>CM017897.1:26302585-26756400 GCA_008369825.1 Triplophysa tibetana
CTTATTCCTAACGACTGGAATTTAAACAGCTGGCACCCTAAGCAACAACCACCGCCTGTTGAGTTCATGCTGTCACTGTCATCCACCTGTTGTAATGCATGTTCGTAGTTCTCTATCGCCCCCAGGGCACCTTGGACTCTTCTTGGAGGAATTGGATACACTTCTGTCATCATTCCCCGAGGATGGTACTCCTCTGGTGGTACTTGGAGACTTCAACATCCACCTGGAAAAACCACAGGCTGTTGACTTCCACGACCTGACTGCATCGTTTGACCTAAAGCGAGTCCCACTTCAGCAACACATAAATCTGGTAATCAACTTGATCTCATCTACACAATTATTGCTACACCCATCACTCCCAGGTCCACCCACTGAACACGTCGGATCATTTCCTCATCACTCTTGATCTCGACTTAACTTCTCCAGACACTACACATGCCTCCCCACTGGTCACATTCCGACGCAACCTACGATCACTCTCTCCTCCCGCTATCCTCTGCAGTCTCTGCTACTCTCCCACCCTTGAACAGTTCTCTCTCCTTGATACTAACACCGCCACCGCCACCCCACACCTTTGCTCCACACTAACCTCCTGCTTAGACATCTTTTGCCCTCTGAGATCTAGGCCATCTCGTGCATCTCCTTCTGCCCCCTGGTTATCTGATGTTCTCCGTGAGCATCGCGCCTCTCTCAGGTCTGCTGAGAGAAAGTGGCGCAAATCAAAAGAACCCACTGACCTCTCTCTCTACCAGTCTATTCTCTCTTCCTTCTCTGCGGATGTCTCCTCTGCGAAAACCCAATACTTCCACACTAAAATCAACAACTCTCCTGACCCTCGTACTCTCTTTAAAACCTTTTCTGCTCTCCTTTGCCCACCTACCCCCTCACCTCCTTCAGACCTAACAGCTGACGATTTTGCATCGTTCTTTGTAAAGAAAACGAACACCATCAGCAATCAATTCTCTGCGCCACCACCTCTTGACCACAGTCAATCCCCAGACACATGCTCGTTCCCCTCGTTCTCTCTCCTATCTGAAGAGGAAGTTTCCAAGGCAATTTTCTTCTAACCACCCGACTACCTGCCCTCTAGATCCCCATCCCCACCCATCTCCTCCAGGCCATCTCTCCATCAGTTGTACCCTCTCTGACTCACATTATCAACTCGTCTCTCACCACTGGCACATTTCCTACTCTCTTCAACGAGGCCCGTATTTCGTCACTACTCAAGAAGCCTACTCTCAATCCTGCACTGTTAGAAAACTACAGACCGGTATCCCTACTCCCCTTCGCTGCTAAAACTCTTGAACGTGTTGTCTGTAACCAGCTCTCATCCTTCCTCATCCAGAACAACCTCCTGGACAGAACCAGTCTGGGTTCAAGAGCGGTCATTCCACTGAGACTGCGCTGCTCTCTGTTATCGAAGCACTGAGACTGGAAAGAGCTTCCTCTAACTCATCTGTTCTCATCCTACTGGATCTATCTGCCGCCTTTGACACTGTTAACCATCACATCCTCCTGTCCACTCTCAAGGCTATGGGGGTCTCCGGAATGGTGCTACAATGGTTCAGATCTTACCTCTCAGGTAGGTCATTTAGAGTATCTTGGAGGGGTGAGGTGTCTGAGTCCCAACTTCTCGACACAGGTGTGCCTCAGGGCTCAGTGCTTGGTCCGTTGCTATTCTCTGTATACATGACATCCCTTGGCTCTGTCATTAGGAAACATGGCTTTTCCTATCACTGCTATGCGGATGATACACAGCTCTACCTGTCTTTTCGCCCTGACGATCCGACTGTCTCTGCAAGCATCTCAGCTTGCCTAGCCGACATCTCACTCTGGATGAACAGCCATCACCTGCAGCTGAACCTTTCAAAAACAGAACTGCTTGTAATCCCGGCTGATATAAAGACTTATCACAACCTTTCCATTCAACTGGGCTCATCAACCATCACACCTCCAGAAAGGCAAGAAACCTGGGAGTGGTGATCGATGATCAGCTCAACTTCACAGATCAAGTTGCCAGCACCGCCCGGTCATGTAGATTCATCCTCTACAATATCAGGAAATGAGACCCTTCCTATCAGAGCAGGCTACGCAAGTCCTAGAACAGGCTCTAGTCCTGTCCAAACTGGACTACTGCAATGCACTACTGGGAGGACTTCCAGCTTGCACAACCAACCTCTACTGATGATCCAGAATGCTGCGGCAAGAGTTATCTTAATGAACCGAAGAGAGCACACACTTCACTCCTCTACTCATTAAGCTACATTTGCTCCCTATAGTCGCTCACATCAAATTCAAGACTCTGCTCCTGGCCTACAAGACCATCACTGGTTTGGTACCACCTTATCTTCACTCACTAATGCAGACATATGTACCCACCAGATCCCTACGCTCTGCAAACGAACGACGTCTTGTGGTGCCATCCCATAAAGGTAGAAAATCTCTCTCGCGCACCTTCTCCGGATCTGTTCCACCTATTGGGAATGATCTGCCTGCTGCTACAAGATCTGCAGATTCTGTAGCCATCTTAAGAAACGCCTGAAAACCCATCTCTTCCGCAAAACTTACTGTTCTGTTCTGACACAAGTCTCTTCTCCACTCTTCTTCTCTACTCGTTTCTTCTCTACTCTGAGAAAAAAAAATGCTTGAATGTTTCTGTATTTTGTGTTAGGCTATATGAAACTAGTCTTCTTTGATTGCACTTTTGCTCTTGTTGTACTTATGCTGTCCTAATTGCTTCCATTACCTACCCCACTTGTAAGTCGCTTTGGATAAAAGCGTCTGCTAAATGACTAAATGTAATGTAATGTAATGTCTAATATTTCCGAGAAGGTAGAGTTAAAATTTTCAATAGTAGTGTCAAAATCGTCAACGTTTTTACTCATGCTAGATATTTTAGACAATTCAGGCAGATTATCGAGAAACGCATCTTTGGTAGTTGAAGTAATCATTTACCATATTTGTAACAAGAGTTTGACTTGCAACCGTAGGCCATTGAAGCAAACATAATATCAGACAATGATCCGAAATGTCTTCACTCTGCTGAACGATTTTACATCGTCCACATTTATACCATAAGAAAGTATTAAATCTAAAGTATGATTACGAAGGTGAGTGGGTCCTGACACATGTTGACTAACGCCCATGGAGTTAAGAGTGTCTTGAAAGCTATGCCCAAGGCATCTGTATCATTGTCTACATGGATATTAAAGTCACGACGACAAGGACTCTATCTGCAGCCAGTACTAGTTCTGATAAGAACCCACCAAAATCTTTATAAAATCTGTGTGGTGCCCTGGAGGACTATATACAATAGCTAGAATACATTTTAAAAATGTTTTGTCCTTAGTATTAGGTGTCGATACGTGAAGTACCATGACTTCAAAAGAATTGTTTTTAAAATTAGACTTCTGAGAGATGATAAAAGAATTATTGTAAAGTGCAGCGACACCTCCCCCTCTACCTTTTAGGCGAGGCTCGTGTTTTAATCTTGAGGAACGGCTTCATTTAGAGTAATATAATCATCTGGCTTCAGCCATGTTTCTGTCAAACAAAGCATGTCTATTTTATGATCGGTTATCATATCGTTAACAAAAAGTGCTTTATTTGAGAGAGATCTAATATTAAGCAATCCGAGTCGTAACAGTTGATCATCTGTATTTTGTTCATGTTTAATTTGTTTAACGTTATTAAATTACTTTCAAGAGGTTTACGCAATATCTTATGTTTGCTAATCCGGGGGACAGACACAGTCTCTATTTTATGTTTTTGTAAGAAGGGATTATTACATGTTGCATATTTTGTGTATTCTGTAACGCGAGACGGCAAGCAGACAGTTGGTTAAGCCATTCTGTCTCCTTCCCGACCTGGGCCCTAGGTAGTCAGACTTTAGCATTATTAAGACTGTGTGCCAAATTTCTAGAGAGAAGGGAAACCCCCATCCCAGGAGGGATGGAGACCATCTCGTTTCAACAGGTCAGGTCTGCCCTCAAAACTCTTCCAGTTATTTATAAAATCTATATTATTCTGCAGGCACCACTCAGACAACCAGCCATTTAGTGATGATAATCTGCTATAATCTCATCACCACGGTAAGCAGTGAGGGGGCCAGAGAATATTACAGTGTCTGACATCGTTTTTGCGAGCTCACACACCTCTTTAATATTATCTTTAGTGATCTCGATTGACGGAGTCTAACATCATTTGTGCCGACGTGAATAACAATCTTACTGTATTTACGATTAGCCTTAGCCAGCACATTTAAATTTGACTTGATGTCAGGCGCTCTGGCTCCCGGTAAACATTTGACTATGGTGGCTGGTGCTTCTATGTTAACGTTCCGGACAATAGAATCACCGATCACTAGGGCACTTTCAGCAGGTTTCTCAGTCGGTGCGTCACTGAGCGGGGCAAACCTGTTCGAGACTTTAATCGGAACGGTTGAGTGATGTTTTGTCCTGCGACTATGCCGTCTCACCGTCACAAAGTTTCCCAGCTGCAGGGGATTTTCAACCGGAACCGAGCTGTGTGCGCTAACATTGCTCGCAT
Source organism: Triplophysa tibetana (assembly GCA_008369825.1). Lineage (NCBI taxonomy): Eukaryota > Metazoa > Chordata > Actinopteri > Cypriniformes > Nemacheilidae > Triplophysa > Triplophysa tibetana. The sequence continues at coordinate 26,307,134 of CM017897.1, forward strand.
CCAAAATGTTTTCTACGGTCCTAACACTCTTACTATCCTCAAAAAAAGATTGGATGCGATACTCTAATTCTAAAATCTTCTCCGTCAGCCTAACTACTTCCCTACATTTATCACATGTAAAGCCCTCGCCGCTGACAGAGAAGGCTAAGCTAAACATATGGCATGAGGTGCAAATAACAGCAATAGGAATAGAAGCCATGACTCACCGGGTATGAAGTGCAATCCTAACTTACCAAGGTTGCTTGATGAGTCTTAGTAAATACGCTTAAAAGAGAAACAGTTAGCACACAGGAAAAATAGGGGGAGATGATATTCCACAGTGTAAACAGAAGGCAAGCTAACACGCTAATATGCTACCGGTGATACGCTTCAATTAATATAGATTTAGAAAATAAAGTTATAAATAATTCGGCAACGACAGTGATAGGTAACTAGGGCTGGGTATTGCGACCAAATTGGCGATTCAATTCGATTCTTGATTTTATGGTTTCGATTCGATTCGATTCGATTCGATTTTCGATTCGATTCGATTCAATATCGATTAGATATTAGTACTTCAATTACAATGCTAGTTTTGAAGGCATGGAATCCACATTTAAGTATATGCTTGCAATATAGTCAGGGGTGCACATAAGTTTTTCTATCTGGTTCTCAAGAGATACATAAAAATAAACAAAATAATATAGTGGGATAATACTATATTTATATTGCTTTAAAGTACACTAAAAATACAATGGTATTGTATGTATTCTTGTTTTTCATTTTAAATGAGTACATATTAATTTTCAACATCAAATTTGAAACTTAAAACGCCAACCTTTATGGTTTTGGGCAGGTTGCTGGGAAGTGCACTTGCGAGCGCACATGGACCTGAAGCGCAGTGCAGATCCAGACATTCACAGAACCAACGAAGGCGGAGCTACCGATACTCCGTTTTTCATAACACCCAGGTCCCATTTAACACCGGGAACAAACGAGATAGCAGTAGTTTGAGCAGCATTCAGTTCGAAGGGAAATCTTTTCCAGTATTACATTTAGTCGGTCTAAAACAGTGATTGTGCATCAAAAGGTTTCAACCATGTCAGTACGCAGATGAGGGGTCCAAACTTATTGAGAGAGCGCAATTTTAATTTTGGTCACGCACGCGCATCACTTATGTGCATCCCAGGATATAGTGACATGTTATGCCTTTCACTGAAGTACTTGCGTGTCACCATTACGTATCTCGGCTCCAAAACATTGATTAGATTGTGAAATCCCTCGTTCTCAACTATCGCGTAGTCTTAGCGCGAGGTGAATCTGACATTTGCAGGCACTGGGGTCCATTGGCTACCGCAAGCTTCCGCCATGATCCTTATTTCCTCTCCCACTTTTATTTGAATTTATTTTGTTTTATTTGTATCAGCACGAGTGATTGCGACATCTTCAGGAAGGCGAAATACAGATATCCTTGAATTAAAGCACACGCATTAAGAATCGATTCTGGATTTCCCGAATCGATATTGTTTTGTTAAATTGAAAATCGATTAATATCGAAGAATCGATATTTTTTACCCAGCCCTATAGGTAACTATAGTAAAATACTCTAATATTAAGACCAGGAACGAATGTGAGGTGAAGCAAGTGTCAGAGGATACAAACAAGCCGCCGGCAGCGATGCAATCAGGAACCGGATGTTACTCCAGGGACAATCCCCCTGGAGCAACATGGAGTAAAGTGTCTTGCTCAAGGACACACTGGTGGTGGCTGCTGGGATCGAACCAGCAACCTTTTGATTACCAGTTCAGTGGTTTAACCCACTAGACCACCATCTCCACTTTTTCTCTGATTCGCTTGTTCTTGAAGTGCTGGTCACAATAAATCCATGCTTCAATTGAATATTTCTCTGGAAGGAGTTATCTATGTGCCTATTGAAGAAGTGGAACTCTTTAATGAGGGAAGAATAGTAAAAAATCATTCAAAAGAACGGTTCATCAGACACGATGTCTGCGAGCAGCGGCATAATACAGTTAGTTTTACAAACCATAAAGAATTTATTGACAGTGCGCTCATAAGGAAACTTTGCATGAACACTTTCCCCGAAACCTGTGGGACAACATCACATTCTTATTTAACAACATGTTATTTAAGGATGGGCACTGAAACATGCTTTTAAACGAGCTGGTGGGCCTCTGCTCTTTTTTGACAGATCCTCCATCAAAGTTCTAACACGCACAAGCACAGGCAGGTGCACACAAACACACACAAACACAAAAACACACACGCATAAACACAAACACACACACAAACACAAAAACACAAACACACACACACACACACACACAAACACACACAAACACAAAAACACACAAAATCACACACAAACACAAAAACACACACACACACACACACACACACAAACACACACATCACACAAAATCACACACACACAAACAAACACACACAAAATCACACACACACAAAATCACACACACACAAACACACACAACATCACACAAACAAAAACACACACAAAATCACACACACACAAACACGCACAAAATCACGAATACACGAACACACACAAAATCACACACACACAAACACAAACAAAATGACACAAAATCACACACGCACACAAAGCTGTTTATTGCTGCACAGACTTGCTGTAAGATGAGTTAATTAAAATGTTCCTTTAGTGGTTTATTTTTTGGCTAGTTTGGGGGACACTAAGTAATAAGTTCTAGAATGTGAACATATTCAAGTGTTTGATGGTTATTTGTTACATTTTCCATAGCAGAATAAAATTGTTAAACATCAGTAAAAAAAGGGGAGGTTACACTTCTTTGTGACTTTAGTGCTCTGAAAGTAAGTAAAATTATCTTATTTTATCTGTTCTTTGATCATAGCAAACAATAAAGAAAATGATTATCTGAGAATAGAAAACATGCTTTCTCTTGCATCACATAAATGATCAATAGTTAAGTATGTGGTCTTGTAGTCATTTTTTTCTGTCTCTGTCTTGACTGTCTCAAATGGACTCAGTCTCGACTTGGACTCAAACCTCTCTGGATCTGGACTTGACTTGGACTCAAACCTCTTTGGACTCGGTCTCGACTAGTCCTGGTTTTGGACTCGACAACAGTGGACTTGACTACAACCCTAAGACCCACTGACGCTAGTTGCGTATTTTGTGTCAGGACATAAACTCGACAAACTTAGAAATGATTTATGTATTTAACACAGTGACTGTGCTGTAGGATTTCATAAAATAATGTGTGTTAATAATCCTGCAATCGTAACGTTAGCTTTGCAAAACCACCCCAAACACACAAGATCAGCATCAGGCACTATTTTGTTAAAAGATTACCCATAAGAAAGGTTATAATGAACAGCTGTTTTTTCTGCACAGAAATCACAAAACGTTCTTACACTAAATACAAATTCAATATATATATATATGTCCTACTGTAACTCATTTTAAAACTTATGTGAGGGAGACGCCACATCTCTGCAAAAGGAAAAGAACGTCACACAGCGCATACGCAACAGAATATGAGTTCTTGTCTTGTTTTATTTGATTTGCTCATTCGAACAATTCAATGACAGACGGCAAAGTGTCTACAATAATATTAGTACACATAATAATTACAATAATATTAGTACACATAATTATTACAATAATATTAGTACACATAATAATTACAATAATACGTTTTTATCTGTACTTGTGAAACATAATCCCTTCATGACCTGTGTGGACTTGGGAAAACCTGCATAATGGTATAAATCAAGGGTTTTCAACCGGTGGTCGGCGGCGGCATTGCATGTGGTCCGTGACATGCATTCCAGCCTACCTAATTTCACAATTAAAATCACTTTTTTTCCATAATTTATTTTTCAAAACATTTCCAGAATATTTGCGCATTGGGGTGAATCCTAAATTTATTGAAAATATTTAAAATAATTTGAGTTTGAGTTGAGATTCAACTCAAACTAGCTTTGCACCTATCAGGTCTATCTTATGCTTTGCTAACGTTTTATTTTGCGTCTCCAACGTCATATACGTACATTTAAATACACACACAAACAATAGTGGGCCGCCGATTACTTGTTAGTCAGAATGGTCGTCCCTGGCACAGAACCAGTTGAAAACCCCTGGTATAAATATTACTTTTATTGTGTCATGAAGTGTTGTTTTAAGAGCAATTTAGGCCAGAATGTTTGTGTATAAAGTTGAAATCTGTGGTCGGTTACAAAACAAACTTTAATTTCAAACTTTGCTTCAACGTTGTCGGATATTTGAGATCCAGGCAGCACCAGGCACTCGGCGTGAATGTATCCGCCCAACGCAGCATAATCTCGGCAGATACTTCACAACATCTCCGCTGTCTCTGTGGTGGTTAACCAGCGGATTCATTTTATTTCGCGTATATTTAAGGGGAAGTTAAATTGCATAACTTTTTATTTTTAACTAACTTTGCACTGGAGTGCTTCCTTATTATTTGTGTTTCCTATTGTACAAGCTAAATAAAGGCTAGGCCTATTGCTGTATATTAAATATCGTTGTATTAAAAACGATTGTTAAAAACGACTGGAAAATGTAATACCACATTATTTCAAACTTATTTCAAATGCAACTTAATCTACATGAATTCTATGTTATGTAGCCTATGCGCTGGTAAATGTATTTAACACAGTGACTGTGTAAACTGTTACAAATAAATTAATGTGTCCGTACTATCACAAATGTGTGATATGAATACTTTTACACATGTTTTGTGTACATTTTAAACACATCAATTTTAAGAGTGAAACTTTTAAAAGGCAACTCATGCACTGGTTTACTGTTGAAAGTTGACTTGACAATTTCAGTTCTCTAAAGCACTTGATGGAGACCCTCTAGCTCCTCGAGCCCCCGCTCTAGTGAATGTGTGTTGTGTCCATTATCTGGTGTTATGTCGCCATCTTGTGCCCATTTTCCAGAATTGAAGTATGTTATTCCATACACGCACACTGCACAGTGTTGATTTAGATCTCCGTCTAAGTGCAGCATCACAAGCAATATTTACTTTGGAGAAAGAACATGCCCAACTGTAAGATCATTTACTATTATTTCATATTATTCGTTAACATAATTTAGCTTCTTGGAAGTTCAAGATTGATAAGGCGGATTTCAGGATAAACCTCCCTGCACTCCCCCCTCTCACCATCATGAACAGCACTGTGGCTGCAGTGGAGTCATTCGGGTTCCTGGGCACCACCATCTCCAAGGACCTGAAGTGGGACAATCACATTGGCTCTATTGCTAAAAAAGCCCAGCAGAGATTGTTCTTCTTACATGAGCTGAAGAAGTTCAACCGCACACAAACTTAGTTAAAACTGTTTACTCAGCAGTCACAGAGTCTGTCCTCTGCACATCCATCACTGTCTGGTTTGGCTCAGTGATAAAGTCAGACACCAGAAGACTACAGAGGACCGTTTGGACTGCTGAGAGGATCATTGGTACCCCCTCTGCCCATCCTCTAGGAACTCTATACACCCAGAGTGAGGAAAAGGGCTCAGAAGATCACCCTGGACCTCTCACATCCAAGCCATCATCTTTTTACAATGCTTCCGTCTGGTCGGCACTACAGAGCACTGAGCAGCAAAACAACCAGACAATAAAAATACTTCTTCTCTCAGGCCATCTACCTCTTGAACAGTTAATTTATTTTTTAAATGTTTTTTCATGCGTGCAAGACTTCTTATATGCAATTAACTCTGTGCAATAATAATAAAGTGCAATCTTCAATATCCTTCAGATAATACACTATCTATTTTTTACACAACTTTTTCTGTAAATTATATTTCATCTTGCTGTATATAACGCCCTTTTACTGAAATAGTCTATTCTATTTTTTACTTGTACATATTTACATACACACATAACTTTACTCTCCATAGCTTTACTCTTATGTTTATTGTATTGTATTTCTTAATTTTTATACCCAAAGACCCTTATTTAAATCGTATGTGTAACTGTTTTGTATTGTTTGATGGTCTTTGTGTGTTGTTGCTGATTCTGTGTACTGGATGCTCCTGTCACCAAAACAAATTCCTTGTATGTGCAACCATACTTGGCAATAAAGCTCTTTCTGATTCTGATAATAGAAAGTTCTATCACATGTACTCACATGTGCAGATTTAAGTGCAAAGTTTTATATGAAAATCAAACAAATTCAATCTTGTTTACTGTATGCAGTTGAGAGTTAGTTTAGTGGCGGAGTGATAAAACCAGTCAGTGAAGAGAGTTCCTGTGTTGAGACTTGGAGGAATATCTCATGACTCTCAGCCAATCAGATTCGAGAACCAAACAGAACTGGGCACGTTCAAGCTCAACCCGTTGAGCAACGTTTTAGACGTCATGTTTCCTGTTAAAGGTTTGCGACGGGGTTTAAGATGCGTGTTCTCTTGTTTATTGGGTGTGTCAAGAATGTTCGCTACTCATCCCACGTCTTTCTCACTACAACACTTAACTTGATGTTGATCTACACAAAAAGGTTTGTCCTTCTGACGCCCATCATTTATTTAATTATATTTGTTTATTTATATTAAGTAAATATGTAATATAATATTTCATCATGACAGAGAGTAAGTGGAAATATCTTTATATCATCATGGCTCAGTGTTAACAGAGCTCTAGTTAAGCAACAACCAAGGCAAGATAATATTTATGACAGCTTTTGTTTCGAGAATTTGGTTTCTTCTATTTTTTTTCCTAAAATCAATCCTGAGCATTATTTAAAGAACTGTCTAAAGAAGTTTTTTTCGGTAATAAATACCATTCCTAACTTTTCTTAAATTAGGATTTAAGATAAAAAAGGCAGTTAGGAAGAATTTTATTCTGAAGAATGTTTTGTTAGTTTCCCAGCATTAGTTGATATAGGTTGTAGTATTTCAAGTTTGATATGAAGCCGAATCAACTGGAAATAAATCTGACATAATGTTTTTTGAAAGCCCTCAGAAAGACCAGGAAGACGAGCATTGCATTAGTCCAGTCTAGAGATTACAAAGTACTGGACCAGAATTTGAGCAGCATGCTCTGTGAAATAAGAACCTGTTTTCTAAACAAAGTTCTTAAAGCTAATAATCAGTTCACAAAAAGTCTTGAGTGTTGATCTGTTGGTATGAATAGTTGGTTGATCGTCACCATTGTTGAGATGCATAAACTGATTCTTGGTGTCTGTGTGTCTAAACTATGAGATGCAAATGAAATGAAAAATAAGTAAATAAAAAATATTACAAAGAATTGAAACTGAGATTAAAGGATTATTTCTTTGAAGTTGTCATTCAATGGTGTTTTAGAGATCTCATCTTTCTACAGAGAATGAAACAGAAGCTGACAGGTTTGTTTTATTTAATATCTCAATGAGCTGGGATGAAGCTCAGAGTTACCGTAGACTGCGTACTCCAGAGAAGAACTCCAGAAAACAGTCTTGTGACTTCACTGACTTTACTGGTTCTTTTCAATTTGCAACTACCAACAAGAAAGAAAATATGTGTAAGCTTTAAATTTACATAACATCATCAGTGGTGTAGTGGTGCCTGGAGAAGTGGGTATACTGTTCATTCATGCCCCATTTTTAAAGCGGCCCATCTTAGGATGAACGCCTCTGTGTTATAATGTAGACTGGTTTCTAGACTGGTTTTATGCAAATTGAAAACTTTCACATCAGAGATGAGTGATGTCACAGAAGAGATTCTACTATTAATCCTGGCCTATAGGCACATGAAGAGACATCAGGACGGTACACTGACTTCATTGATCTATATATGTGCATTTTAAGACATTTACAGTTTAAATTAGATAACAATAGCGGATAATAATGTCTGTCTTTTCATTATTATCAGCATCAGTAAAAAAGTAAACTCATGGTCAACACAGCAGAAACAGATGTGTCAAAAAACAACACGCATCACTGTGTTAATAGCGTAATGACACAGGTTGTGTAGATTTCTACACACAGTGTGCATTTTTTTTTAAATGCCCCTGGATAGATTACAGTAAATGTGGTATTTTCTGAAGGGAGTGCGTATTTATAAAAAATACTTTACACGTTAACACATCTAAAGCTTTTAAACAAATAAACATTACAAAAAATGTATCTTAAAAAAAAGGATTCATGGCTGTTATTCCCCCAATCACGTCAAGCCTTGTGTCTTTTTTATGTTCCTGCTATTTTCACTCTTTTTTATATACGAATGCCTGCTAATGTTTAATATTGTAATATAAACACAATAATTGTTTAAAGTCAAATGCAGTTTTTCCACACTTTAGAGTGTTAAAATGACATTTGAGTGCATCGCACATTAACCCTGTTGGCAAAAGGTGTGTTCCATAGACCACTCCAGTCCACGTGCCCACCCTGAATGTTTTTGATGTCTTTCTAAATAACAAGTTAATGAGTCAAATCAGGTTGAGTTTAGGCATCAACTGTAACTTCATAATCTCATTAAAGATGAAATAACGATCAGTGAAATAAACCACTAAAAGTCACCATAACAGTGTTTAGTGTTTCCTTTACTGGGGGTCTCACCCTTGATTCATTATGGAAAGTTCGTTGATAACTGTAATAGAGTTTTTCTGAAGCACATTCAATACACCTTGACAAAAGGTGAAATGAATTGTTTCTCTTTCAGGTAATAATAATTGCAATAGAGGACTTAATAGTTAAGTGTAGATGTGTTTTGTTATTGTATGACTCATTGAGGTGAAACATTTTATGATGTAAAATATTTTGTACTATTACAATAGTAGAAATATCACCTGAACAATTTAGACATGAAGAATCAGCTTATGAAACTCAACAGTGGTGACACATCGACAAAAGAAAGCTTCATGCTGCAATGCATTGTGGGTAACAGCATAGAACAACTCAACTCAAATCAACTTTATTTATATAGCGCTTTTTACAATTTTCATTGTTACAAAGCAGCTGTACATGAGACATATTGAATACAAGTAAAACAACTGAAGGCATATACCTGTAAAACAAGAAAAAAGGTGAAAACAACAAAGACAGACATACAAATGCTCCACACACACAATATGCAAACATACTTACACACACACATTGACATAGACGCACACGCACACAGTGAAAGCACACATTTGAGATAAAGGAGAGAGAACCACAGGTCAAATATTAAACGGACTATAAATTATTATATGTAATAGTGATTATATCTAATTTCTGAATTCTAAAGCAGCCCCCCCGGCCAGGCAGATAGTGCAAAACAATATGCAAACGGTGGTGAGGAAACCAAAACTCCCATCGAGAAAAAAAACCTCAGGAGAACCCAGGCCCAACCAGGGGATTCCAGTTCCCCTCTGGCAAAAGCTTCTGCCTCTGAACAAGCTCAACAGTGCTTGCACAACAAGGCTAATTAAAATAAAAAATGTTAGATTTAAGATTATCATTAACAATCTAATAGCATTTGAAATGTTGTAGGAAAATCAAAGTTGTTGCGTCCTTTATCCAGCTCTATCCTCTTAGCTCTTGTCAGGTCACCGCTTCCCATTCTCAGCTCTGCCATCAGGTTTGGGCATGAACTGCATCCTGCGGTAACCTTGGAACAAAGAGACAAGACTGGCTGAGAGTAGAGTACTGTTCTGCACTCTTTGATGCAACAAGTACATCATTTGTTGTTGGATGTGTTCCTGGTTCTTGTTGATCTAAATAATGCAGCCTAAATCCTCTGAGGATTAATATTATGGAGATGTAGTGTATGCAAGATTAAAAAGATGAGTCTTTAGTCTAGATTTAAACTGACAGAGTGTGTCTGCCTCCCGGACCGTGCAGGGAAGAATATTCCAAAGTTTAGGCGCTAGATAAGAAAAGGATCTACCACCTGCACTTGATTTTGAAATTCTAGGTATTACCAACTGACAGGACGCCTGAGAGCGCAATGTACGTGGAGGTCTGTAATACAATAGAAGTTCATTCAAATACTGCGGCGCTAGACCATGTAGGGCTTTATAGGTAATAAGCAAGATCTTAAAGTTAATGCGATGCTTTACAGGTAACCAGTGCAAGGTTGACAGAACCGGGGTTATATGCTCATACTTTTTTGTACGTGTAAGAACTCGAGCTGCCGCGTTTTGAACAAGTTGCAGTTTTTGTAATAGGCCTGCAGGGCATCCACCTAGAAGTGCATTACAATAATCTAGTCTTGATGTCATGAATGCATGAATTAATTTCTCTGCATCTGACAGTGACAGCATATGACGTAGTTTAGATATATTCTTAAGATGGAAAAATGCAACTTTACAGGTGTTGGCGACATGGCTTTCAAATGACAGAGTACTATCGAATACAACGCCAAGATTCTTAGCTGATGACGAGGATTTTATGGAGCATCCGTCAATCGTTAAGCAGTATTCTTGGTTGTTACGTATAGCGGTTTTAGGTCCAGTAAGTAACACTTCTGTTTTGTCCGAGTTAAGTAGTAAAAAATTGTTACTCATCCACATTTTTAAGTCGACTATGCAATCCTTTATTCGATGAAACTGCTGGGTTTCATGAGGCTTCGAGGAAATATAAAGTTGAGTATCATCAGCATAACAGTGAAAGCTAATTCCATGTCGCTTTATTATATCTCCTAGAGGTAGTATGTATAATGCGAAGAGCAGAGGTCCCAAAACTGAGCCCTGTGGTACACCGTACTGGACTTGTGATTTGCGGGACACCTCATTGTTTATTGCTACAAATTGAAAACGGTCAGATAAATAAGACTTAAACCATTTCAATGCTATTCCGTTAATGCCGACGTAATTTTCGAGTCTATGTAGGAGTATGCTGTGGTCAATGGTGTCAAATGCAGCACTGAGGTCTAGCAGCACCAATAACGAAATACAGCCACGGTCAGACGCTAAAAGCAGATCATTTGTAACTCTGATCAAAGCAGTCTCTGTACTGTGACATGCTCGAAATCCAGACTGGAATTCATCATTAATGTCATTCCTTTGGAGGAAGGAGCATAATTGAGTTGAAACTACTTTTTCCAGTACTTTAGATATAAAAGGTAAATTCGATATAGGCCTGTAATTCCCTAGTTCTTTAGGGTCGAGTTTGGCTTTTTTTAAAAGAGGCCTTATAACAGCCACCTTAAATGCTTTAGGCACATGTCCTAATGTCAGAGATGAGTTAATAATACTAAGAAGAGGATCTATAATTTCTGGGAGCATTTCTTTCAGTAGTTTTGTAGGTATAGGGTCTAACATGCATGTTGTTGATTTAGATGATCTAATGATTTTAGACAGTTTATCGTGATCTACGGTAGAGAATAATTGCAATTTCTCCTTAGGGGTGCTGTAGTTAGTTGGTTCAGCGGGTTTCACTACAGGTTGCATTGTTATAATTTTTTCTCTTATATCTTGGATTTTACTAGTGAAGTAGTTCATAAATTCATCACTGTTATGCTGATAATCAGAATCTGACGTCGCTGACAACTTATTTTTTGTTAATTTAGCCACGGTGTTAAACAAAAACCTAGGGTTGTGATGGTTTTCCTCTATTAGTGATGAAAAGTAGGCGGATCTAGACGTTTTTATGGCATTCCTGTATTTTCGAGTACTATCCTTCCATGCTATACGAAATACCTCTAAATTAGTTTTCTTAAAGTTGCGCTCCATTTTCCGGGACGCTTTCTTTAGAGTCTGAGTGTGTTCATTATACCACGGTGTTGGGCTGCTATTTTTAATTTTCTTTAAACGCAGAGGAGCAACTATGTCTAATATTTCCGAGAAGGTAGAGTTAAAATTTTCAATAGTATTGTCAAAATCGTCAACGTTTTTACTCATGCTAGATATTTTAGACAATTCAGGCAGATTATCGAGGAACGCATCTTTGGTAGTTGAAGTAATCGTTCTACCATATTTGTAACAAGGGGTTTGATTTGCAGCCGTAGGCCATTGAAGCAACAGAACTCCATCATGGCTCCCAGCATGCATTGATGCAGTAAGAAAAGATGCAACTCAACTTTGTCACCATTGTTGAGATTCAAAAGCTGATACTTGATGTCTGGAAGTTAAACTGAAAAATGTTTTTAACTTTTAGATTTCTGCTGCTTCCATCTAAGCCAGGGATGGCCACAATCCTGCAGAGTATAGCTCCAACTTGGCTCAACACACCTGTTCTAAGATGTCAAAACAGAGATGTCTCGTAAATTGCACACCAGCACTCAAAGTTGTGCAAATTTTTCCAGAAATAAGAATCAAGATGATTTTTTCTTTTCTTGGTTGCTATATTTGTGCTTCAGAAAACGTCCCATAACAAATCAAGGGTAAAGCCCAACTAAAGGAAACATTTAGCACTATTATGGTGACTTCCTAATGTTCATGTTTTCTTCAGTGATTGTGTTTGTTAACATCAGGTGTTCATCATTAATGATTAATCATCACTTCATTATCTCATTAACTTGTTCATGAGTTCCATTCGGAGACATTTAAAGTGTACCTAACATATGTTTTTTTAGGCCCTACTTTGGTTTATGGAGTGTCCAACAACAAGTTTATGTACATACAATGTGTAAAAACACTATAATCTCGTAATAATAGCCAGTTATTCGAGCCTTACTTCTTGACTGACTCTCAAATGATTCGTTCCACGATTCATCCGTCTAGGCCCCGCCTACCCTCTAACCTTGTGTCATGTGATCGGTCAGATGGTGTAGTCTGTCGTTATTGGTCAAACGCGTAACTCATTTGTCGCAATTTGAACCCGTCAACCATCATTACAGGATTACGGTTTACATGTGGTTGGATGTCATGTATATTATATGTGAAGCTAGAGATGGCGGCGATTTTATCGTACCAATATGAGCCCGAGTCTGACGGGGAAGCATCATAAGACGCTTATCCAGTGTCAGTGGCAAATGACAACTCTTGTCATAAAAACTCCCAGTGTGACAACATGCATATCTATATAGGTGCACGTGCGGCAAATGTGTCAAAATGCAAAGTTAATAGTCAGATAAACAAACTGTAACATCCCAGAAATAGCGGTACATGCTAATGTTATTGTTATATGCATTAGCTAAACACAGACATAAGGTACAAAAATATATCTTGAAATTAAGAGAAAAATGAATAGCCACACTTACAGGCTGGGATTCGGTGGAGCTAACAGGTCCAAATAGAGTTGGTATTCCCCCTCTTTCAAGGATAATAGTTTCACATACCCTGCAGTGAACGCCCCAAGATTATTAAATGAAATGACGCGCGCACAGTTAAACCCTGGGGTTATACTCCTTTGGTATCGTTTGAAAAATGAATTGTTCCGTCAGACGTTCTTCGTCACTCTAAAATGTTTTACTGCGATTTACTCAATTTTTTTGGTGAAACAATTTACACACAAAAAAATTGAGTAAATTTTATAGCTGTGAATTCAATCATATATACTGTTTATATTGAGTAAATCGAATTAAAAACATTAAGTAAATCTGAGTAACTCCATTTATATATATGACAAATACAATCGAGTAGATCTACTTTATTTTATTTGTGATATCTGAAAAACTTAATTATTTTATATGACAAATAAAATCGAGTAGATCTACTTTATTTTATTTGTGATATCTGAATAACTTAATTATTTTATATGACAAATAAAATTGAGTAGATCTACTTTATTTTATTTGTGATATCTGAATAACTCTACTCGATTTTATTTTTTCATATAAAATAATTGAGTTATTCAGATTTACTTATTTTTTTTCTTGCATTTACTCTGTATAAACAGTAAATTTTATTGATTTTTAAGCTATAAAATGTACAATTTTTTTTAGTGTAAATTGTTTCCCCAAAATAAATGGGTATATATTATTGAAAATATAGCAATTTTTTGTAAAAAATTTCACTATTTACTAAATGTGCATTTAATGTAATATTGGACTATCAATTATCAAAATTTTGCATTTACTTGTTTAAATTGTATTTACCCTTTACTCCAAGAGTACTTAACAATGAATAATAAAACCAAGTTATAAAGAAAGCACATGTGCACACATTATTTAAATTACAAAATGTATTTGTGAATTAAACATTTGACAATGTGAAATCATTCTAAAAATCATTATAACATTGAAGTATTTTGTGTGTATGTAAAATAGCCTTAAAGACTAAACCTTACTGGTGAATACCAACCATATCACCCACATTTAAAGCAATAAATTAATAAATACAATTGTAACTGCCACATTAAGATCAACATTAAAGGCATAGTTCACCCAAAAATGAAAATGTTGTCATTGTGTACTCATCCTCAAGTTGTTCCAAACCTGTATAATAGTTTTCTTCTGTTAAATACCAAGGAAGATATTTGAAGAATGTTGGTAAACAGACGGTTGGGCCCCATTGACTTCCATGGTAATAAAATAATACTATGAAAAGTAAATGGTGTACATCAAATGTCAGAATGTTACCAACATTCTTCAAAATGTCCTCTTTTGTGTTCAACAGAAGAAACATGTTCAGGTTTGGAACAATTTAAGGGTGAGTGTTTTATGAAAACATTTACATTTTTGAGCAAACTATCCCTTGAAAAAAATAAATCAAAAACATTTCAACAGGAATACCGATTGTTTGTAATAATCTTGATTAGAAGGGCTGTTCAAGATGAAGAACTATCAGATAAACTTTCAACAGGAAAAACAATTATATGGGATGATCTGTACAAGATCAAGAACTATCCTTTGAAGACCATCAACAAGAAACACTTCCAAGAAGGTACCCATTTTGTGGGATGATCTTGAATAGTCATCCAAGCAGCTGTTTTTTTAGTCTCTGAACCTTAACAGACAGTTTTGCTGGATCCAGTTCAAGAAGAAGTTTTTGGAATACTTCAAACGAGTATCTGTGAGTCTTGGGATATCTCAGATCCAGTGAGTAAGTGAGACCCAAAAGATAGCAGCAAGCTCTGCTGAGATTGGCAAGATTTTTGAGGACAGTGATGCCCTCAATCACTACTCCTACATCGGTGACCGCCCCATTGCTCTGCAGGATGTAGATTTTAATAGCCTCGTCTGCCAACTCCTCTTCCACAATGATAGTATGATCAGCAGAATCCTGCAGACACATTGTAAAGATTGCTGGTTAGACTTCACCCTAACTTTCAGCCCGAATGTTACAAGACAGTGACAAAAACATAGCCTCCCTTTAGTGTGCTATAAACCATATTACAGGTGAAATCCTAAAGTTTACTGGGGAAGGTGTTACAACAATTAACAGCAATTTTCTTGTTCTCCATTGGGAAATGCATTTTTAACAAAAAACCCATGACAAACGAAGAGACCAACATTGAGCTTCAATGCTGTATAACATTAAAACATTGTTTACCTTAAATCTTTATTTTTCTTAATGAAACACTAAATTATAAAAAAGTATTACAACAAATTCAATTATATATTCTTTTGTTAATAAACACGACTAAACAAAAGAGTAATCAATCAAAAACCACTAGCTTGTGGTTCATTATTATTTTTAATGAAACAACAATAAAAATAGTACATGATCGAACTTCCTTATTCTTAACTGAACGTTTATTAACAAAACGATAATATGACAATATTGTACCTGCTTTGTAAGATAAATACAATTACACTGTATTACAATGTATTACCCTGCTCTCTGGAATACTTGATTCTGATAAGCCAATCGTGAGATTCCAAGGTTAGATATTGGTAGATAACAACGGCTTAAAAATAATATATTGTTTCGGCTAGGATTTTTTGGTACTGTGGCGCTGCATGATGTCACACAGTAACATATTCATCAATCATTGCATAGTTCTGATTTGCAATTCAAGACTCTTGCAACTTATCAGCTTCTACTCTCTAAATATTCAGAGTTTAAACTTCAAAACAAACAATGTAAAAAGAAATGACTGAAAACTACTGAACTAACCTCAAATTCCTTAATTAAGCCGCATGCATCTTCTCCCAGATAGTCAATGAGGCATCGAATGACAACTTCACGTTTTCGGTGAATGGAGATTCCACTCTGTAAAAGAGAAGATCTTTCAATAACCGCTAAAACACATTGCTTTGCATACTTAGGAATATATTTGCTTTAATTTGAATGTTTTTATCAAATAAAAGTGATAGTTTCCACAAAAAAATATTGTAAATACTGCACTGAACAGTCACACATGAGCATTTTCTAGCCACTTTAGCTTCTGTTTTTGTCCACAAATCCAGCTTGTCATAAATAAATGTCTAAATTGCCGGGCCCCTCTACCCTAACATGTATCGCCGATCCATAGGCTGGACATAAAAAAAGATCTGACTATAGAAAATATCACCTAACACTTTTGTGAAATATGAATTTTGTGTATTTATTGCGATAGAACATTTTGGCTATATCACCCACCCCTAGTAGGTTGCGACCTGCCATATAAACAGAGTGAGTGAGAGAATTTGGTATTGTAAACAATGTTAAATAAACGATGGATGTAATGCTGGATTTACAGATTGTTTGAAACTGATAGATGGAGCGCTCCCATGAGTCATATCTGAGTCTGTGTTTTGTTGGCAATGGATGCACACATGCTTTAGATAGAGATCAAAATATTTTATTTAATTTGGCCTATATTGAAATCCAACCTAATTTACGATTGTTTTAGCTATTTGTGGTTCAAAGACAACAAAGATATTCTTTAAGAAAAGCATGTTATACAATGTATGAAATGTGGCATCTGTGGAGGAATTTAACAGATGCATGGAAAATTTCAAAATAAAAATACCTGATGTAGAATAGTCAATTGTGCCCGGAGTCGCTCTCCTAAACCACCCTTCTTCACTTGGAACAATGTCAGCAGTTTGGGGAAATAGAGGTCCAACATCGACATGAACTTTGGCTCAAGATTAATTGTAGTGATCCTCTGAAACTCTACACTGACCTTAAAGTAAGATGAGAAGAGAAACAATAAGCCAGTTAAAGCTACCGTCATTTATTTGCAACAAAAACTGAAATCCATATTGAGATAAAGAGAATTGAAGACCGTTGCATATAACTTTAAATTTGATTAAACACTGAAAAAAAACAAAAGGTTTTACTCGCTAAAAGCATTCCATTTACTTACTTGAGAGACATTAAACAAGGTAGGCCATCTGTCTTTTATGTCTTTGATGCTCATCTGCAGGCTGATGACATCATGCCTTCTATGTGCAAAAGTTCTGCACATCAAGTCCTTGAAAGCTGTGCTGTCTCTCTTTTTTGATTCTTCAATTAGTTGGTTTCGGTCTACTTCTTGCTGGTCTTTAGCAATTCCTGCAGGATAGCATGGAAGAAACACCACTTCACCTTTACGAGCTTTCTTTACATTCTTTGCAGGTGTCCTGTCATCGGGGCGCTTGTTCTTAAACGAATTGCAGGTAACTTCAGGAAATCCAAGACTTCTGAGCTTCGTTCTGTAATTTCCCATCTTGTATTTAAGAGAATACATCCATCCATTCCAACCGGTATGACTGCCTGGTTCTGCCAGACATGGGTGAATTTTAACCAAAGCCTCTGCCACCTCACTTATCTGACGTCCTGTGGGGTATGCTGTGTAGCTGTACATGTAGTCTGCCAATTTTTCCAAAATCTCAGACCTGACCCGAGTAGTAGTTAGTAATGTACCATCTTTGACAAATTTCTCATTGGCATTCTTCAGTGCTTCCTCTGCTGCCATGGAGAAATGTGGAATGATGATTTTAGCTGGCCATATTGACCTACTAACGCTTCCAAGAGGGGACAGTATAGCACTGTCTTGTGGAGACACTGAAATACCATCTGTCTGGATATCTGGCCTTGTGTCAATAGCAGAGCTATGATTGGTCTGGATATCTGGCCTTGTGTCAGTAGAAGAGCTTGGATCATTTTCAGTCAGGGCAGTAAATGAAAGGACTACTGAAGGAATGATCACAACTTTAATTGTTCCCTTGTTTTTAATATCATTGGTAGAATGGAGTGTGAAGTAATCACCAAAGTCCTCATCCAAATAATGCAGGGTAAATTCCTCAACTAGTCCAAATGTCTCTTTCACAATACTACTTAATTTCTCGACAGTGCTGGGTATTCCTGTGGGCAGAGTGAGCTTCTCACTCTGGTGCTCTAAAACAACTTTCAAGGCTACCAAATCCATCTGGACAAAAGCATAAAAAAACCTGTGTTAGACTTAGAGTATTTTAATAGTCTCTTCTCATAGTCTTTTCACCTAAAAATTGACAAAAATGTGATGTTTCAATGTCACCATGCGTTTACCACCCACAAAATATCCTGTCAATGGATATGCATCACTAAGTTCACTATGTTGTAGCAGGGTCAATTTCCCAGAGTTGTCCAAAATAAATGCCCTAAAATGTTCATCATACCAACTGTTAAGTAACTTTGTCATTGAAGACAGCAGTCTCAGTTTCATTGTAATTTGTGAAATCTCAACGAAATCTGGTAGTCCACCAGTTGACCCATTAGGCAATACCATCCCAGCAGCATATTTAGTTCCGTGGTGTATTACTGCACTGGTCAATTTCACAGTGGTTTGTGTTGGATAAACTTCCTTGAAAGACTGCTGTATTTCCAAATCAAGTATTTCCAATGGAAGTGAGGTTATTTTAGTGACGCATGTTGCAGGATTTGAAGCATTCGCTTGTGAATGGTATGCCATCATCATTTGGTGCTTTGAAGCAAGTGACAGCAACACATTTCGGAAGTTTTTTGTATGTCTAGCAACTTGCTTGAAGAAGCTATGTTTAGCCTCAAAGCGCATAGTCCAGAGACTAACCAGAGGTCCAAATCCTCTTATCAAGTCTGGATAATGTTCCAGAAAGTGGTGCTTTGGAGTCAGTTTTAGCTTTGGGAAAACTTCTAACAGCCTGTGACGATGTTCGGATATCAGTGTGTCCAGATAGCTAATGATTCCCTCTGAATGAAGAGGAGATACTGCAAGTTCAGTAATGTCTTTCAAATTCATTAGTACTTGCCACGCTGGATCATTCAGTGGTATCTTCGTACCAATAATGAATGACAATAGTCTCAATAATGTCCAGTTCTCATGTGCGTTCCCACAAATTCTTTTGCGAAGGGCAAAATCTTTTGGGATAGGTTGGGGTTGATTGGTTTTATCAGTCCATCTGTATGGAAAATTAGTTATGGCTCTGTTAAGTTCTGTCAAAGTGAAATACTGCTTGTTGATAAACAGATTTAGACATAATGTCAATTCCAATGGAATAATGCCTTCAAAAAGATCGTGAAGAATATCCGGTGGGTACCCAGTTACAAAATGGAAGTAACTTAAATTCTCAGTTATGGGACAACATTTCTTCACGCCATAACAGTGCAAAAGCGCAGGATCTTTCTGAACAGTCTGAACATGCAAATCATAGTTCTCTTTTGTTCTTGGCGGAAAAGCTCCTGAACGTACTTCCTTCTGCTGATAGTCAGAATGGTCCCCAATACAAAACCTACAGATATAATGTCCAGTAAAACTTTCTACAAGTCCACTTAAGGAATGAGCACCAAGATTGTCTGCTGAAACACAAACAACAGTCCCTCTGATATTCCTACCAACTTGAGGCAAAAAAATACCTTCTTTCTCCAATGTTGCGAGTTCTTTCAAAAAAGGCTCCAGAACACAGTCATAGCCAAATTTTTTTACATCATTGGCTTTACAAAGAAGAGCTAAATAAATTGATGTAAGCTGTGATCTCAGTTGAGACGGTACATCACCAAGAACCCAGTATACTGCTGTGACTTTGTGTTTTTTTCGCGAAGATCCAAGAGGATTGCAGATTTCAAAATCATCAACATAGACTATAACAGAAATGCTAAAATCGTCTTTAGCATGACATTCATTTAGCTTGAAATATTTACCATCATGGAAGGATGCCAAATGCGAAGTGTTTGAATGTTTAGTCAGTATATGGTTTAGAATATCTTCATTATTTAACAAGTGCTGTAAAGTTTGAAGAAAAGGAATGTACTGAAAGCTGTGATTCTCCTCTTGATCCAAAATATACTCTACTGGCTCAATCACATTAAAGCTTTCTTTAAAATACTTTTCCCTCTTCAATTTTGTGGAGAAAGGACCTTTAGGACAAAAGGCTACATTCAAAGGATTAGAGTGACACAGTTTATCGACTAATTCTCTTACAACGTCTTGATCAACAGCACAGTCATTCTTTGTAAATATATCATCAACTAACTTTGGAACATACTGAATAGCTGTTCCACCAGGTCATCAATGCATTTTCCAGAGACGTTATAGATGCTTTCCAGTTTTAACAAGAGAGAACCAATATTTTTCGCTATTTTGCTTGAAGCATCCCTTTCACAATCCAATTCTTCGGTGTTATCTATGTCCACATGGTCATGTGACACTGGAGAGCTGATTTCATAGTCAGTAGAAGCTGGCTGTTTTGCAATCAAATCAGTCTCAAAATCTTCCAATGACCAGGATTTGTGATTTCTGCTTCTGTGTATTGCATAAGTTGCACATATGTTTGTCTTAAAATTGCATCCTTTGAAAACACATTGTACAGTTTCGTGACTTTTCAAATGGGAATTGATGTGTTTAAAGTAGTCTTTTGTGTTGAAATAAAGTGAGTCACAAATTTTACATTTTAAAGATTCCACTGATAGCACATCACAATCCTTAGTTTCTTGTGAATTGTGACATCGATGCAAGTGTGTACGCAGGCCACCCCATGTCTTAAAGGAGCATGGACAGTTTAAATGAAGACAGGGTACTGAATATCCACGACCAAAGGTACCATGATTCAGCCGGTAATGCTTGAGAATAGCACCTTTACGTGTAGCCACAAAAGTGCAGAGCTTACATTGCCATCCCATAAACCACGAACTAAAGAAGGGATGAAAACAGTGTTAACAAAATTTCACATGCTTTTGTGCAGATGCAAGTTGTAATGTTACCCTTATTTTGTGTATTTAGGATATCCAATTATTAGTCATAAAAATTCATAAAACAGGCTTCAGGGCTGTAACCAATTCTGAAATCGAAATGGCTTCGAATCTGTGTTTTATGCACAGCTCTTCCGCAAACTACATTTGGTTGATCAGTAGGAAGTACTGGACAATCTGAAATCACTAAAAGATTGAACTGTTTATTATGTGCATTTGAAAAAGCAACTCTTGTCAAACAACATCATAAATATACTGAAATAAAAACCTGAAAAGGTTTAAAGAACAGCTATACAACATGCACTTTTGCATTTCCTATAACTACGTGTGTAAATTGTACTAATTCTGTGACCCATATTTGGAGTTTCTTTGTGAGAGTGCCCTCATGCTTTCGGGTTTCACAAAACTCTGTTGTTCGTATGCATTAATTACAATAAATATTTTAAATGCATTGAAACAATTACATAACTGCCAAAAGGCTCAATAACAGCTCTCCATTTGTCCAAATTTCTGTACGTTTCGGCAGTTTGTTTGGGCATTGAATACAGTGGCGAATCAGAGACCTGAAGCCATTAGCTTTTTGTAGCAACATAACCCCCACAATTATTTTTTCTTCAAGAATATGACATGCAGCTGCATCATTAAGTAATACAACATTTTTAAAATTCAATGTAAAATCAATTAATCAACAATAATAATTGCTATATTACAATATTGAGGTAATAATCAACACTTTTGTTTTTTGTCATAATATTACAGCCCCTTTTCAATGTTTGCACAATCATACAATATATATAATAAAACATGAATGACACTTACCTCCAATGTTTTATCTCTTTGGCGTAGGTGCTGTAAAAGAGAAATTGAATATATTTGATAATACAATTAAAATTCATAAGAAAATGCAAGTAAGTTAGCCCTGGAATTAACCTCTATTATAAGATGACTATCTACTCCACAATAGCTGCATCTCAATCTACTCCCTAGGTTGTGAATCAGAATATCAGGTACATGAATTTGGGAAATGGATAGGACCCTGACTCACTACAGAATCCATCCATCCATCCATTTTCTACCGCTTATCCGAACTACCATGGGTCACGGGGAGCCTGCGCCTATCTCAGGAGTCATCGGGCATCAAGGCAGGATACACCCTGGATGGAGTGCCAACCCATCGCAGGGCACACTCACTCATTCACTCACTCACACCCTACGGACAATTTTTCCAGAGATGCCAATCAACCTAACATGCATGTCTTTGGACCAGGGGAGGAAACCGGAGTACCCGGAGGAAACCCCCGAGGCACGGGGAGAACATGCAAACTCCACACACACAACTCGGAAGCGGGAATCGAACCCCCAACCCTGGAGGTGTGAGGCAAACGTGCTAACCACTAAGCCACCGTGCCCCCCTTCACTACAGAATCAAAAAATAAAATTTAGGGGCACACCTTAAATCACCCTAGAATGTAATTATTAGACTTAACTCACAGAAATTATGATGTGCAGTTTTATTTTCATTTCAGTGGGATATTACATTACTCAATACGAGGGTCATACGGAATCTGTATATGTTTTTGTTAATTCTGTGCTTAAATTTTGGAAAATTTGCAGAATTCTGTGGAACAGTTTTAAATGTGTTTAAATTTGTACAGAAATGTAAATATGTGTAAATGTGTTAGAATCATATTAAAATACTACCTGTCTTTGCATTTAACTTCAAGTGACAGCGGTCTGGGTTTCTAAACATCATTTAAAAAGAGGCAGAGCCTACAGAGAAGCTTTAAGAGCTAAGCAAAGAGACTGTTTAAACTCGGAATACACCAGTCCAAATTATAACTGAATTAATTTGAACCAACAGAAAACGTCCATATCCTTTTGTATGAAAAGCATATCTATTATTGTTCATAGTTTTCACGCAGAATAAAGGGCTCTTATTAAGACTTCCTTATGATGATTTTACTGTGTATTAATGACATTTACATTTTGTTCACAATTTTCTGGCAGTTTTCAGAAAGGTTCGGTTTCAGTGGAAGGGTATTGCGTCTGCGCGTGGAGAAATTGTCAAACAGTATAGAAAATACTGCGGTTTTGAAAATATCGGCGTTCGTGTGTTCGCGTCCCCATAAAGATTGAGACGCACACGAGAAAAACTCCACAGCGCCACTTATCCTCGGAGTCCGGAAAATCACACGACAAACAAAAGGGCCCTGCTATGTAATGTCAGCCTACAGTTGATGAGCTGATGAGACACAGGTCTATTGTTAGACCATGATTAACGTTCCACAGGACGTCATACATTCAAATATCCTTTTGTCGGTTGAAATAATAAATATAAGGTGATTCAAAGAGTACCAAGTTACCCAATAAAAAAATAGTCACGGGTACTACACTGTAAAAAATGCCCGTGAAGTTTACGGTAAAATTCTGTTGATTTCACACAAAAAACCTGTTATCAGAAAGCATCCGTAAAAAATATGGAAAAACACTGTAAAATTGTCTGTAAAATTAACAGCGAAAAATCCATTGTTTTTACGGAAAAACCGTTAAAGTGCTTGTGAAATTAACAGTGAAATTCTGTAGTTTTCACAGAGAAAACTGTTGTCAAAAAACGTCCGTAAAAATACGGAAAACCCTGTCAAATTCTCTGGGAAATGAACAGTGAAATTCCATAGTTTTCACAACTTTTGGAGTTTTTAACTCCACAAACACTATTATCACCTTCACTTACAGACACCACTGTCACTTTATTTCTCTTGCATGTCTACAAAAGTTCTAATTAAGAATTAACACAAGTTTACATGTTAATGGTTTAGTTGAGTCACCATTATGGTGATGAGTGTTTGCTTTAGTTGGGATCTTCACCCTTTACTTCTTATGTGAAGAAGTCTTTCCCCAGTTTTGATATCTATGTGTTGAAACATAGACCGAAACAGATGGGTAAAAGCTCAGACAAAGCAAACTATTAACTTCTTTAGGTTGGAGAGTAAATAAATGGATGCGAGTTTAGGTTTTGCTATAAAGTTATTTGTTGTCCTCATTTATGATATTGTATGAAATTAAATAATATACTGAAAGTCTTTGACAGCACATGTGACACATAATAAATGTTCTAGCAGACATCAAGAATATAACAGTTTGTCTCAACAATGGTGACAACAGAAAAAACCTCTAAAGAGAAACGCAATGCATTGTGGGTATCATCAAAGGACAAAACTCATCAATGACTCCCAGCATGCATTGCGGCTGTTAGATTTTCAATTGTTAGTCACCACTGTTGAGATTCATACTCTGATTCTTGATGTGTGAGTCAAAGACCAAATGCAAATCTTTTGATAGTTCAAAAAATCAACTTTTATATTGATTGTTTCTGGAAATGTGAATTTTAAATGTAAATTAATTTAGACGTTTGTAAAAAAAAAAAGTAATTAAACAACATCGTAGAATTAGCTTTTGAAAAAATCTTATCACATTTTCACTTGATGTCACTTGCTACAAAACTATGTTTTATATAAAACAATGTCATAGCAGCCCAAAGAAAACTGTAAATTTATATATGACGGCTGAAAGACGCCAACTAAAGCAAACAGTGATCACAATAACGGTGACTTTAAGCAACAATAGAGCATCAAGTCATGGATGTTATGCTGCAGTCCCTGTGAAGCAGAAGTGATGATCGTCTTCAGTATTCTGACATATTTCCAAGATGAATAGTGGGTGTGGCTCATGTTTTGCACTGTGAATTGATTGGATGAATAAAAACAGGATGTTCCTGTAATTTTACGGTAGCTTGCTGGCAACCACAGCTGCCGGTATTTTTCCGTAAAAACTACGGAATTTGTATTTTCTCTCTTTTTTCTGATATTAAATGTTTTGTGGGTCTCCACTATGCTGAAGAATGGAGTCTGTGTTTAAGTCAAGGTCAGGCAATGAGATGCAGATGTCATGCTGCATGTTGCTTTGTTTAAAAGTGACTTTGATGTTTTAATAACAAATTACAAAGAAGAAAATTAAGTAAATGTAATGTTTTCACTTTTGTGCATTTGGACCAAGTTTCAATTTTATATTAAGAAATTCTGTTGATGTAAAAGACTCAAATGTATTAAGTTCATACACAGCTTGAAGTTTGTACCCTGAGTTTTAAACTGCAAAGCTGTTTACATTCTTTTCCTGTATTTTTTACGGAATTTTCCTGGTAACCACAGCTGCCGGTATTTTTCCGTAAAATTTACGGAACATTTTTTACAGTGTAGCTTACAATGCACATGGCTGCGACAACATTGTGAAAACTGACGTAACACTGCTGTGTAACTTATACACGAACATAAGGCCACAGTTTATTTATATTTTGATTATAGTTTACTAAAATATGCAGTATTAGCTGATTAACGTAACTTACCAGGATGTTCAAGAGAAACCTTTCTGCTCGCTCCCGCTTAGCCGCGAAGTTAAGGTAAGTCGATGTTCCTTTTGTAGCTGAAGTAAAATACAAAAACTGTTAAAAGTAAATTCTTAATATTAAACTATTTGATAAAGTACTACAAACATACGTATAATTAACGTTAGCCGACTAATTGTTACTTACCAAGATTTCCGAGGCGCGTAGAGCAGATGGGTAGACTTGTTGCTGAGGAAAGCACGCAGACGAGGTGCGCACGTGATCACTTTAGCCGCGAATGTTACTCAATTTTATTTGTTGATGTTATATCAATTAGATAATTTGTAGGATTTACTTAATATATTTAGATTTTAAAACTGATCAGTACAAGTAAATGATCTTCAAATAAATCTATTAGATTTCACCTAAATATTAATGGTATATTAAAAATATAATTTATTAGTTAAGTACTCATTTATTTTCATTAGAAAACTTAAATAATATATGTACATTTTAGAAAAAATAACTGTTGGATTTTTAATGGATTTTTTTAATTTGTCCTACTAAAAAAAACACTTAAACGATTTTAAAAGAAATTATTAAATTAATATAGCTGTTTATTTGGGTTAATTTGACTTAGCAGCTGGATTATTTTTTAGAGTGTAGTTGAAACAAGACGCACGTAGTGTCACACCGTAGAACACAGACTCTAGACACGATACACACGCATCACAAACGAGCTACAGTGTTTGGGGGAGGATAAATAAGTTTTCGCGTCAGTCTCAGCCAAACGTAGGCGGGGACTATGTATAGTGATGTAGATATGCGTCCACGACTCGTTTGTGTGTTTCAGAGTCGACTCCCATTTTACAAGCAAATAACTGTTTTATCTATTCACATCTATTTCGGACTTACAACTTGGCAGACAGCTTACTTTCAGATACGGCAACATAACAGACTGCATGAAATGTCATTTTCATGATGTCATGTTAGCTACTCTTTAAAATATTCTGCCGAGGGTCCTGAGGACTGGAGTTGGGAACCATTGGGCTAATGAACGACAAGAATCACATTGTTTAAGAATACACACTTTGTGTTAAATTAGACACAACATGTGTTGTCCCTGAACAAACTCCCTACATGTGTTAAATTTTGACACAACACGTGTCATTTTTAACACATCAGTTTTTGCAGTGAACAAATATTATACAATCTCCGTTTAATGAAAGAACATTTGGGTTAGAAATTACATGAAAGTAAACGAGTGATAACAGAAAGTCCAGTTTTGAGTGAACTATCCCTTTGACTTTTGAGTAATAACATAGACATCAAATTACAAAAGTTGCAGATGCATTTTATTATTTAAAACGGTTAACATTTAAACAGATTTATACAGAACGAGAATTCATCTAGAAGTGATGCATTCGAAATATTTGCAAAAATGTTGGCTATTTTAACCACAACCTTAACACACTTAAGTAAGACACATGCTTTAGCGTGAACTAGTGAAGGTCTGGACATGTTTTTGTCTCGTCACACTGACATGACCTGAAACGCTTAAATGCTTTTGGATTTTACAGTCAACATTTAACATCTGCGGGAAACTAAGTGTTCATAATATCGACATAATCAATATCTGATCATTTTGAAAAAAAAACTTTCAATGTCAAATACACTTTATTTTTTCAGATTTCAAAATATTACTTGATGTTCACAATTAATATCTTAATAATAAATATCTGTTCAGTTTGTAACAAACACTTATGTACAAAGTGTAGTTTTAATGTCAAATATACATTATTTTTCAAATAAATAGAAATTAAAGTCTTTTAACAAACATTTCAACAAAACACACTCAAACAGAACATATCTTTAAAATTGTAATAGATGTATGATATATGCATAATGTCAATAGAAATAATAAACACCGTCAAGTTTATTTAAGACTTAAAAGTAGAAAAGTTAACTTTCAGTCCCATTTATCATGTGTTTAACACAAAAATACTCTATATGTCTTCCTGGAATGAAAAAACACAAATGTGAAGAGCTCACTTGAACCTTCCAGGTGTTTCATGATGAGACTGTGAAGGTCATTTCCTCGTCCTCTTCATCCACTGCCAATGCTAAAAATAATAAAGAATTAATCACCAATAATAAAGATAAAATACAGTACCGGCTTTAGTTAACAATAACAAGACTACAATGATTTAAACTTCAATTATAACATGTAAAAGACGTGCACATTATACTTGCGATTAACACCTTAAAGTGAAGAGCTCTTTTCCAAAACGCTATAAGTCCATCCAAAATGACATTTTCTTACTTAGACCCATACATTTAGTTATTATTCAATTGATCCTGTTAAAATGGTCTGTTGGCTCAGTCTGAACGTATTAAACAATGATTGTTTAATGAAACAACAATATTGTCGGTATTTTTTTTTCAAAACGCTACAAATCCATCATTTTTTTCAAATAAATCTTGGTTTATTTATTTTTCAAAAAACCAAACAAGAAACATGTGAAGTTAGGGACTCATTCAATAAATTAATATAAATCAAATTATATGCAAATGCATGAAATAAATAACAGCCAAATAAAATAAATACTAACAAATAGTAAAATAAAATAAATGTTTTCAATCTCATGTTTCAATATGTTCCACCACATACAACACATAATTTAGAAATAACAAATACAAATACCACTAATGAGCGGATTCTGATTGGTCGAGAGGACATAATGGCATTTAGACTAAAGACAGGTTTGGGATTTAGAGCGTTTTGGAAAGAAACTGTATCTTGCAGAACATTTTAAACAAGGAAATTTGCCATTTGACATGAAACATTCATGGAGCAGTGAATAGGTTGTGTACACAGCAAAATGGCATGACAAACTCATTTTTTCCTAATTTGGCATTTATTGCGTTTTGGAAAAGAGCTCTTCATATATACATTCACTTTTCACAACATAAACAAAAACTGGTCAGAACTCACTCTGCTCTACTTCAAGCTGTCAATGCGTTTGACTTTGTCAGAAAACACTGTCGTCACACACCTTCTGTCCTGAGACTGCTGGTCTGGATCATGTGTCTTAAAATAAGTGCAACTCCCACCTTCTTTCATCTGATTGGACAGTAAAGCTCGTTCAGTTTCCTTCATTTGATTATTCATCTCTGTTAGATTCATGAGCGCTTGTTGAAAGCTGATGTTGATAAACCGCTAGATGTCAGTGTACCACACGGTTTCTTGAAATGACACAAAACTAAAGGACCCATTCAACAAATTATTTATTTAATAAAATGAACACACAACAAAATTAAACAATTTCTTTATTTAATTCAGTTGCCATTCAATAAAATAATGAAAGAGATTTATATGAACCAAAATTTAATTAAATATATACATATATTATTAGACTGATAAACAAACTGCAGTC
This sequence comes from Triplophysa tibetana, assembly GCA_008369825.1. Classification (NCBI taxonomy): domain Eukaryota; kingdom Metazoa; phylum Chordata; class Actinopteri; order Cypriniformes; family Nemacheilidae; genus Triplophysa; species Triplophysa tibetana. Next base: position 26,335,869 of record CM017897.1, read on the forward strand.
CAAGTGAAAAATGTCAAATAAAATTCTCTATATTCAAATCTAGTGAATAGTTTACCCCCAAAAATGCAAATTCATTCACTCACCGTTACTCACTGTTCACTCACTTAATAATTTAAACATATTGTTGAATGGTCTTTTTCCGAGTCTCAACAACACAATACGATATTTTTATATTTCGAGCAGCCGACTCTGTGTTTGTGTGTATTGGCCGCCTCCAGTTTCCGTTTGGTTATGATGTGACGTAATTGTAACGTTGTTCGAATATATATAGAAGCAAACAGAATAATTGAATTAGATAAAAAGATAATATTCTTAAGACAATTATACTGATCGTGTGTGGCGACAATTTCATCCCAAACAAACACCTAAAACTTGAAAGTAGTTTATAGTCTGCATGATCGCGGTGAATTGAATGATTAATTTGAATCATTTTATGTGTTATTACAGTGATCATCATAAATGAGAACAACACCTTTGAAAAGTAACATTTTAAACAATATCTCAATATCTTAAAAAATGTTGACAAGATTACGTTTTATATAACATCTGTTTAACTTATGACATGAAAGTAAAGTTAATAATATAACCTTGGGAATAAAATATTCAGTTTGATTAAAATTAGGGTGATGCAAAAATATTGTACACCCCACTGAAAGTCTCTGGAGCAAAGCACAATGTTAGACTACACGTGTCACAAGAATTGAACCATAGGTGAGTCGAATTATTCATGACAGCAGTGTCCAGCAGACAGTTGACAGTAAAAGAGTGTTAAACCCATTTCATGCTGTCAGCAACGGCACCACATGGAAGAGACAAGACTCAAGACCTGAGAAAGAAAATCATTTCTTTACAACAGAAAGGTGAAGGCTACAAGAAGATCAGCAAAGCTTTACTTATCAGTCAGAATAGTGTAGAAAAAGTGGTAAAAAGAAAAAAAAAAATGGACCTGCTCACAGAGACGTCCGGGTTGAAGAAAAGCATGCAAGTTCACTGCAGTTATATTAAGAAGTAGAAAGCCAAAGTGGGGGACTTTTTCCCGTGACACAATACGGCGTACACTGCAGAGGAATGGCATGCATGGGTGCCGTCCAAGAAAACTGTTGAACTGATGGCTTTAAAACTGTATGGCGTCGCAAAGGTGAGGAATACAAAGAAAAATGTATGTAAGGTGCCTACAGTGAAACATGGTGGTGAGAGTGTCCCTATGTAGGGCTGTATAAGCCCTGCTGGTGTCGAGGAGCTGCATGTCATTGATGACATCATGAATTCACAGATGAACTGCTCTCTACTGAAAGAAAAGATGCTACCATAACTACGTGCCCTTGGTCTTTGTGCACTTTTTCAACATGACAATGATCTTAAACACACATCTAATGCCACTGTTGGATTTCTGAAGTAGAACCGGGTGAAAGTGATTCTGTGGCCAAGTGTGTCTCCTGATCTGAGCCCAATCCAACACATTTAGGGAATTCTGAAGAGACAAGTTGAGCATCATTCTCCATCCCACTTCCATCTCTCAAAGAGGTCATTCTTGAAGAATGGATAAAGATAGATCTGGCAAAATGTCGCCAACTTGTTCAATCCATGCTAAGAAGACTTGTTGCTGTCGATAAAAAATCAATCAAAATTTTGGCCATACAAAGCACTAGATGTAGCAGTTTTTGTTGTGGGTCGTACTCATTTTTGCATCACCCTAATTTGAATACAACTGAAAAATGTGTAATCTAAGTCATATTATTAAACTTACTTCTGCGTTATAAGTTAAACATATTTTGGATTTTTTTTGTGTTGATTGAGATATTGTTTCAAATGTTACTTTTCTAAGGTGGTTTACTCATTTACGCTGAGAACTGTAAATCCACAACATTTTCCTTAACCACTCATTTAAAGAATGTAATGTTAGGCTCTTATAATTTTGACGTCAACAAAATAGGTTTTAAATTTTCTAATTCTTGATTTTGAGGAACTGTGTCTGTAAATATAACACAAAAATATGTACAATCTAATTGTTTTGTTTCAAGGAAAACTGTGTATACATTGACTATGTTACAAGTGAAATATTCATCTTTCCTGTAGCTCACTGGTAAGAACATTTTGTTAACAATGTAAGGTTGTGGGTTCGATCTCAGGGTATTGCACACACCCATGTAAAAATGTATAGGATGATGAAATGTTAGTAGCTTTTAAGCGTCTGCCAAATGCACAAAAATATGGCACGTCGACGTTTGCTTGCTTATAAAAGCCTGTGGCTTGTATTCCTAACTTTTATATTTTATTTTAAGTTTCTCTCTAAAAATGAACCAACTTTGAAGCTAAATTAATTGAAAGGAAATTATTATATGTCGAGATCAAGACACGAAGTTCTGTTGACACCCTACACAGAAATATGAAAACTCAATTGTTCTGCACTTATAATGTTAATGAAAGTATCGATCTATAATCTCGATTTAAACAAACTAATATTCTTCATTTATGATACAACAAGATGAGGAATATTAACTAATTCTTATAATAAAATAACTTCAATGTTTATCAACGAGATGTGCAAAGATTCAACCAGAGTTCAACAAACACCAATATTAAGAGCTCTTTAAGTGACGTCATGGGTGGCTCTTAAAAGAGCCTTTGTGTGCGACGGAAGAATGCGGCGTTTTACTTGGAGCTGGTGTACTTTGTGACGGCTTTGGTGCCCTCGGACACGGCGTGTTTGGCGAGTTCACCGGGCAGCAGCAGACGCACGGCGGTCTGGATCTCTCTCGACGTGATGGTGGAGCGCTTGTTGTAGTGCGCGAGACGAGAAGACTCACCGGCGATGCGCTCGAAGATGTCGTTGACGAAAGAGTTCATGATGCCCATCGCCTTGGAAGAGATACCGGTGTCGGGGTGGACCTGCTTGAGGACTTTGTACACGTAGATGGCGTAGCTCTCCTTCCTGGACTTTCTGCGCTTCTTTCCTCCTTTAACAGGGGTCTTGGTGACGGCCTTCTTTGATCCCTTCTTGGGCGCGGGTTTGGCTGGTTCAGGCATGATGCTTGTCTTCAAATGAACAGACGCTCAATGTCGAAGAGTCACGTAGCAGTGGATTTTATACACTCCCACATGCAAATATTTAGAGTAGCGGAGCCGGTTGTCTGATTGCGTGTCCTGGTCGGCCAAACCCCTAAAATGTGTCTATTGGTCAGATCACTATGTGACGGGTCGGATAGTGAGCCAATGAAAGCTTTTCCCGCCCACAACCTCGTCTATGATGGCAACCCTCCACAAGCTATTCTTTTTCCTTTGTTGGCGCTTCCCGGGGTTTATTGAATTTGATATAAAAAACGTTTATTTTTTTATTAACTCAGCACTATCAAATAAATACGTTATCGTTTCATCACAGTCCCTCGAAGATTTCGTAAAGAAAACATTACATTTTACACGTTATTCACAATACAGTACACGTGCTGATGGGGTTATTTTTCTAACGAGAGAAGTGTGCAGCTTAATGGACGTAAAAGTACGAGTTCACCGAAACGCCACTAGGATCAATATACGTGTATTTTAATGGGGTTTCGTGAGATACAATATAACATCTGACATTAAACTCTTCGAGTGAGAAAGTGGGTGGCTCTTAAAAGAGCCGTTGGGGTAATGTCATTGACGCAGGACTTAAGCGCGCTCTCCGCGGATGCGGCGGGCCAGCTGAATGTCTTTGGGCATGATGGTCACTCTCTTGGCGTGGATGGCGCACAGGTTTGTGTCCTCGAAAAGACCAACCAGATAAGCTTCGCTGGACTCCTGCAGAGCCATGACGGCGGAGCTCTGGAAGCGCAGATCCGTCTTGAAGTCCTGAGCGATTTCTCTCACCAGGCGCTGGAAAGGCAGTTTGCGGATGAGCAGCTCGGTGGACTTCTGGTAGCGGCGGATCTCTCTCAGAGCCACGGTGCCGGGCCTGTAACGATGAGGCTTCTTCACGCCGCCGGTGGCGGGAGCGCTCTTACGGGCGGCTTTGGTGGCGAGCTGCTTCCTCGGGGCTTTGCCACCGGTGGACTTACGAGCGGTCTGCTTGGTTCTTGCCATGGCTGCGATCTCTTCTGCGTTCAGTTGAGCATATGCCTGTCGTTTCGGTGCGCCTGCTTTTAAAGGTTAACACACGCTGCACGTCAAGGGCACGGAGATATGTGATTGACTGATGTGTGACGTCTGCCCGAGACAGAGGTACAATGACCACTCGATATGAGTTCAAATGAAAGTGGCGGGACATTGCGTTTCCTTATTCAGCTCACATTTGGACGCTGCCTTTGGAAACCAATTCATCATTGAATTATAAGAGAACGAGCGCTAACGGTTTGACTTTAATCTGTGAAAGTTCTTTACACTACGAAGCATTGTTTTATGTAGAAAATGCCAAACCACAGAACACATTTTAACCGCGTTTTCACTGACAAGGTCTCGCTTATGAGCACGAAAGACACAACACGGGCGCGTCATGTATTTACTCTGCAAGATCGTGAAATATGAAAATAGTATTTGCACTATCGGATATATACGGAATAATATCGTGCATTTAGAACACGTTTATGAAAAATCAACTGATATAAATCAACAACTCCGTAAGATGTCACGTCACTCTCTCTCTCTCACTGACAGTGTGGGAGGCTCTTAAAAGAGCCTTTGGGTTTACAGATGATCTCCGTCCGTTTACTTAGACTTGGCGGACTTCTCGGCCTTCTTGGGCAGCAGCACGGCCTGGATGTTGGGCAACACGCCGCCCTGAGCGATGGTCACTCGGCCCAGAAGTTTGTTCAACTCCTCGTCGTTGCGCACCGCCAGCTGTAGGTGACGGGGGATGATGCGAGTCTTCTTGTTGTCACGAGCGGCGTTTCCGGCCAACTCGAGGATCTCGGCGGTCAAGTACTCCAGCACGGCGGCCAGATACACTGGGGCGCCGGCACCCACGCGGTGAGCATAGTTACCTTTACGGAGGAGCCTGTGGACGCGGCCCACGGGGAACTGAAGTCCCGCTCTAGAGGAACGAGTCTTGGCCTTGGCTCTCGCTTTGCCGCCGGTTTTGCCTCTGCCGCTCATTTTCTTCAGCTGTGATCGTCAATTTACTCTCTGAGATAAAAGATAAAGCTGCCGCTTGGTAGTTCTCAATCTTTAAACCCGTCTGTGTGAAGACTATTGGTTGGGGTCCGTTAAACTTTTAAACCAATCAGTCAACTTCCCTCCAAACTCAGAGCACAACCCCCTCTTTCTCTTCACCTCACATTCAGATGCTTTGGCGCACATCAGTTACTAAATAGACAGTAACTAACAATTCAGTTGAAATTAAGTAAAACTAAACATAAAATAAGAAAGCTGTTCAAATACTTCATCGTTTTATCCTGATATGTGTAAATAAATGCATGTTTGAAGGCGAAAGTAAGATCCGTGTTTGAGCTCTAACATCTGACAATTATTCAATTTCTAATAATGATGACCGCTCGACATTATAGAAGCGATGATCAGAGAACTGGATCTGCTTATTGATGATTTTATTACACACATTGATAAGTTTCTCTTTTATGAGGTGGTGAGTGGCTCTTAAAAGAGCCGTTTGATGAGTTTAAGACTTGATGAATTTACTTCTTTTTAGGAGCGGCCTTCTTAGCTTTAGCTGCTTTAGGCGTCGCCGTCTTGGGTTTTGCGGTCTTAGACTTCTTCGGGCTCTTTGCAGCTTTTTTAGGGGCTGCGGGCTTTTTTGCTTTCTTGGGACTCTTCGTTGCCTTCTTAGCTGCTGGCTTTACGGCGGCCGGTTTCTTCGGAGACGTTTTAGTGGCGGTCTTCTTTGCTGCTGCAGTCTTGGGCTTCTTGGCAGTAGCGGGCTTCTTCACTGCGGACTTCTTCACTGCAGGTTTCTTTGCTTTAGGTGCCGCTGTCTTTCCTGGTTTCTTGGTCTCGGTTGGTTTCTTGTTCAGTTTGAAAGAACCAGAAGCGCCGGTGCCTTTAGTCTGGACCAGTGTGCCTTTGGTCACGAGGCTCTTGATGGCGAGCTTGGCGCGGGAGTTGTTTTCTCTCCACATCGTATCCGCCGGCGGCGAGAGCTTTCTTCAGGGCGGCCAGAGACGGCCAGAGACGCACCGTTTCTCTCCTTGGAGGCCGTCACGGCTTTAACGATGAGATCACTCGCGCCTGGACCCGCTGTCTTGGGTTTGGCTGCAGATTTCTTCTTGGGCGCTTTTGCCGGCGGGGCTGCTGGAGTTTCATGTGATTTGTTTGTGTGAACATTGATGAAACATTAAACATGTTTTCTGTTTATTTAACATACATGTAATAAATGACTTGAGTTCAGTTAATGTCATTCAGGGACTTGTGAAGTGTTGCATACAGAAGTTGTTTTGATCAGATTAAAACACACCAACAATCTCGAGGTATTTGTGTGAATGACACAACGCTGTTTGTTTTACTGATGTGTCAATGTGCTATATTCAGACTGACGAAACGTTAAGGCGGAGAATAAATATGGATTAAATATAATAAAACTACATATTTTGCGTCAAGTACTGACATGAAACATTTGAAAGATCGAATGATCTGAATGTGTGTGTGTGTGTTTGTGTGTTTTCTAGAGATGATGAACTTCTTACTGAGAGGACAGTTTGTGTTTTATTAATTTTTTTATTTTTCTTATTTGTATTGTTTTTGTTTTTTTCTAATTTTTACAGACAAGTAAAGTCCAGAAGTACGTCCGGTTTCATCATTAAATTTTTTAAACATTACACATGTGATAACATCTAAAAAAAATAGTCTTTCAATCTTTTGATTTGGTTATATATCTTTTGTTAGTACTTTTATCTTTAAATGTTTGTGTAATGTTGACAAACATGTTATATTTATTATTTATTGCGTATATTTATAGGTTTCTATCTATTTTTTCTTTTCTATATTACTTTTATCAATCTCCTTTGGATGTTGTTCTTAATGACACAAGACAATGATGTGAAGCAGTATTTGTGGTATAATAATAATTATCTTTTGAATCTGTTTTCAATCAAACAAAGCTATTCTGAGCACAGAAAGTGTTTTTAATAAACTGTTTATCTCATGCTATCATCACTTTGTCTCCTGACTGCTGTTCTTCTCTCTTCATCTCTGAACACTGTTAACTCACAGTTTATATTTTGAGTGTAAACTTCATTTCCTGTTGAAGAGAGATCTAGTGAAATAAACATCTATGATGACACAGATCCATAGTTGGTCCATCACGAACAACACAACATGATCTATAAGATCTGTGACAATGACGCTAATAGAGGTTTACTTGTGTTCACTACGTCTATATGTGTTGTTTATGAAAGAGATAAACTTCATCTTCTGTTATTATCGTAAATGTGATTATAAGAGAAATGTTTATTCAGATCCAGATCATCAGATTACGGGTCAATGTCAGACTGTGTTGAGTCATCATGAGTCTGCTGCTGTCAGACCAGACTTTGGGTCCTGAATGATCCAAACATTGAAGCAGTAATTCTTATTAATTTTATTTACTATATTTGCATCTGTTAATTCCGTTTTTTTGTGCAGACATATTGAACAAAAGTACTTTTAACTGTAAATTATGGGTCTGTATGTCACAAAAAAAATAGAAAACTGTGAATCTGTCCTGACTTGATGTCTTTGATATGTACATAAACTGACTTGTTTTAAAGATTAATCTTTTATTAATTAAACTGCTTTATTCAGTCACTATAAACTACCAGTCAAACGTGTTTGGACACGTGAATGAAATGTTTCTTGTTCTCTTAAAAATGCTTTAATCTGAAGGTTCTTAAATGTCTGAAATTATTCATTAACAGAAATGTAATAGTGCAAATATGAACTATAAAACTATAATAATTTTATTCAGTATAAACATTTTTTTAAACCGATGACTTTTACTAAATAATGAAAAAGAGCAAACAATAAGAGCTCAGATGAGAACTTGTTTAGTGTTGTTTGAAGAGCATCTTACAGGTGAAACCTCAAGCAGTTGGATGATAAAATTCATTTCATTTCTGCAAATGTTAGGAAAAAATTACAACATTAAAGAAGTATATAACAAGTTTTAGCAGATAAATAACAGGTTTTCTTTAATGGTTTAGATATTTTTGTCACAACATAGTCCACAGTAGCCTTAGTATTCAACAGTTTTGATGAGGATTTTTCTATATGTGGAAAAAAATAAGAATAAATGACCAGTAGTGACAAGTAGTGTAAATTTATTTTTATAAATATGTGCTTACATTTAATCATTTACACTTTTATACAAAATAACTTACAAATGAGGTGAACAATAGAAACAATTGGAACAACATCAGGACAACAAAAAGCATAAGTGCAGTAAAACTGGGGCCTGTGTGAATGTTGCTGAACAAACTCTGGGTTACAGGATTAGTTTTGGATCAACAAAACCAAACCAACGTGATCGAGCTTTGTTGATACCATGAAGCAGCTCTTGGAGTTTCTTTGTCAACTCAAGCTTTGATCCTGAAGATAACATTAGTTTGCGCACACATGCACATGAACGAGTGACGTCGGCATAACACAAAACACAAAAATGTATTTCAGCAAAGGAGTTAAACTGTTTCTGCTGTCTACACAAGAGAGAACTGTTTCAGAAACACTGCAGATTGAGCTAATGCACAAGTTAAACTACTATATAGTACACACTTTTTATCAATTAGTGGACCTTTATTAATGAGGATGAAGCACATGATGAAGAGAAACTATCTGTGCGCTCTGACACAGTTAAGAGATTAATGTACTCTACTGTTCAATACGGCACACGTGTGAATGTGAGGATTATATGTTATGTTACATTTGTCTCCGTAGTTTAAGGACATTACATAACCTGTAACTGAAGTGTACAGAGCGGAGACTGCCATGCTCGGGCCATTCGTCTAGTCCATTGGCTTTTCAAAATGATCTGGGAGATGATAGTTCCTCAAGATCAAACCCCAGTGTGTCTCTCAACACAACGTCCAGAGTACGACTGAAGGGGAACTTGTCTTTATAATGCAGCATTTATCAATACAAAAAAAAAATTCTGCTAAACTACATTCACATCCAACAACAAACCAAAAGTTTAACATGAAAAATACATATTATATGACGCGAAAGAGATAAATGAGTCAAACAAGTGAAATTAATTTAGAAATAAATGGAATTGCAGCAAAGCTGTTTGATGTGTAAAATAAGATGCTCTCGCCATGTAGTGGTTAAAAATCCTTAAGCAGAAAAACACCAAAATCAACATGAAGTCTTTATCAGTGCTGTTTTCCCTCAATGTTAAAGGAGGTATTAATTAAAATCACACAAACACACACACCTGTTTACTGTATAATCGCAAAAAAAGTGCCATGAGTTCCTCTGTCTTTAGATCAATGTTGTAGTGTGGTGGCAGACAGGAAGTTTTCAGACGTCTGACAACATGCTTGAATGCTGTAATAGGGTGGAAGTTTGAGACGACAAGAGAACTCAATTTAACATTCCCCTTGAGAGTGGTTTTATTGACAAACAGCAGTGATTATGGTGCCTGTGTTCCCTCTTCATGCTCGTCTTTGTCGTGTCCAGGGTGGGGTGTCTGTGCTCGGAGCGGTGCTGACTGTAAAATGCTGTTTTGTGGGACAGAATAAAGAGTGTGTTAGAGGTAGTCTCATGGAGAGTTGACCGATCAGCCCGTGACGAGGGTGAACAGGTGTTCCTGGTTGGTTTCCAGAGCAACAATGCCTTTAAGCAATGTTGCATTTACAGCGGAAAAACGCTTCAGTTTCCATTCTATCCAGACATGGATATATCAACTTTGTTTTGAGTTGTTTGCCATCTGTACTGACTCCCCTATGAGCGCTGCAAGTTGATTCAACAACAAAATAATAATTGTTTGTGTCTTCTGTCTCTGCCCAGAAAGTTTTTCTTCAAATATGATGTGATTATTTACATACAGTGTCTTTACTTTGGCACACAAATCTGCTGCAGAGGAGTCACTGTGTTTTTGTGTTAGGGAGTCACACACAGCATCTTTGTAAGCCAATGCTTGGGGAAGGTCAAAGGTCTCTTGAGGAATTTAAGGAAGGTCTATTTAAGGAAGCCTGCAACTACACATCAGAGATCCTTGAAAAGAGTCGACAAACACACAAATGAGAATTTGCAGATTTTTTCTTTTCACCCTCACTTCAGCAGTCGTGTTGATGGCAGACACATTGTCAAGCACAGCATTCACTGTGTGGAAGATTTTCCAGTATGCAAAAGAACTCAGTGGCCTCAGTAATCCCTCTGCAGGTGTGGCACAAGACAAGTTTCAACTCGTGGGCATAACAATGGACATATATAGCCTCAGGATGCCTCTCCCTGAGAAGAGATTGAACTCCTCCAGCTGCTCCACTCATGACTGCTGTCATCGTATGTCTGAGAAACACACTTCACTTGAGCAATTCCTTCTTCTTGTGATCTCCTCTCATGCTTCTGTTATTGACATCAACACTTCTCAGCTCTGTCAGGGATATGAATCTCTCTTTAACTGTTCCCTCAGTGACATATCTCACACAGATAGATGTTTGTTCAGTGTGTCCATCTCTGGCCTTTTCTGCCATAATGACAAAGATGTTTGACTCCAGTATTTCTTTGCTAATAGTTGATGTCACCTCTCTTGAGCAACAATCTATCATTTCATTCTGACTGACAGAGGAGAGGTAGGTTCTGTTTGATGGCGACTGCAATTTTGCAAGAAAGGATCAAACTTCAGTAAAAGCCCCATTCATTCCATGAAGTTATTATTATGTCTTTCTGCTGTTTCATTGAGACCCTTGAATGGATGCCCTTGCTTCCCTAACATGCAGGTCACAGCCACAATACGATGCATATACTCCCTTCTTTATCTTATTATTCAGCATTTGATGCTTCAATCTGCTGGACAGGATTTCCCCGTAATGCCCTGTAACTGGACAATACAATCCTTGTGGGATTGAGTCTCCTCATGTTTGTGAAATTTGTTGAGCGCCTTTTCCAGTTCTTGTATCCACTGCTCACAAATACATCATGAGTCAAGTTTTTACCAAAGACACGACAAGCAAAGCGGTTTGAAGAATCTTTCTTCTCTGAAAACTCGAGCTAAACAAAAGTCTGAAACCAGTTTGGCTGGAATTATCTTTCTTACAAGCCAAAGTACTCCATGCTGTTATCTTTGGCTGTTTTGGGCCTGTGTCCTTTTCACCGAAGTCAAACTGATATGAAGGTGCAGCTGCTGTCTGTAGCTTAATGCAATTGTCTATATGTCTGTTTCTATTAATAAAAAACAACAATTTTGCCACTTCACGAAAACAAAGTGACTTACAAAACCCTTATACCCTAAGGATAGTACATGTACTGTATGTCACGATGAGGGAGATTGTAATTAATACAATACAATATTAAAAATACACACTGCTTCTATCTTTGTCAATCATTCTGATATGCAGATAAAATGAGTGCATTGAATGCTGTCTGTCACTGTCTTTAACCATTTCTGTGCATGGCTGTGAAACTGCATGGTAGTTAATGCCACTTGTACTTTTAAGTTTTGGAAAGTTAAGTTTTCAAATGAAAACAACAGCAAAGTGATTGTTTTATAAAGTAGAGACTAAACTCAAACAAATGACTCTTTGGTTTAACATGATTCAATCATGGACATTGGTTCCACATGTTTGAGTCATGTTTTCTTAACTTTTTTTAATTAACATGTAGCAAGAAAATGAATTAATCAAGTAGCCTAAACATCAAATTAACACGTAAAGTGAACATGTCTGAATCAAGTCAACCCAGAAAGATACTTTTCTGCACAACTCCTAAAACAGACGTCACAAAATTTCTTTACAATGCCAACACAACAGAATACTAAACTCTAATACCCTGATAGCAAGCTGCAATGCATGCTGGGAGTCGTGACTGAGATTTGTTACACAAATTTACCCAGCATGCACTGCACCATGAAGCTTTCTTTTGTTGATTGTCACAATTGTTGAGGTTCATACACCGATTCTTCATGTCTAACTGATTCAGAGACGTTTTGAACAGTTTTGTGAAAATCATTAATTCTGTTAATTGTCCATAACACTTGCTTTAATCTGTTCAAATTGTGTCATAACTCTGCATTCACATATTAATAACAGAACAGATTGTTTACGTTCATATGTGTTAAGAGCTACATTTTAGTTTTTTGCACCGAAATCTTAACCGATTAGCTACTCCTGTATTTATGACAAAGAACTGCATGATTTGTAACACTTTGTCTTGTCATCTGCTCTGAATCTGGTCCTCACTCTGCCTTGCTGTCCGCGGATTGAAGAACTCACTGAAAGATGGGCAGAAGTTTCTATGGGAGGAGCCGAAGTCTGCTGTGCCGCTGTTTTCTTACGAATTTAAAGGTGACTGAGGCGATCACGAAATGTACAGTCAAAATTGTACTAACTCTGACACAAAGCGACAATATGCATCAGGTTCATATGTTTATCATGCAGACTAGCAGTCATATTATAACTGAACTGAACTGTCACATACTGTAAAACAATATAAAAACACACTACCCATGATACATGTTAACAATGAGTCACTTTTTAAACACATGTTATCCTGAATTATACTGCAACATCGTCTGACAAAGTCACCGTACATCACCATTAATGGGTGGTTGTTATATCCCCCTGGCCCCTGCAGTGCACTGCCTCCTCCAACAAACTTTGTTCATGTTCGTGTAGCCAAATAAACAGTCAGTAACAGTGACAGATGCTTCAATTCTGTGTTGTACTCGTTGAGTACACAAAATTGTAACCGGTATGTGTGCGACTGTGTGTGACCTGGGTCCTGATCGGCAGGATGGGTGGCTAATTGTGGCTGTTAATGTTCACATCATGCCAGGTCGCCAAAAATGAAACAATGCATTAGAAACGGCTTCGGCGTGTTAGTTGCAGTATGTGACGTCCTATGTAACAAGCTAACGTTAACTAGATAAATAACGTTTTTATCGCTAACATAGCAGATTCATGGACAAATACATCGGTAATCAGAATTTTTTGCAACAACTAATTTATTAATGAATCAGAATCAACTACATTAAAGAGAATCACTTCATTTAAAGTGAATAAAATAGCCTTCTTACTAGAGTTCAACAACCACTGATGAACTGAGCCGTATACCTGACATAAATGTGTTGCGCAATGCGCAGGTGAGATGAACGTGGAGAGCAGGCAGTAGACCGAACCACTGTGAGAGGCAGGGGAGGGGGAACTCAACCGTTTCTATAGTTAAAACGCATGTTTTGCGTTTGTATTTTCATCTAATGACACAATTAGTTTAGGTTAACACTAATATATTTATGACAATTAAGAGTGTGAGTTTTATTGATTTGGGGGTAGAACCCTCGGATGGAGGTGGACGTGTCCCCTCCGTCCCCACCGTATTTACGCCCATGTTGCTGATAAGCAATTAGGATAAAGCCTCCTTAAAATGGTTTAGGTGTGGGGGAGGGCTTTAGAGATAGGGACCAATCACAAAGCAGCATCCTGAGTTAATGAACCAATCAGAAGTAGGAGAGTCAAAACCTCACAGGGAGTCATGTCGTGTGTTTCGTGAGGATTTAAGCCGGGCTGGTAAGTGAAAAAAGGGGAATAACTAGTGTGGATAAAAAAAGAGTCATTTATGTCAGTCCAATATTATTCTGTTTCTTGACGACTGTATGTTGTGGCTGAAGTTTTCATCAGGAGGATTGCGCATTCATGAGTGTCTAACTGATCTGGAAAAGCGTCGGGCCAGAACCGGAGTTTGAACTGACAGCCTCTGGCGCCCTCAGGATCCAAGGTTGTGGCTTTAGCTTCATCATTCCGAGTCCTAATCAAGACCAAGTCATGCGACTCAAGTCCACAGCCCTGCATATGTAACACTAGTAAAACATTATTATTTAAAGCACTTCAAGAAAATTGACTTAGTGAAAGTCAAGAGTCAAAATTCAATGGTTTCTATTTGCTCTCTTGCTATCTGGGTATGTGTTGGAAACCGGGATCTAATATGTAAATATATCAAACCTGATATGCAATTTGAATAACCAGGCAAAACACTTGAAGCCAGTGAAAAAAGAGCAGGACATTTTTCTTAATCAAATGATCTGCAGGACTCACTCATGCGTTGTTTCATGAAGGGCCGGTGCCAAGAGGAGACATGTACAGCAGCATGAAGCTTTCTTTTGATGATTGACTCCATGATTGAGTTTTATACACTGATTCTTGATATCTTAATAATTCAGTTAATCAATCTGATTATTATAATAGTTTTACCACTGGGTTCATCTCACACTGCAAAATACATTCTGTACCATATATACAAGATTCACACATGAACACCACAAGACATTACAAACATTTAATGAAAGAACTGCAAAATGATGGATCTTAGTTTTCTTTGTTTCAATAAATGTATTTTAGCACTCTTTGTGTGTGGTTTAATAAAGTCACTGTGTCTGTGATCCTTGGCAGATGGTAGTGTGTGCCAAGATTAGAGGAGAGTGAACAAAGCTTTTATAGTCAAATACAATTTTACATCAAATAAACAACAGCTTTCCCTAACTTAGGTTTATGTGAATGCTTAGCAGCCTGAAAGGAACAAGTAAATAAAAAACATATACTTCCCTCATTGGCTTTGCCAAAACCTGGTGATTAATGAAAAGAAAAGAAGGGAATATCGTATGCCCGCTAGTCAAGTAGTTTAAAAGAAATCTTGACATTGATTTTATATTTTCAACTTCTTAACAGATTACATTTATAAGGCCCAATGTGGTACAGCCTCACACAGCCTTAATACAATGTTAACTGTCACGACACTAACGACACTATCTAGCTTGTCATGACTGTTTCATGAGAGCACAGAACATTTGTTTACACATCTGATTTCAAAACCACATTAGTGATAAAGTGCGGGTGGCAGGAACACATACTCTAAACCTGTCACTGGACATTTGACACTCCACACAAACTCAAACACAACACAACAAAAGACACATAAATACAGAGAGACAAAGAGAAGAACAAAACTAATGTTATAGCAAAGGCATAGTTATAGTAGACAAACACAACAAAGGGACATCAAACAAAACCTTTTTATATGAACCTCTTCAGGGTTTACCTTTCTGCATGTTTATATCTTGTAATAGTTTAAAACACTTTTCTGTAACATGCATTCAGCCAGACAACACACTTGTGTTGCTGGTAGTTCCATTATTTTTGGGTTAGACCCTTCTCCAGAGAACAATCTTATTTTGTTCCTTCAAAGATTGTTGAGTATTTTGTTGATTGTGACCTTTGTTGAAGTTTTTGTGATGAGTGTTGATTTTAAAGTGTATCATAACACTTCTCAAAGTTAAAAATAGAAAAGAAGATGTAGAAAAGATTTACTTTGGTCATAGTTTTGCTCAACGGGTGTAACAGCAGGTCAGCAGGTCTAAAAACCATCACATGTGAACCAGATGGAACTGTGTACAGAGCTCCACTGGATGTCAAGTTCAAAATACATCATACAGTTTATTTATAAAGCCTTTTTATTCATAACAAAATTTTCAATGTTGACATAGACATTTTTTGGACCATATCTTTGCTAAAAATATTACCTAGAATTCAGTGTTTAATGCAGATTTCTACACTTTATTACTTTGTTCATTTAACTCTTTCCCCGCCAGCCTTGAAAAAAAAAGGTTGCCAGCCAGCGTTTTTTAACATTTTCATTAACAATTAATGCCTCACATTACATTTTCTGCAGGTAATTTATGGACAAACAATGTATCACATGAAAGAACAGAGTCTCAGCTTTCAAACAAAATAAACTATATTCTTCTATCTTCATATGTTCTTTTTTTTATCACCCATTAGATGTTGGTAGGTTTCTTAAAAAATGCATCATTTTGATTATACAGCTGAGATTATAATTTGTTTTTGGTCAAAGACTCCGCCCAGATTACACTCAGAACAATCATTAAAAACTGATAGTACATATACGTTTCACGATGTCACGTTTGTTCATTGCCTGTTTCCACTTGTTTCATTGTTTTCACCTGTCCCTCGTCTTTGTTAATCTCCCGTTGTTAATCTCATTATTAGTTCATTTGTTTCCACTTGTGTTTCATCATTGTTAATTAGTCCCACACCTGATTCTGTTTTCCCTGAGTGTCTTCCATTGTATTTAAGCCCTGTGTCTCCCTCTGTTCTTTGTCGAGGATTGTTAATGTTACGTGTGTTTGTATCCCGAGTTCCTGGTTCCCTGTTTTCCTTTTGTTCTTACATTAAACCCCATTGGATTATACCCTTTTGTTTCTCCGTTCATCCTCCTCCGTGTCAGCCGTGACACACGAGTTGACCTAAACAGATAACAGTGATGTTGATAGGGATAATGATAGAGCTTGGTTATGAAGGTTATGTGTATTTGGCGTGCTGTCCAGGAAGGGGGCTCTGAGCTCGCCAGATCTATCCGAACTGAATGCGCTGAGCTCTGAACTGGTTTGAGCCCAGGGAACACCCCCCGGAGTTCTGAGGGATAGTGAGATTGGGAGAGGAGCCTGGGTGAAGCAGCAATGCTTTATTTTAGTAGATAGGGCAGGTAAGATGGTTTCCCTATTTATTAGCGGGCTCGCTAGGGCTGATTGTGTATACGCTGTGATTTCTGATTGTAGACCAGCTGGCTGATAATATGCTCTGGCCCCTCCCGAACTTTGTTAATTAAACATAATTTGGGGTTCAGAGCTTCTGAACCTTTTCCCAAGGTTGTGTAACAGCGCCACCTGCTGTACAACAGTACAAACACCGATTGACGTAATATCTCGTCTTTGGCGGGGAACGTTTTTCTTTTAATGACAAGATAACTCGTCAATGGCGGCAAAAACGTTTTCATGCCTCTCGGTGAGCTTGTGTAAGCGCATGGACATCAATAGAGATCAGTCTACGTCACAAATAGTGACATGTGATCAAACAGGAGTTTCTGGGAGCGTTTCAAACTTCAAGAGTCTGCACCCGTATCAACTCCCACAAATACTTAAGGGTCATTCCACAAAATCTTTGCCTTTTGAGTTTCTCTGTGTAGGTTAATAAACTAAACATCTGGGTAACTAACATTTACGTCAAAACGACTTTATGAGCGATTTACACAAAAAAATCATTCTGCTCGTGTTTCATGAATGAAGCCCATTGACTTCTATCAACTCACCTTTATCACACAAAGTCCTCATTGTTATTGCGAGACACTGTATACAAGTGTCCATCTTTCCCACCGGCCTTTATGCATTGTGAAGATTGTTGTGTAGAGAAACCATACTGCCAGAATCTGAAGGCGGAGTCAGTGTTATCTGACCACTCACACGAGTCTCTGAACAGACCAATGCAGACAGATGTGTGAGGATCATTAATGATGTTGTGGATCAGTTGATTGTCAGTCTGGTTCCTATTTAAGGTTCCTATATATTTAATAACAAACCACATCAACCTCTGCTGTGTCTCTTATTATCTTGTGTTCGCTGGCTGACACACATCACACATGCAAATAAGAGAACGCACACCTTGTTTCTTCTCATTTGAGTGAACAATTATACAAATAAGGAGTATGTAAAGTATGAAAATTAGTCTTTCTAGAGAAATAACCAAAAGATGGGAGGTGCTGAAGACCAAATGTAATATAATGACACATGAACACACAGAGAGAGAGAAACAGCAGGAGATTCAGGAGAGAAACACACAAGAGATGAAGAGTAAGAACTATTTATATTCTCATTCTTATTAAAATCATTCTTTTGAAATTACTCTGTTTTTGTGAAATGATCTGAAAATAACTTTTAATGAAACTTTATCAAGAAACTTATTTTCAGAAGAGATACAGCAGTGATAGAAATGTTGACTTTTAACTTCATTGACTTTTATACATGACAGAAACTAAGCAAACTTTCATACTGTCATACTCACAGATTTATTTGATTTTAAATTTGCAAAATAATTTATGTTGAATGTCAATATTGTAAACAAACAGATGTTCAACATTTGAGATTTTCAATGTGTTTCTTCCTCAGAAATGGCTCAGATTCTGTATTTCAGTCTTCTTGTCATTGGTGAGTTTGTGTTTCTGCTTTTACGTTTGATTTAAATGTCAGAAGAATTGACACCAGAGTTATCTGTCTGTCTTTAAATAACTGTGCTATTAAAGAAAGTGTATTATAAATACTAAATATTAAATATATCCCACCCACAAGCAAAGGTGATGTGTCCAAAATACGTCTTTTCTGCGTCTTTGTTGATGTTGAAAATATCTCCCTTGAGGGCCAAAAGTGAAAGATTTTTCTACGTCTATTTATGAAATCTTCTGAACTCTTAATATTAGGGACATTTGCACAGAGTAAAAAACACGGCCATAGCAACCAAACAAATTAGCCTAACAACAGTTTCGTAAGACTTATATCTCTGCTTAAGAACATCATAGAGACATTGGAGTTAGTTTATTTTTAGTTAGTTGTTTCATTATTGGCTTAAAGTGTCATCACCCTTTTCCCAGTTCCACGGTTTGCCAAAAGGCACAACTCACATTTTCTAATGTAAATTTATTTTGAATTAATATCAGATCTTTAATGTTTAAAAAATATTTTAGAAATGATTTATGTTTTTTATTTATTGTGAGTATATTTATTGAACAAAGAAGAATTAGTTTATTATTTGAAATATGCTAAATATAGTAGAAACTTTTCTAAAGTGATTGGTTTTGTAAAAGCATTTGCTTAAACATTATTAAAGCCATATTATTGTAAAGTATATATCTAAAGTATTTCTCTCAGTACTGTGTACCCACCTAGTACAATGACCATAAGAAAATGACTCGTCTTAAAGCTAAACATATAATGTTGCAAAACATAAAACAACAAGAGTAAAGGTGATCAGCTTTTCTTTCTCCATAAGGCTTCCCGAGGCTGGCGGTCCACAGAGAGCAGAAATTTATCATGAAGTCAGCGACAACAAAGTCCCATGTTAAGAAAGACCACACGATTGTTTAATTTTACTGTCACTCAAAATGAATCTCTTATTGATTTACTATGACTTGGTCATTGTTTCATCATCTAGACCTCTACGTCGGAGCAGTGACTGTTCACCTGTTCACCCTCAGGTTGTTCCAAACCTGTTAACATCTCTTGATTCCAGGTGAAGAGTGATGAGATTTGGCTCAGTCAGGGAATGATCGACCCACAAGAGAACGCTCTTGGTGTGATATGGCAGTGTAGAACTGATACCTGAACATACAAACCAGACGGAGGGAGGGAGGTGATCTTACCATGCGAAAAATCTACCAGATTATTTATAAACAAGTAACCTACCTGTTAGGCAGGTCACGTGTAGCTCTAAAGAATCAGATCTCCGTTGCTTGTTTGGAACTCTGTGCAGTGTTAACAGGAGCAGAGTTGGGAGGTGTTCTGAAAAGGGAGCTGACTCTGGACATCCACCAAGTTGTGTACTGACGCTTCAGCCCTCGTGTGCAGCCCTCCTTGTGTGATGACTGACGAGAGTAAAGTCAACTCCACCAAGCAAAGACGCAGACAAGAGACATTAGTATATTTAACATACCCTTGCTTTTTATTTAATTGTATACTAGCATAATGTGTTTAAGATAATTCCTGTACTCCACCGTATGCAGCGTTCTCACCCAAAGCGCAGGGCAAGATGCGTTTACTCTCACGCGCGGTCCATTCAGGTTCAACCTTTTTCAACTCATGGCCCACCAAGGACTGTTTAAAAATATTCGAAAGACCACCTTTCCAAATTTGATAGTATGAACACAAAAACTCAAAAAGTACAATGTTATACACCTCTGATAGCACAAATGCATCTGGCTTACGTCTATTTGACGTCTCAATTTACATCTGCAAGACATCTACAATACATAGTTTGCTCATCTGCAATAGGTCTAGGAGATGTCAGATGTCATATAGACCTCTAGAAGATGTTTGTAAGATGTTTATGATTTAGAATGTATGTAAAGTAGCTCTTTCTAAGATGTTTAGCAGATATGTTTGCTCAGAAGATCTCCAGATCTTCATCAGACAGATTACAGACGTTCAGACGTCTCCGAGACATATTGCAGATGAGCAAACTATGTATTGTATATGTCTTACAGATGTAAATGCAGATGTCAAAAAGAGGTAAACCAGATGGATTGTGGGTCTGCTGTTAATTCATAAGACTAATTAAATAATGAGAAAACAACAAAATATGTCAATTTCATTAATTTGGCAGTAGTCTGCCACTGTCTATACGGCCCACCAGATGGTGCTCTGAGGCCCACCGGTCGAGAATCACTGCTCTAGACTACAGGTGGTTTTTCTTCAGTTTAATTCCCCTCCAGCCTTCAGAAAAAAAGTTGCCAGCCTACGCCAGCGTTTTTCAACATTTTCACCAAAGCTTAATGGCTTACAGTACATTTTCTGTATAGAATATATGGACAAAATATATGTCCAATGAAAGAAAAGAGTCTCCGCTTTTAAAGAAAAGAAACTGTATTCTTCTCTCTTCATCTGTTCTTTATTTATCACTTCTTAGGTGTGGGTAGGTTTCTTCAAAAATGCATCACTTTGATAAACAGCTGAGATAATTAAAGTTTTTGTCAAAGACTCCGCCCAGATTACACTCAGAACAATCATTAAGAACCGATAAGAAATATAAGTTTTAGGTTCTGGGATTGTGTACTTTTTCCAAAAGGTGTGTAACAGCGCCACCTGCTGTATAACACTACAATCACTGATTGCCGTAATAACTCGTCTTTGGCGGGGAACCATTTTTTTTTTATTGCCGAGATAATTCGTCAATGGCAGTGAAAGAGTTAAGGTGATTGGTGTCCTAATAGAAATTAGTGCATTGTATAGTCTACATACAACGTACCTTCGCACCCTGAATGTTTTGGATTACGAAAGGTTATTATTAACCCTGAAATTTGGGAAACTCTGGGTTCCCTTTCTGTCGTTCTCTCGACGTTGTGTTGAGAATCAATCAACTCTGACTACTATAGAAAAGTCTAATGAAATTTGGCAAATTAAATTTGCGGTCTCCGCCCCCGGATGTCCGGTATAAAAGGAAGCCGGTGTACAGCATTCATTTACATTTTGTTCTGTTCTTCAGAGCCTTCGCTCATGAATACGAACAGAACGTATTCAATGAATTCTTCTTCTTCTACATTTCCGGATCTACGACATAGAGCAGCGGAACGACCCTACCTGCAGCGACCTTCCCCTGGGCGTCTCGACGGTTCCGGAGGTGTTAGAGATTTTTTCTAAACAGGTCCTTTTCAGGACTGTGCATTTTCCAGCGCGGCATGTCCCGCTGTTCTCTTGGGTGCGGCACCCTCATTGAGGAGGGGGATGGACACGATCGCTGCGTTAGGTGTCTGGGCATCCAGCACGCTGAAACAGCATTGGTTGACACATCTCGCCGCACTGCGGGCAGATTGTCATTAAGAAGTTGCGGTCACGGATGGCTATCTTCCCAGGGGGAACCAGCCACCATTTCGTCTGCTACCCGGGCCATGACTTTGTTGGCTAGGGCCCCGAAGTCCGCTTGTATTAGCAGCGTTAGTGATGAGGGGACCTCTGTGTACGTAAACCCGCCAGCCAAGTCCTCACGGGCCAATCGCACCCCGATTTGCTCTTCTGAACGTTCCCCAACCGGCGGTGGCATACCGTCCGGATCCTCAGACAAGCACTCGGAAACGATCCGTGACGCAGATGAGATGTCGCTCGCAGCATCGGAGGGAGACTGGCATCCGACTCTGACGAATCCAAGCTCTACCCCAGCGGTCGAGCTCAGGAGGAAGCAGAAGTGATGCCAACCGTGCTAACCCGGGTTTACGTGGTTCCTGAGGTCGGAGCGCGGTGCAGACCGCGCCCACCCTGGGTGCCATTTTTTTCCAGAGGTGCATGAGGAGTTGTGTAAAACTTGGAGCGCTCCACTCACGGCCCGCTCCAGTCAAACCAGCTCCGGCTCCCTTACTTCCCACGATGGTGGGATAGCCAAAGGCTACGTCGTGATCCTCCGGGTGGAACGTGCGCCTGCGGTGCACCTGTGCCGCAGACGGTTACCACCTGGGGGGAATCGGCCACGCCTACCGTCCAAAGCGTGTAGGACTTCGGCATCACTGGTGTCAAAAACTTGCGCTGTCGCGGGCCAGGCTGCCTTCTCCCTCTACGTCATGGCAATCCTGCAGGTCTGCCAGGCCAAGGCGTTGAGAGAGCTCCACGAGGGTAAGGCCGACCCGAGTGTAATGCAGGATCTCCGCGCCGCCACTGATGGCCCTCTACGGGCGACCAAGGTGGCGGCACTGGCACTGGGTCGGACGATGTCCACGGTAGTGGTCCAGTAGAGACACCCCCGGCTGTACCTTGCGCAGAAGAGTGACACCGAGAACCTCCGCTTTCTTGATGCACCCATCTCGCAGGGTGGTTGTTGGTAACACCGTCGAGGACTGCGGCCATCAGTTTTTGTCGGTGAAGAAGCAGACAGAGGCAATTAGGCACATTTTTTCGCGCCGGGACTCGGCCGCCTAGAGCCACCGAGATCCCGCGTGACGTGATGTCTGCTTCCCGGCAGCCCAGGACCCCTTCGACATCGGCTCTGGTTCCTGTGCCCCCACAGGTGGCACCCCGGAAGCGGAGGTCGAGGGGTAAACCTCGCGAGAAGCGACACTGACGGGAAGACCCCAGGGAGAACAACATCGGGCCTGACCTTCACTGCCATGGCTCTGATCGGTCGGTACGGGGCGGCTCCTGCCTTGTCACCAAAGCTGGATCCTTTTCAGGGCCTGGCGCCCACTTTCTCACAGAATTGTTTCGTTCTCTCCGGGTGTACCTTGCAGCCAATCCCGCACTTCACTGGCCTGTGCTTGGCAATCCGATCTCACGTCTCACAGGGGTGAGGTCGAACATACACGACAGCTGCCACCACTCTCAAACCGACAGTGCGTGCAGCTGTTACGCCAGGCATATAAGTAGGCGGAACCCTCACCCTCCGAGATGTGGTTGGCTCCGCCAGCCGATGAACCACCCTCCGTGGGAATGGTGAAGCAGACCATCCCCTTCGGTCCCTGGGAGCTTGAGAGCTGCCCATACTGTCTGGTGGCTAATGAGGACGGTCCGTCTTGGCTACTCGATCCAGTTCGCCAGAAACTCTCCCAAGTTCCAGGGCATCCTCTCTCCCTCTGTCAGAGGCAGGGACGCCTCCGTACTTCGGGTAGAGGTCACCACCCTTCTGCCGAAACAGGCATCGAGTTCGTCCCTTAAGCCAAGATGTTCAGCGGGTTACAGCCCGCACTTTACCGTTCCCAAGAAAGAAGGCGGGTCGCGCCCCATTTTAGGTCTGCGTACCCTTCACAAGCACCTTCACAAGCTGCCGTTCAGATGCTCACACAGAGGCGCATCCTGACATCCATCAG
The DNA here is from genome assembly GCA_008369825.1 of Triplophysa tibetana. Classification (NCBI taxonomy): domain Eukaryota; kingdom Metazoa; phylum Chordata; class Actinopteri; order Cypriniformes; family Nemacheilidae; genus Triplophysa; species Triplophysa tibetana. Next base: position 26,359,323 of record CM017897.1, read on the forward strand.
CTGTCAGGATTGGTTCATGGCAATCGACCTGAAGGAAATGTACTTTCATGTCTCGATTCTCCCTCGACGCCGGCCGCTCCTACGGTTCGCGTTCGAGGGGCGGTCATATCAGTACAGAGTCCTCTCTTTCGGATTGTCCCTGTCTCCACGGGTCTTCACGAAGATCGTGGAAGCCGCCCTATCTCCCTGATGGGAGTAAGGTGTGCGGGTACTAATCTATCTTGACGAATGGATTATCTTGGCAAACTCGCGAGATCTGTTGTGAACAATAAGGAACCTTGTGCTCCGGCACCTAGATCGTTTGGGACTACAGGTCAACCGAGAGAAGAGAAAGCTCTCCCCAGTGCAGAGCATCCTCTTTATCGGTATGGAACTCAACTCTGTCACCATGATGGCACGACTCTCCGCAGCTAGCGCCCATTCGGTGTTGAACTGCCTGGAACACTTCAGGCAGCCAGCGGTCCCCCTGAAACAATTTCAGAGGCTCCTGGGACACATGGCATCCTTGGCGGGGGTAATAGCCCTCGGGTTGATGCACCTGAGACCGCTTCAACACTGGCTACAGACCCAGACCCGGATGCGTGCCCAAAGTTCCTACTACTCCATTCCAGGACCAAGTGGTGAAATTGCAGGCGCTCCCCATCGGGGTGGAAGGCCCAACCCCATCAGTGTTGGGTCCAGTACGCACACTGCACCTCTACTTGGACCGCACACAGAGCTTCAGGAGCTCTGACCAGCTCTTTGTCCGCTTTGGAGGACAGCTCCAGGAAGGCTGTCTCCAAGCAGAGGCTGGCTCACTGGATCGTGGATACCGTCACGACGGCATACCGATCTCACAATCTCCCATGCCCATTGGCAGTGCTGGTTCACTCCACACAGGGTATAGCCAACTCCTGGGCACTGGCTAGAGGCGCTTCTCTGGCAGACATTTGTAGAGCTGCGGGTTGGGCTACGCCCAAACACCTTCGCAAGGTTTTACAACCTTCGTGTAAACCCGGTGTCAGCCCACGTCCTGCGTGGCAACATGTAGGACTGGCATCCAGCGGGGCCTATGCCTGCAAAAGCACCTCCCCACCCTCCAGCAGGTTGGGTGAGTGTGCTATCTACCTCTCTTCTTACCCAAACTCATGGCTTAATACAGGTATCCCATCCGCCTTCCTTCTTACCCAAACACTGGTTAAGAACAGGCATTCCATTCATCACTAAGCAAGCACCCCCTGGGGGTTGGCTGGGCAGAGCAGCCTTCCCCCTTAGGCCGGGATACCATATGAACTATCACAGATAGCTCTAACCAGACCTAGTGCTATCGGACGCCAGTAACACGCCCTCCGTTGGCTGTTCCGTCTGATGTATCCTCATGAGAATGGTTCCCACTCCTGGTAACCCATGAGCTTCCCGAGGTGGACATCCACCTCGCGGTTAACTACTCATTCCGCACGTTCCATGCGTTCTCCTCCAAGGACGAGACCATACCTATGTCCACCTTATTCCTCCCCACACGTTGGAGGTGGCCTCTGCAGTGCATCCCTAATTAGGGAAGTTGCGCTTACCTGGTGTAAACCCGAGCCGGACGGCCTCTCGTCAGTAGAGAAACCACGTGGAGAGACCGACAGAAAGGGAACATCTTGGTTACGTATGTAACCTCAGTTCCCTGATGGAGTGAACAAGACGTTGTGTGCCTTATGCCACAAACACGTATCGTATTATGCTGCAGTCGTGAGAGGCTCTCAGGCTCTTAAGAACAAGAGGTAAATGAATGCTGCACTCTGGCTTCCTTTTATTCCGGACATCCGGGGCGGAGACCGGCATGCAAATTTCATTCGCCAAATTTCATTGGCCTTTTTTATAGTAGTCAGAGTTGATTGGTTCTCAAGGGTGAACACCATCTGTCGTTCTCGACACAACGTCGAGAGACCAACAGAAAGGGAACTAAACATATTTAATAACTGTGACGATTGTAGATGGAGTGAAAAGTCAGGAGAATAAAAAGTGTCTGTAGATCAGAGTTTATTTAAACTGATCCATCACCATTAGATGAATCAAACACATACAGAATGAAAATCAACCTTCACCAGATTTAACATCAAGTACACAATAATCTTAAGGAATAATTGAAGGTGCTATATGAAGCAGAAAACCCCTTTCAGTCATGATTTATTCACGATAAAGCAGCAGCCTCAAGTACCTTATGACAATAAAAGTATTAAAGCCTAAATTTGTAATAAATCCAAATTTCTTGAAACAAAATAACTTAAGGTCATATAATCTATGGAGATGGTGGTCTAGTGGGTTAAACCACTGAACTGGTAAAATAAAAAAAAAAGGTTGCTGGTTCGATCCCAGCAGCCACTACCTGTGTCCTTGAGCAATACACTTTACTCCATGTTGCTCCAGGGGGATTGTTTCCTGCAATAAGTGCACTGTAAGTCGCTTTGGATAAAAGCGTCTGCGAAATGACTAAATGTAAATGTTAAAGAATTCCTTCGTCTAAAATATAGACCCTGATCCTTGACGTTTAAATGCTCCGTATTGATAAATAACAAAACCTGAAAGTTAACAAAGGAATCAAAAAAGTCTCCTTATTTGTCTGTTCTTCTGCAAATAAAGTTGAGTTTGTGAGATTCAGGAAGGCTGATCCAGAGACGATCTCCTCCAGACTGAACCGCTCCAGATCTCATTTCATGCTCACAGTCGTCCACTGCTTTTTCGTTCCCCGGAGCCCAATTATGATAACACGCGATCTCTCCATTCACCCAGAACCAGATGCCCACAGAGCAGGAGTGACGTAACCCCAGCCACACCTCAGCAGTCGAGGCCTGATGAAGAACTTCAGTCACCATGAGCTGAATCTTCTCTGAATCAACTGAAACCAGATCCACATGATTCTCTCTGCAGTATCTCACAGCTTCAGTCCAGCTCAGACTTTTCTGGATCAATATCAGCTCATCTGAACACATAATAAACACAAACACAACACACTGAATGAACAACAAAACACAAACACTGAGACTGAACTGAGATCAGTTTCATCATGAAGAAGCTTCTGTCATCAGGGTCAGTTGTGGTCTAGTGGTTAGAGAGTTGGACTCGTAGCCAGAAGGTCATCGGTTCAAAGCTCAGTGCCTCCAGGAAATGATTGAAGTGCCATTAAGCAAGGCACCTTAACCCAGTTTGTTTTGCAGTGATAGCTGCCCACTGCACGCTACTTTCAAGTCGTTTTGGATAAAAGCGTTTGCCAAATGAATACATTGAAATGTCATCAAACACACACATTGACTTTTATTAACTCACCTTCATGACACACAAAAGTGTAAGAGTCACTGCAAGATACATCATGCCATTTCCCCTCATTATTCATATTGGTCATCGTACAATCTTGAGTATTATCAGGTTGACCAGAGTCCCAGTATCTGAAGGCGGAGTCAGTGTTATCTGACCACTCCCACGAGTCTCTGAACAGACCAATCCAGACAAATATCTGAGGATTATTAATGATGTTGTGGATCAGTTGATTGTCAGTCTGGTTCCTCACACTGATCAGATCAGTATGATACTGTCTGCAGAAACTCTGAGCGTCTCTCCATGTTTCAGTAGAACTGTCAATGATGTATGCTTTACTGCTGTCTGTTGAAGAAAATAAAGATTCAAGTCTCATGATTTTCATGGAGTTTAGACGTGTAGGATCTGGTCGGACCAAAGGTGACCATTTGAGCATCTTAAAACACAATGACCTCTCAGCAGGAATCTAATCAGCGCCATTAAGTCTGATCCAACTGCCCTCTCATAAAGCACCCATCATTTGGTCAGGATAGATTCCAATACACTCCCCTTGACTTCAAAGGAGTCTTAACAAAGAGGATGGAGTGCTCCCCCAACGAGTACACCATATGGCGGCAAATAGTTTCATGTCTCTTGAATCATCTTTCTTTTTCTTTAACCACAAAAGAAGGGTCTAAATGGATATACAACTCTATATCTCCACATTGTATGTTTGTCCCCATGTTATTCGGCCTCACCAATAACCTCAAAAGCATGTGTGTTTAGTTGTATTCTGCTTATATTTTCATTCTTGTACAAACTTCAGGTCAATGTACTTATAATCCTGGCATGTTTTATATCTAAATGTTTCTCTCTTCATTCCTTGAAAGATGGTTAAATGGACAGCAATGTGTTTTATACCACAGGTGCGATTCTAGGATTTTCATTTTAGGGGGCCTGAGCCCCCAATAAGGGTATGATTAAAAAGAAGGGGTAGAATACTACTAACCTTATTGCTATCTAATATTTCATTGTATTCCCTGTATTTCATATATGGGAGTAGGAGTACTGACTGAGCCATATACAACACTGTAAAAAAATTGAAACATTTAGATGTGACCAGTCACTAGAAAATTTTAGTTTGGAATGTAGTTTTTTTTTCAATGAAGACTTCCTGATTCATTATTCACTGTACAACCACAAGTAGGCTACACACGTTTCATTTAAAGTAACAACATGAATTATCAATTTGCCACTTCTATAAATCAATTACTTAAAATAAAACACAAATCCCTTTACTCTACTGTTACTCGAATGTATCATGATACACTAATGATTCATTATTACTTAATACAAATTTTTTTTATAAAACAAAACAAATAACTCCACATGATGTTTCTCTCTCTGTGCCATTTGTTGCTTTCAGACAATGATGCGTGTATTTAACCATTTCTGTGCATGGCTTCATAATGTAATGCCGAGATACACCTTAATATGTTTTAAATTTTAAAAAGTTAACTAAAATATATCATGATCGTTTCCTAAAGTATGTTTTCATGGGTGTTAAACGCTTCATTTTTGTTGGAAGAAAAAACAACTATCAAAATGTGATAAGAGCTGAAGGTGAACGCAGCGAAGACGTACAGGTATCGGATGAGAAACCGAACCGTATATTGGTCCAGTAACATTATGTAAACTGCAATTAAATGAATGGCACCGATGCAGATGTCATATCATATCAATTTATCAATAAATGCACACACACACCTTGTACTCTCTGATGTTCGCTCCGCTCGGCGCCCCTGCGGATTGAATAACGCGCTGAATCCATTCAGACTTAGATCATTCAGACTTAGATGCACATTACACATTAAGACTGTTGTTGGAAATGGCAATGTAAATAATATAATTTCATTTTCATTTTCCTTCTGCACCAAACTTTGCACATGTGGAGTTATGGAAAATGTAAATTTAAATACAGAAATACATTGCCATTTTGAATATTGCATTGCCATTTTGAATATTGCATTGCCAAATTGAATTTTGCACCACATATGCTTCCATATTGATCAGGGAAGGAGCCAAAACTTGACGCATCGCGCCGCCGTTTCAAATTAGTTTTTCAAATTAATTAATCTAATAATTTTTTAGGGGGGCTGGGCAGAAGTTTAGGGGGGCTAAAGCCCCCCTAAAAAGGGCCTAGTGACGCCCCTGTTGTACCATATTCATTTTAACTTATTCTAAGAGTAATACAGCTCCAAAGTAGAGGGTGACCCTAAATGCAAATGTAAAGGACAAAGAACTGGATTTCACGCCCAGAATCATCTCATCGCATTGGATCGCCCACTTTGGAGCGGCGTGAAGCCCCCAGTCTTAAAACATTCGTGAACGGAGCAAACAGTGCTCTTCCGTGTTTTGCGCGTTCCCATTCGAACCACCTCCTGAGACCTGTTTCTCTCTCTTCAGAGACAGTTATTTCCCGTAGTTTGTGTCTATTTTCGTTAGCATATCCGGTTCTAATAAAGGAACCGACAGACCATCAGGACTCTGAAAAAACTTTTTCCTCGAGCACAAGAATTTGCCAAGCACACTCAGGAAACCAATGCAAGGATAGAAACTATATTCTAAACAGTTGCGTTTAAGCTGTAACCCCATTTTAACAAGGAGATTGTCCTCGGTGGTTTATGCAGATTGTAATACTGCCACTTTTGTTTATTTTCTTACCTTTCTTTACTGCTTCTATGTTTACAGTTGAAAGAAAAAGTATGTGAACCGTTTGGGCTTACTTGGATTTCTGTCATGGTTTCACCTCTCCTTGTCTGGTATTTCTTGGTTTAGAGGTGGAATCATACAGAATCCTCTGTTTCATGTGGGGAGAGATGTTTTTGACACTTATGGCCTTCCATACTCTCCCCGAGTCGCGTCATTGTTCCCTACCCTCCTGTTTCCTAGTTTGTGCTAATTACCTCCCCTATAAAACATCCTCATGTTTTTTTGTCTGGTGCGCGTTCATTGTAAGTGTTACCTTGCCTGTGAGTTTGCTGTACCTGTATGATGTCCCACGTCTGTGTAGCAGTAAATGGTCTTGTTCTTGTTCCTGTTGTCACACCTCGTTCCTTGTTCCAGTTTTGCCGTAGTTAGTAAGTGTACAATTTCTTCATAAATTGGTCATAAAATGTGTTCTGATCTTCATCTAAGTCACAACAATAGAGAAACACAGTCTGCTTAAACTAATACCGCACAAACATAATGTTTCATGTTTTTATTGAACACAACATGTAAACATTCATAGTGCAGGGTGGAAAAAGTATGTGAAACCCTAGGCTAATGACTTCTCAAAACGTATAATGTTTGTGCGGTATTAGTTTAAGCAGACTGTGTTTCTCTATTGTTGTGACTTAGATGAAGATCAGAACACATTTTATGACCAATTTATGAAGAAATCCAAGTAAGCCCAAAGGGTTCACATACTTTTTCTTTCAACTCTGTTTTGTTTGTCTTAGTGTTGTTATATGCTAGTATGTTGTTATGTTTCCCCTTTTAGTATAGTCAATAAACCCGCATTTGTTATCTAAAATCGAACTGTTGCTGTGTTTCTTTATCACGTATTTACATCACTTAAACTGCTTGATTTCGTTATAACTTGTAGAGCGGTACTGCACTACAGTAAGAGTGTTAAATTCCAAGGCCAGGAAAGTCATTTTTCTTAGATTTGATATACGATATGCTGATGACTCGCTGGACGAGTGAATTTAGTTTGTCGCTATTGTTAGGTCTGCTGAATCCGATAAAAGTGTATAAAATAGGTATAGTTAATCATCATTAATTATACGTCTTTTACTGTGATCAAACTCGTAGTTCCCCGAAATACACTACAGACGTGAATCTACAGAAACATATGGCATATTTAAACCGCAGCTTAATAATTATTTGCGCTATTTTCATGTGGAGACACAGAATATATGTCTGTGCTTGCTTACCCCAAGAGACTTGACTCTACCGCTTATATGAATGAAGCAGCACTTGCACGCAAACTGATATCCGCCAGATGGGACAAGAATATTTTCGTCTCATTTTTATTAGTTGATGAAAAATGTCAGTATATTTATATTACAGTTTTCGTTATCATGTATTCATTTTTATTTAGTTTTTTCATCAACGAAATTAACACTGCACTAGAAACACTAAACACGATGAGGGGTTTCTTCTTGTTGTTCATGTTTTCTTCAGTGATTGTGAATGACTCAATCTTCACTTCATCATCTCATTGACTCAACCTGATTTAACAGATTCACTTATTCAATATGGAGACATCTGAATCATTCTGTGTGGGAGACCCAAGGACTGGAGTTAAAAACCCCAGATTTGTCTCCAGCAGTATTAAAATAGTACACCTACAGGTACACTACTAGCAGACTGTAAATTATATACTTATTGAAAAAAAATAACACTTAAAATACACCTAAACTTCAATGTTGTATACCGTTATGTAAGGTTTTGGTGTCAGCTGGGTGTAAAACTCACTTGGTGGTGCTGCAACACACTCATAAGACACATTCAGGTATTTGTAAATTCCACCACAAGGATCAGTGAAAACTGCAGAGCCCACAACCATAGAATAACTTGATTTTCCATCACATTTGTGATATAAATGCAAAAAATATTAACAATATATAAAATATTTTCTGATAATATCTGATAGCTCTTTCATAATGATTACTGTTCTCACCGAGTGGCCACCACACTTAGAGATGTTTCCAGACGGCACTGAAGATTTGAGAGCTGTTCAGGTGGTTTTTCAGTAGAGCAGGTCTGTCTGTCTGTACGTCCATAATTGGCTGAAAGGATTTTAATGGTTCCCTGATCTGTTGATAAAAGTCACATTACAGACAATTGTGTTTTACAAAACTTTATTACCTCGTCATGTTATCTGGCCTTTAAATCAGTGAACATTTAAATGCATGAAATTCAAGGAACTCACCACAGATGAGATGGAAAGTCTTTGATTCACAGATTATTAAGTCCTTTGAAACACCTGAATTCAGAGATGATAAGTGAATTAGATGTAATGATGTTACTGTGTTTCAGTGACTGTCTTTGATTATTTGCTTTAATCAGAAGTGTCCAATCCTGTAGAGTTCAGCTCCAACTTGTTCATCTGACCCACATGTGTTCTGTGTCTTAACTGTGATGTTTATTATTGTTGTCTTATGATCATCTTTTGTGAAGTGAAGGTTTGCTGTCACTCACCATTGTAGCAGATGAATCTCATGTTCTCATTACACTTCTGCTGAAGCCATTTTCCATTTCTCATAACAGCACAATTATTTGTGTCAGTTGATGGTTCAGTTTCCCAGTTCAGATATTTCACAGGATCACCCAGAGACCACTTCCATTCATCTGTTCTCTTCAGTCCAATCCAGACATTCTGATTGTTATTCACAGTGTTCTTCAGCTCGTTCATGTCATTGATGTTGTTAACTGTGGCCAGATCTGTGTAGTTCTCTCTGCAGTATCTCTGAGCTTCAGTCCAGGTCTTCTCAATGTTTATATAGTGATAGCGACGCTGAGAGCATTCAGATATTGAACAGAGAGCTGAAAGAGAGAGTTTTTATTCAGACACATTCACTCAGAGCTGATCTAAGCAGGAGTGGGCTGACACCACACAATCATCATTTACTGATGCAAAGTTTCTATTGAAGAAGCAGATTCTGACAGATTTTAGCCTGTTAGTGTATCACTACTACTGTTAGAATGTAAAATTCTCAATGTCCCCTTCAAAATATTATTCTATGGTTGAAAAGTGTAGTCGACGGAACACACAGAGTTGCAGATCTGGAGACAAAGTTTGACACAGACAACAAGTGCTTGTTTCAATCAGAGTCCAATGTTTATTTGTATGAGGACTAATATTTATAAGATTAAAAGGAGGTGTCATAAAAAAACACAAGGGTGGAAAAAGACAAGACTTGATGTTTAGTCTCATTCCTCCTGTCAACGATCAGATATGATTATAACTACGTACTAAGCATCAAAACACATCAATTCATATCATTAAGAGCCTTGAGATGGAGACCGATAGTCACTCAGGTCAGTACGACTCTCAACTAGGATTAAACAACAGGAAAGTAAGGCCCATATTAGGGTGAAGGAAGCTTATACTAATCTGAATGAATACGTATGATAGACAAATGTTCTTTTAGACACAGATGATATATTTAAAGAGGACAGGACGAAATCCAGATTCTCACAATGGCCACTTTCAGACCAACAGTCTTACAAGCAGTCCTGTGTCCCTTTAAAGAACAAAATATAGAGCAGAAAAAGGTTAATACAAATCTTTAATAAAATGATATTTGCAATTGCTTATTTTTGTGGTTTTCTCGTTTGCAAGCTGTTCTTTGAGGTAAAAGATCAATCAACGTGATTAGTAATGAAAACATAACAAATCCAATCATCCTCAATAAAAACAAAAACATAAACATAATTATATCTACTCTTCATCCTCTACCGTACCAATCTCAATTACCGAATCGTCGAATTCATTATCTCTCTCCACTTCATTGTCACGTTCATCAACATTTCTTGGTCCTTCTATCACAGGTATTGGTTCTGGTTCTAACTCCTGTGTGAGAACATAATCGTTATCATCCTCGTCCGTATCTCTGTTACGATCAAATGTGGATCCCCAAATTTGATTCTGATCTTTCGGACGAAAACCTTTAGGTGTAAGTCCAACCAGCATAGCCTGGTTGACGTCAGTCGTTCTCTTTGCTAACATCATTTGATAGGTTCCTTTGGTTGTAAAGGAAGTAACAGATCTTTTAACACATCCGACCACGCACTGTAGTATGCATGGCAAAAGTATTAACAAGGCTAATACGGTCATAACAACTGGAATTACTGTACCGGTTATCCAATATCCCCATCCCCCTGATAGGTTGTCCAACCATTGAAACCATGTTGCATCTACCGGTGTGGGTTCACGAACTGATTCTCTCATGTGCTTCACAACGTCAGTGACATTCTCTGCATAATCTGGAATTGAAAAACAACAAGATACTCCTAGCATTTTGCATACTCCTCCTTTCTCTGCTGTTAATATATCCAAAGCAAGCCTATGTTGCACGACGGCAACTCTCATTTTCTTTAACTCAATAGAGATTAAGTTTAAAGCTTGTGCTGTGTCATTTTCCAGAGAAAGTACCTGCCATGCCAGAACATTGATTTTGTTCAAAGCAACAGTAGTACCTGTTCCTGTAAACAAACCTGCTATGGACCATCCCACGTTTTCCCAAGGAGTAGTCCAAGGATCACTGATCTTGTGGCCTGCATAATAATCAGGGAGTTTCGTTTCTCTTTTCTGTCTATTCAAAGATGTGGCCAGGTTTTTCTTTTCCATCATGCTAGTTCCTGTGGACAGAATAGCAGCATAACAACAACCTTTCCACTCCCCTGCATCTAAATGGTAATATGCAGTTTCACCACAAACCCACACCATTCCTGGTGCGCTATCTAAGTGTGAGAATGGACATTCAAATCCCTCAATAGTTTTGTTGGGATATTGTATGGTGCAATTATAGCGTCCGCTATTTGATTGAGACAGAGTAATTACATTTCTGCAATCGGACATTCCTACTATATGCCTGCCTGATTTGGAACATACACATAATTCTGCGGGATGAGCATATACATAAAATGCAGGACCTTGAAAAGGTTTTCCTGTGTATGAACAGTTATAGTCTCGCATTATGGCTGTTGGTGGTCTTCCTTCTCGGAAATTCAGAGACATTTGTACTATTAAAGACATTTGTTTTGGCATCTCGCAGTTACCATTGTCATTCAAAATCATATCTGCTGTAAGCTCTTGAGTTCTCCACATTGAGTGGAGCTGTAGACATACCCAACAATCTCCTCTAACCTCATCTGCTAAGATTCCTCTCTGCAATAAGGCTAAGGCACATGCGTAGTTACCATCACATTTAGCTTTGGCAACTCTTACTTTTTTCGTATCTTGGTCGAGATTGGAACCCATGAAAAAATCAATATCCTGCGCTGCTTCTCCCTGCCTATTTGAGTATCTGTGTGTCGGGCTTGTACTTAGTTCCTTAATTCTTTCTTTTATTTCACTCATTACCTTAAGCCTGTCTTCATCAGGGAAGCTATCATCTTTTTCCCGTTTTGGCCGAATAGAGAGAGTCTCATTTCTCTCTAATTTTACTTCTTGACTCAGGATTATACCCGTGATTATTATACATAATATATATTGTGGATGTGGGCAACTTCTATTGTCGTCTTCACTGAGTTAAGAAGATCTGGGCCAAACACATTAAGGGCTTCGGTAATTGTGCACCCAGTATAAGAATTGATATCTAAATGTTCCATAGGAAATTTGTACTTAGGGTAACAATTTTTCCTTGGTCTTTTTTAGAATACAATTTGGACCTCAATGCACTACAGGGTAAGCTACGGAGTCAGCACTGTTGGCACAATGGGCCTACTATCTTCTTGCTTTGGGCGGCCCCCACCTCATGAAAGGTAGTTCTTTCCTCAGCTTAGTCAGTGCTTTCTCCACCCTGAGGTGTAGTAAGGTGAATCCCCTGTTGAGATTCTATGTTAATTTGGAGCTTGCCTGCTCTCCTGAAGAACACAACTTCAATCTGGAAGCGTGTATCCACTGCGGCTGGTAGTCCGTCAGAACTCCTGTCCGTGTGACGGCAATCACAGTCGCAGGTCCGTGGTACTTTGGTTCTCCAACCTTTGTTGGTTTCAGACTCCTCACAAAGACTTTTTGTCCTGGAACAAAGTTATGAGTAGGCTGTTCGGAGGGAAGAGGAAGGCACAAAGAAACGTCAGCACATATAGAATTTAACTTCTCGACTAGGGAAGTCGCATAATCTGCCTGGATCACCTGTAAATCACTTAAAGAAGAAATACCAGACCGGCCCTTGACCCACGGGGTCGGGAAAGGTCTACCCATTAGTATTTCAAACGGCGACAATTTTGTCGTGGAAGATGGAGTCATTCTTATTTCTGCCAAGACTGCGGGCAACAAATCAACCCACTTTCTTCCTGTTTCAAGTACCGCTTTTGTTAGTCGTGTTTTCAGTGTTTGGTTGCTTCTTTCCACGACTGCTGCACTTTGCGGATGATAAGGAATATTAAAATGCCAGTCAATAGATAACGCTTTTGAAAAGAGCTGTGTTACCTTTGAAGTGAAGCTACTCGCGTTGTCGCTTGCGATGGTGCCCGGGATTCCAAAGCGAGGCACGATCTCGTTCGTTAGGATTTTTACCACCGTTTTCGCATCCTCTTTTGCGCATGGAAATGCTTCAGGCCACTTTGAGAATCGATCAATAATTACCAAAAGATATTTCAGATTACCTATCGGCGGCATGTGCGTAAAATCGATCTGTAGATGTTGAAAAGGAGCCTCCGGATGTGTCAATGCATCGTGCTTAGCTGATTTGTGCGGGTTTACCTGTGCACATGTTAAGCATGCATTCAAAACAAGATACTATACAATACAATTGATTAATTGCTTGAACTACTTTTGCACAACTGGTGTGTGATAACCCATGGTAATGTCTAATTAGGATAATTAATCCTAGTTTTGGTAGTGCTATTCTACCCTGTTCGTCCCTTATAATCCCTTCCTTATCAGGAGTGCAAACATTCTTTCTCCAATGCTCTAAGTCTCCCTCTGTTGGCTGACTTTGCAAGAATTTGATATCAATGTCAGGTACATTCGATATGTGCGCTGTCATCGCTATCTGTGTTTCATTTCTTGGATGAAATGGTGATTTAATCTGAGTTTGGGCTGCTGCCTTTGCTGCTTCATCAGCCCTTTTGTTGCCTACAGCCATTTTATCCTCCCCCGACGCATGACCCTTGACCTTTACGATGGCCACTTCGAGCGGAAGCTGAACTGCCTCAGTTAACTGTCCTATCAGATTTGCATGTGCTATTGGCTTACCCTCAGCAGTTTTGAAACTTCGTGCTTCCCACATTTTGGCATAATGGTGAAGAACACTCCAAGCATATCGAGAGTCGGTATAGATACTTGCTTTTTTTCCTCTCATTAGCTCACAGGCCCGTATTAATGCTATCAACTCTGCTGCTTGTGCCGAATTATAATCTAAAGCAAAAGCTTCCTTTACCTCTCCTGTATCGGAAACCACAGCATAGCCACACAGGTAGACACCGTCAGAGGGCTTTGAACAAGACCCATCAACAAAAATGTGTTCCCCCCCCTCTAGGGGCGTGTCCAGCAGATCGACCCTAGAAGAGTAAGAAGTTGTCAGTTCAAAGATGCAATCATGTTCAACATCAAAATCTGCCATGTCTACCATACCCAAAATACCCAGCAAAGCAGGATTAATGTTTGCTGTCGGTTGAATGGTAAGATTTTTCGTTGCCAGCAGAGTAGCCTCGTACCCTGAGCGTCGTTGCGCTGTCATGTGTTGTGTTTGCATGTTGTGTAAAATTACCCCTACCTGATGGGATGCATACAATGTTAAAGGGTGTGACAGCACAGTTTTCTCAGCCACCTGTACCATCAGAGCAGCTGCCGCCACTGCACGAAGACATGCTGGCATACCTGTGACTATGTTATCTAATTTCTTAGACAGATATGCAACTGGCCTATATACTGAACCATGCTCTTGCAATAAGACCCCCAAAGCTGCACCCACCGTCTCCCTAACATGCAAGTGAAAAGGTTTGGTATAGTCTGGCAGGCCCAATGCTGGTGCGGTTGTGATGGCTGCTTTCAAGGCATTGAAATGTTCGTCTGCTTCCGCAGTCCACTCCAATGGTGTGTTTGGTGGAGCTTTGTGATCGATCAGACCCCTCAGATGTCTATCGTGAATCGCGCAGTCGGGTATCCACTGCCTGCAATAGTTAATTAGTCCCAGAAAGCTTTGTAACTGCTGGACTGTTCGTGGGGACTTAACTTTTCTGATCAGCTGGACCCTGTCCGTGGAGATTGCTCTGAGACCCTGCATCAGCACATGTCCCAAATAGGTCACCTTCGTTTTGACCCATTGCAGTTTCTCTCTCGAAGCTTTGAAACCTGTTTCAGCAAGTACATTGCAAACAATTATAGATGCTTTTTCACAGTCCAACTCCGTCTCCCCCGACACGAGGATATCATCTGCAAACTGAAGAACACAAACTGATGAAGGCAAATCAGTCATTTTGGCCAAAGTTCTGTGTACTGCCGCAGAAAAGACAGCCGGTGAATCGCGATATCCTTGAGCAAGGCGTGTCCACGAATATTGTTGTCCTTTAAATGTAAATGCTAACAAAGGCTGAGTGTCTGGGTGTACAGGTACGGAGAAAAAAGCTGCACACAAATCAATTACAGTGAAATATTTGTGTGAATGTGGCACAGAATTCATAACAGTCAAAACATCAGGCACAATTGGTGCGAGTGGTATGATTAACTGATTTACTGCTCTTAAATCTTGAGTTAATCTCCATGTTTTCCCATCAGCTTTCACTACAGGATTAATTGGTGTGTTGTATGGTGAGTGTGTGTGTTCGAGGACACCCTGCTGGACAAAACTTTCAATTAAAGGCGTAATACCTTCTTCCTTATCTTTAGATAAAGGGTATTGTTTAATGTAGACAGGCTTGTTTGTTTTAAGTTTTGCCCTGTACGGTTCCATATCAATGAAACCAGTGTCATCTTTAAACTGAGACCATAACAAAGGGTTAATCATGGAGTCCACCCGTGTAGGCATGCTGCATCTGGAAACAGGCGATTGTGAACCGTTTGGCTGTCCACCTGTTGGCAAAGGATCGACGGACGCCTGTAGACTAGACAGAAAAGAAAAAACAACCTTGTTATCAGTAAACTTAATATCCATGCCTAGTTTGTGCATCATATCACGACCTAAGAGATTTAGCGGAGCTCCTGGAATAATGGTGAATTTGTGAAAAAATGGTTTAATACCCGAGGCTTTAACCTGTATTGGGGGTGTGACAGTACAAGCAACGTCAGTTCCGGAAATTCCCACAGAGTGAATAATTTGATTTGTTATGGGACCTTCGTAGCTATTAGCAGTCATGGACGAAGCATCTGCGCCTGTATCAAGCAGAAAGGTTTGAGGCTGCCCATTTATCATAAGGCAAAAATAAGGCAAATTTTCGCCATTATTCGAGAAGCCTAAGGTCACCATACTTAAATCAAAACTGACATCACTCCGTGGACACCCCTATGCACGATTTAAGTGCCACTGGGTCGGGTAAGAAGTACCCGCTGTTGAAGCACCCATGTTTTCATGTCTGCTCTGTGGTGTGTGCCTGTGTGTGTGTGACTCACCAGAAACTGGCTTGCGCAACTGCTTGCACTCTCGCTTGTAATGGCCCCTCCCTCCGCACTGAAAGCAGATTACCTCAGACTTCTTTCGTTTGCCAGACGTTTGTTCAGTTATCCTCTTTTCTGGATAGCCTGTAAACATAGCATTCTCATCCTTTCCAGAATACCCACCAGAAAACCCACCAGAACTATCCAGCTCCCTGATCCTCTTTCCTAGACCATCTAAAGTCATATCATGCAAGTTAGAAGTTGTTATTCTGATCAGCTGCGTCTGTCTAGGATGCATGTTATTCAGAAGAGTGTTAACAAACAGAGGCTTTATTTCATTGTTTAATGGCAATTTAGAATCTTCAACCCACGCTTTCTTAAAACGGACAAAAAATTGAGCCGCTGATTCTTTCGTTGCCTGCTTAGTGCCTGCGGCGAAGGATAAATCTTGTTGGCTCCCTAGACGTTCATCTAGAAACACTCTTAACTGATTGAAAAATATTTCAACATTAGCAGAAGTTTCCCAAAACAACTCATGTGGGTTTGCAGCTGTACCGCTGCTTGTGATTCTATCATTGTCAATAGATAATGCGGGACATTTTTCAATCAGCATTTCTTCAGTTACATCTTTCTCTAGTGTTCTTAACAACACCGCTCGGAAATCTCTTCCTGTAAAATGTCCATATTTTGTGTGCGTTTGCAAAATTGACACATATTTACCCGCTTCCTGTGGGGGAGGCAAACTTTTACAGATCGCCTCCATATCAGACATTCGTAATGGTCTAACATTTAGCGTATTTCCAGCCCTCACCCAAACCATTGAATTTTTCGGGTTTGTAATTATGTTAGGTTTAACAATGCATTTTTTCGGTTTTACCTCGACTGTTTGTTCTTGACCTGTAATGTTAAGTTTTGCGGACACGGTATTACCCCTGATGATTGGTTTAAGAGACAGAGTGGGCGCAGAGGGTGCAGTCTGACCTTGGCTAGGAGCCTGGTAAGAAGGCGGTGGTCTTTCTAATGGCCACAGATTGTGACTTGCATATGCAACCATTTTTTGTTTATCCGGACCCTTGTCCCAAACCTTCCTCATCTCTTTCCATACGGCATAAGCTTTATTCATGTATGGATAATCCCACATTGGGTCTCCCCACCCTTCCTTTACCAGGCTCTTTGCCAAAAACATACAATCATCAGAAAAGGAACCTTCCCTCGGGTAGGGAATATCAATTTGCGGTTTTATTCCCTCCGACCATCCTGCTAGATTGCTAACATATGGATTTGCATAAAATCCCTGGTTATTTCTATGCATAAATGCAACAGGCGTTTCGCCCGGCAGTGGCTTTGAAGCAGAATTCCCCATCTTACACTCCAAACAAGTTAGTGATAAAGACAGTACAGACAAAACAAAGATAAACCCTCGTGTTCAATCGACCAAAAGTTTCAACACTACTGCATGTATTATATTGTGATCAGAGGTGGATATTAAATTCACCGTCTTTTTCCTGATAACAATATTTCAATATGTCATGCAGTAACAGTGAAATCTGTAATAAATTATTCTTTTTTAGAATAAACTCTAATAAATTTGTTAACAAAGCACTTTCTCTGAGAAGCCAACACCACGATCCAAAATTACAGTGTGATCAGTACTGCAAAACCTTTCATATTCTTACGATAATAATTATTTTACTAATTACTGTTGCCAGCCGCATTGTCACAACAATGGGAAAGCGAATTCCCACTAACATGAATTGAAAAAAACCTATTTCGTCCCACGAAATATTAAACCACAAGAATCCTACAGGGTAAGCGTTTTATTTCTCTAAGCCAGAAAAAAAACTGTATAGAAGAAAAAAACACTCACCCTTTTCCTGTAGGTCTGTGCCCGATCGTCAGGTGCGCTTTCCTCAGTATGCTTTGGCCTCTTGGTTCTAAGAGAGAAGAGAGTCTCTCTTCCACTCACTCGTAGACGAGCCCCCAACTGTTAGAATACTTCCGGCTTTGCTACTGATCGGACGCATTTACTAGCGCTCCCTGCTTTGCGCTTCTGCTTTTATGCTTTATCTTATTTAAACACCAGCAGTTCAGTACAGTGCTCAGACTAAACAATTAGGCACTAAAACCAAAGACTGGGAAATACTTCAAAACTTTCGCTAAGCAACCAGGAATTCTTTTAGGATCGTGATTTACCAGCTTGCTGCCAACAATTGAAACTCTTCAGGATAACTCCGCTGCCCACTCTCAAACTGGTGTGAAGATGCCTTCTTTTGGATCAACAACCACCTGCTGCTCACACTGCCACAAACTTCTACAAAAGATTGCAGTTCTCGAAACAAAGCTACTCACAATATTGCCGTCCCTGCAAGAACACACAGCTGATACTCGCCGTGGACCCCCTCAGCATATAGCCGGTGAGTTCCGTGAACGCAGCACTTCTCATCAGATTATAGTGAGCTCAGACAAACCTGTACAGATGCAAACAAAGGTAGCTGAGGACACAAACCGCTGGCAAAAAAAGGGCGCAAGACCTAAAGATGCTCGTAATATCAGACTGTCAAGAGTTTCACAAATTGCCGCATTAGCTTCCTCTACCCCAGATATGGCTAAGACTCGACAAGACACTGTTGGTACTCTGCCACCCCCTATACATCTTAAAAATAGATTTGAGGCACTAATGAATATGGGTGAAGAATCCCCAAATGTGGTCAGGCAAAAATCAAAGGTGGACACTGCAGTTGGCAGACTCTCTGTGTCAAACAGGCAACGACACTCTGCTCAGAAAGCACCCGAGCCAAATACTCTGATAGTGGGGGACTCTATTATCAGAAACCTTCGTGGCAGGGCCATACGTACATACTTTTTCCCTCAAGCGATGATTGCTGATGTAAGCAAGGAACTGTCAAACATCCTGAAACAACACAAGTCTGTAAATCGGATTGTCATACATGTGGGGAAAAATGATACTCGAAAAGAGCAGTCAGAGCTCCTAAAAAGGGATTTTAATGAACTCTTTGAAATGCTTGGAAAGCTAAAAGTTCAATCATTCATCAGTGGACCTCTCCCAGCTCGGGGAACGAATATGTTCTCTCGGCTACTCGGTCTGAACATTTGGCTGCAAAAAACATGCAACACGAGAGGACTGAACTTCATTGACAACTTTAATCTCTTTTGGAGTCAAAGACAACTTTTTACAACAGATGGCCTCCACCCAAACAATCTTGGTTCAAGAGTTCTAAAGGACAATATCCTCTTCTCCCTTCTTCACCCATCAGTAGAGTGTGCTACTCCACTCCTAAATGGCACAAATACACCTGGCCATAGTGACCCACCTCAGAAGTTGGATGGACATTTGGATAACACCACTCAGGCTGTACCCTGCCCAGTGACATCACATCAGTTAGAAGATGACGAGGACTCGACACCCAAGGACGTTTCTGTGGATAACAACCGGGAGAGCCAAAACAACATACTTCAGTCTTCAGAAACACCAGACTTGCAGCCCCTCTCACTACACACTTTCTCCCTCTCTACCACATCATCTCTTTTGAGCTTCTCAGAGAAAATGGAGGAACTAGTATTTGCTGGAACAAAACTCTCCCACTCTATTGTCGCGAGTCCACAGGTTTCAACTAAAAAGCGACGGGCCCCACAACCACCAAAGACTCTGGGTCAATCTGGCCAACCTGTTCCCTCTGAAAGAGCTCTCCGTCCTCTGCCACAACGCCAGGGATCACACAAACCCCCATCTGCTGGAGATGGACTAAACAAGACTGCAAATAGCACTGGTAACTGATATGAATTGGGTCCCTGCTATGATAACACCAGCAATCTCAAATATTTACAGAACAAGTGGGAACCCAGTGTTCCTTTAGTTTTCCCTATATCTGTCCTGACAAGTGATCGCAAAACTAAGGCCTTTTCCAGTCGTATGGCAAAGCTATCTAATCTAATACCTTTTAGACATCACTCTGAGAATGACAGGGGTAAAAATCTAAAAACAGTTACTATTCAATTAGCACTTTTAAACATCCGTTCACTAAAAAACAAATCCTTTTTGGTCAATGACCTCATCACCAGTAACAAACTGGACTTCATGTTTCTAAATGAAACTTGGTTAGATGATAGTTGTAGTGCTACAATCCTCAATGAATCTGCCCCCCCAAACTTTACTTTTATAAATGTCTGCAGAGCTGTAAGGAGAGGTGGAGGAATAGCTGCTCTATTTAAAAATCTCTTTGACTGCAAGCAAGTTTTACTTGGTGACTACCTGTCGTTTGAATACTTGAGTATTGCTTTAAAAGGTTCACCACGCATTCTGTTTACAATTATTTACAGACCTCCCAAATACTCCCCAGTCTTTGTTGATGATTTTTCAGAACTGTTATCAGCTATATCCTCAGAATTTGACTGCTTTGTTATTGCTGGAGATTTTAATATTCATGTAGACAAGACAGAAAACAATAATGCAAATGAACTTTTAAATGTTTTAAACACTTTTGATCTGATCCAGCATGTGCACGGTCCCACACACAATCGTGGACACACTCTGGATCTGCTCATTAGCAAAGGTCTAAACATTTCATCCACTATTATTAGAGATGTGGCACTGTCTGATCATTTCTGTATTTTCTTTGATATATCAATTAGTCCTGCCACTGAAGATAGACCTGTCTCTATAAAAAAGAGATTCATAAATGAGAACACCAGTGAGCTATTTATGAATGCTATGTCTTTGTCACCGAGTATATCTGCAGACTCTATTGATGTTCTCCTCGATAGCTTTAATGAAAAAGTAAAAAATGCTATCGATGACATTGCTCCAGTAAAGGTCAAAGCGATAACTGGCAGGCATAAAGCACCCTGGAGAAACTCACCAGAAGTACAAAGCATGAAAAGAACATGCAGAAAAGCTGAGCGTATGTGGCGAAAAACCAAACTTGAAGTTCACTATAACATCTATAAAGACAGCCTGCATGCCTTCAATGTTGACTTAGGCAAAGCCAGACAGAATTTTTTCTCTAACATTATAAACAGCAAAATAAATAACACTCGCACCCTTTTTGCAACTGTAGAGAGACTAACAAATCCCCCTAGTCAAGTTCCGAGGGAAATGCTGTCTGATGACAAATGCAATGAGTTTGCAACTTTTTTCCTTCAAAAGATCAGTAATATCAGAATTGAAATCAGCAAAGCTCCATGCAGCAGTCAGGTCAGTCTGACTTCAGTACATCAGAAATTAGTTACTTTGTCTGAATTTCAGACAATTGATCTCAAAACCCTGGAGGAAACGGTCCAGCATCTTAAGGCGTCAACTTGCAGCCTTGACACACTTCCCACATCCTTTTTCAAAAGAGTGTTTAACTGTTTGGAAGCAGATCTCCTAAAAATAGTTAATACCTCACTGCTCTCAGGAACTTTCCCCGAGTCCCTAAAAAATGCAGTTGTCAAACCTCTTCTAAAAAAGGCCAATCTAGACAAAACCTTACTGTCTAACTACAGACCAATATCAAATCTTCCTTTTATAGGCAAGATCATTGAAAAGGTTGTCTTCAATCAGCTGACCAAATTCTTGAACTCAAATGGCTACCTGGACAATTATCAGTCTGGTTTCCGTCAGCATCATAGCACAGAGACAGTGCTCATAAAAATAATTAATGATATTCGATTGAATTCTGATTCAGGCAAAATATCAGTTCTGGTTTTACTAGATCTCAGTGCTGCTTTTGACACAGTGGATCACACCATACTCCTAAATAGGCTGGAAAACTGGGTAGGGCTTTCTGGATTGATACTTAAATGGTTTGGGTCATACCTTAAAGGGAGAGGTTACTATGTGAACATAGGCAACCATAAATCTGACTGGACACCCATGACTTGTGGTGTTCCACAGGGCTCAATTCTAGCTCCGCTCCTCTTCAACCTGTATATGCTCCCACTTGGCCAAATAATGAAAAAGTACCAAATTGCCTACCACAGCTATGCAGACGACACTCAGATCTACCTAGCCCTCGCACCCAATGACTACAGGCCTATTGACTCTCTTTGCCAATGCATTGATGAAATTAACAGCTGGATGTGTCAAAACTTCCTTCAGTTAAATAAAAACAAAACTGAAGTCATTGTTTTTGGTAACAAGGATGAAACTAACAAGGTAAACACATACCTTGACTTAAGAGGTCTAAAGACACAAAGCAAGGTAAAAAATCTTGGGGTCATTTTGGAGTCTGATCTTAGTTTCAGCAGTCATGTCAAAGCAATAAGCAAATCAGCGTACTACCATCTCAGAAACATAGCCAGGATCAGATGTTTTGTCTCAAGCCAAGATTTAGAGAAACTAGTTCATGCTTTCATCACCAGCAGGGTGGATTACTGTAATGGACTCCTTACAGGTCTTCCCAAAAAGACCATCAGACAGCTGCAGCTCATACAGAACGCTGCTGCCAGGATTCTGACCAGAACCAAAAAATCTGAGCATATCACTCCAATCCTCAGGTCCTTACACTGGTTGCCAGTTACTTTTAGAATCAACTTCAAAGTATTATTAATTGTCTATAAATCACTCAATGGTCTAGGACCTAAATACATCTCAGATATGCTCATTGAATATAAACCAATCAGACTTCTCAGATCATCAGGATCAAGTCAGTTAGAGATAACAAGGGTTCACTCAAAACAGGGCGAGTCAGCGTTTAGCCATTACGCCACTCGTAGCTGGAATCTGCTTCCAGAAGACATCAGACGTTCACCAACAGTAGATACTTTTAAGTCCAGATTAAAAACTCACTTGTTTAGCTGTGCATTCACAACCTGAGCACTGTGCTGCTTTACATCAACTGCACTTCTATTTCTAATTTATTTTTATTTTGCTCTTATTCTTTTTATATATACACTCACATTTTTAATCAATTTTATTGCTGTTTTATTGTTTTAAATAATTTGCATTTTAAAGATACGTTTTATTCTTTCTGTCAATCATTTTATGTAAAGCACTTTGAATTGCACTTGTGTATGAAATGTGCTATATAAATAAACTTGCCTTGCCTTGCCTTGCCTTGCCTTGCCTAAACGGATGATCAAACATCCTAAAAAATCCATATAGTCGTACATTGAATGTCAACTCTCAAAAAAAACACATTTAATAAGTCTCTCTCTCACACAAACAAACACAACATACACAATATCACAATAGGCTGCCAATGTCAATTTCAGATATCAATAATTCATTTTTTATGTTAAAATGTAAAAAATCTTATTTCAGATATTAGATATGCAATTCTTACTAGTAAATACATATTTGTGTATCAATAATTGTGTGATTACTAGTGATAATATATATTATTGATATCATTTACATTTGCGCATTTGGCAGACGCTTTTATTCAAAGCGACTTACATTGCATTACCCCATACATTTATACTTATGTATATGCAATCCCCTGAGATTGAACCCACAACATATTGTTAAGGCAATGCTCTTACCACAGAGCTACAGTAAAGCTGCACTATCAACAATTGAATTACTACATGTAAATATGCCAGATTCAGATATCAATAATTACATTTTCACTAGTGACAATGTAAATGTTACTAGTAAGAAATCCATTTTAGATATCTAAAATTACTCTCAGATTCATTGATATCTGAAATCGATTTCCTGATATCAGAAATACCAAATGCTACATGTTAAAATTAATTCACAGATATCAAGAATGAGCGTTTCAACTATTGGAAATTGAATTCTTGATATCAGGAATTTTTATTTGTACTACTAACAAGTTTACTGTTGATATCAAAAAGTGCGGTTCCCTTTTTGTCGGTCTCTCGACGTTTTATCGAACCCACAGATGTTGTTCGCCCTTCAGAACCTATCAACTTCGACCACATTAGAAAAGGCGAATGACATTGGCGAATGAAATTTGCATGCCAGACCCCCAGATACCCCCAGATATCCGGGTATAAAACAGAGAAGGCGTGCCGCATTCATTCACCTTTTGTACTGAAGAGCCTGAGAGCCTCTCACGATTAGGTTAGATTAGATTAGGGTTTGGATAAGGTGTGGGGGCGGACTTTAGAGATAGGGACCAATCACAAGCAGAATCTTAAGTGACGTCCATTTGGTAATAGTGAAGCAAGTTTCCGTTGTTTATGGTGGGCATGGTTTCTGAAATTTTGATCATTCCGTTCCATACATGTTTCGCGATTGCGTTCCAGAAGTAGCTCAGATCTTTGTAGTGTTAAGAGAGGGAAAGCTTTGGGCAAGTTAGTGTTTTTAATGATGTGCTGTAACTGGAACTGTCTTTTGTTGGACAACAAGTTCTGCTTTTCCATTTATTTGCATAACAGACATCTGCAAAGTGGTTCCTGAAAACTATTTAGTGATTGCGAATTAATCACACTACTGTTCTAAAGGAAGAATGTTAATTTCTTATATGTGTATAAAATTTGTCCTGATTGGTGCAGTTGTAATACTGTGTTTAAAGTTCTAAGAAAATTGTGAATTGGTTAATAAATCTTGTGTTAGGGTTAATCAAGAAAACTAATTATGTGACTATGACCAATTTCACATAACTAGCGAAGGCGGCTGGATAACCTTTTCACCTCCTGTCATCTATTTATCATTGGGTCCAGATATAGAGCCCTCTTCGTTTGTGGAATCATGACCTTAAATTGCGACATTACTAGGGGTGACACGATACACTCAGATCACGATTCGATACATATCTCGATGCTGGGTTCACGATACGATACACATCTCGATATTTTGAACAAAGTAAAAAAATGAAACTGAAGTAAAAATAGCGTTTATTTTCAAAATATGAACAATTTAGTAACTTTTTTTGTTTTAAATGCAATTTAATAAAGAATTTTAACATTTAAAAGCTTAACGGAAGTTCGAATTAACATGCCACTTTTGACAGCAAATTTTGATTTAGTAAGACTAAAATGCGATTTAGTTTCATCCAATTTTATCATAGTCTAGTTAATAGTCTGATTTTAGTCAACGAGATCTACATTACATTGGTCTACTAAAATCTATCTGGATTAACTCATTTAATTGGTGTAATTAAATGTTCTATAGAAAAAACTGTTTTGACATAATTTACTTTACCTACCCACATAGCAAAAGACTCCGGGGCGGATCCGCCTTCAAGTCATTTGGTCCGCTGTTCTCTCAGAATCAATTCAGTCATCCGCACAGAACATGCCCCGCCTCCGCACAACGAACTGTCAACTCGCGGATTCGCGACGGACGCTGAGCGAATTCTCTGACCGAACGCGCGCTTTTCAAACTGTCGCACTCTTCAAACTGTCGCACTCACTACCATCTCCTCACACAGTGGAAACGGTGGAGCCGGCTGGTCGGTGAAGACGGAACACGGTAAGAATAGTTAAATATGCTTTATTAGTACAGTTACGTTAGCCAGTAACATTACCGTTGATGCTCTGTTTGATGTTTTTAATTCTGAAATGATTTTGGCAAGCCAAGTTTCAACGCATTGTCATTCACGTTGGGTAAGATTGATTTGGTAAATAACCTTTTGAATAAAAGCGTTTTAAACGGAATGTCTTTATCTTTCTGGGATGGGGTGATTTAATCGATTTTTTAATCCAATCCTGAGACCGTATTTTCACCCCTTTCCAGTATAATAGCAGGCGAGATTAATTGATAGGCCTAACTTTAACCTATAACGTTACCTGTTTTTTATCCACTGAACATCTGGTATAGTTTGAGTCTTTTTTCATATTTTGACATATATTTTACACCTCCCCATGTAATGTTGTGTCAGATAATGAATTCATTATATGAAGATACTGTGTGGCCTTGTTTTTATATCCGGATGTGGACCAAAATCGAGGCTATTTTGTCAAATACTAATAACGTTACACACTACAGCTTTTAACATGTGGGTCATTATCACTATAGAGTGTCTTTGAGACTTCAAAATTTTCAAAATATTAATCTTAAATGTTCCATTTAACTTCATGTTTGTTGTATTAAGACCTTTGGCTGTTAGAAATGTATGTTGGTCAAAGCTCAAGCCCATTACGTTAATGCACTTGTCCACCATATCAAGGAAGGCTTGATGACCGGCTGTGCATTTGTGGCAAAAGTAAGCATTTAATGAACACACGCTGTAGCTGCAGCTAGCAAAGGGATTTACTGTTAAATATCACTGTATACTGTTTTAAAAGCATATTTTCAATTAATGAAAAGTTTCTGTTTATTAAAATGTCACCAAGACATGGGAAGCCTGACAACATTTAACTACAAACACATTATGTTGAAAACTATAAAAAGGAAATATGAGTGCAGATTGCAGATACTGTGTGTGCAGAAAATGTTTTGACCTCCACTGAGGAAAGGCAGAATGAGGGGAAGGGATGTAACTGAGTACATCACACTATTTCTTAAAGGGACGTTTACCCCAGAATGACAGGGTAGACGGCAAATACAGGGACGCATGCAAAAGTTGATTATTACTATGAAAATAGAATATAGATTATCCAAATGATTTGTTTTATTAAATACATTGCTGAGAACAATAGGAACTTTCAAAAAAGATTTTAATTTTTTGCAATGTATCCGCTTTTTAAACTCACTGAAGGTAGCTAAGCCGTGTGAGAGACATGCCAAAATCACACACATAGAGTCAAAGAAAATTGTTATAAAATGATAAAACACATTTTAAGAATCTTCTTATTGCAGTTGTTAGTGTGTAAATATTAGTACATTTATAATAAAACCTCAAAATGCCACTATTTTGCATTACATGATGGCTCAGTGTTTCTGATGAGGACACCAAATGGCACTTTATATAGTGATAATGACCCATGTAATAATATTTAATTTCATTCGATTCATATCAATAATTTAAGATTAAAAGTTTAAAACCTACTTTATAGTTTTATAAAAAAAAAAAATTTAAAAACCCACTTGCATTAGTAAACTTTAGTTCTGGTATACTAATTATTTCATGTCATATTAATAGTATAAATCAACTATAATATACTGTGTGTGTGTGTGTGTGTGTGTGTGTGTGTGTGTGTGTTCTGTTGCAGTTTACAGCTTGTTCTATTGCGACTGGTCTGTTTTGGAGATCTTCATCTTCTCAATTCATCTTTTCCAACCAAACTGGTAAAGTAAGATTTTATACTTTTTTAAACATTATTTAGCCAGCTATTTTGTTAAATATGACATAACGCTTGTTGCTCCCTAACTCTTTGTAAGTTGCTTTGGTTAAAAGCGTCTGCTAAATGACTAAATGTAAATGTAAATGAATACTGGGTGTGTTTACATGCACATTCTTAAGCTGGTTGTTTAATAAGCAGACAACCAAAGGCTATAGATATAGAAAGATGATTTACTACTATTTCTATGAATGGGAGAAACTGTGACAATATGGCAGAACAAGTCCCATAAAAGAGCCAATTGCTGCTTGTTTAAGTAACAAGCTATATAGAAGCTTAGGAGCTATATATACACTCGCACTTACGACTGCTTATGCGCATTGTCGAGTTTAGCCTGAAAAATAAGCTTTTCTAATGTTCA
This sequence comes from Triplophysa tibetana, assembly GCA_008369825.1. Taxonomy (NCBI): domain Eukaryota; kingdom Metazoa; phylum Chordata; class Actinopteri; order Cypriniformes; family Nemacheilidae; genus Triplophysa; species Triplophysa tibetana. The sequence goes on from CM017897.1 coordinate 26,386,448, forward strand.
TTATTTTATACCTCATACAGGTTTGTCTTTCAGCATGAAGAAGTTTTGTGTGTGCAGCATGTGTCAGACAGTGTGCAAATAATATATAGTTTTTTCGAATCTTCCTTTTGTGCCTTAATGGACAAATTCACACAAATGTATCTCAAAATGTCTGCCTTTGCACTAAGTATTACAGAAAGAACACACGTGAAACAGTACAGTATATTGGATCCGTCCATTTGTCTTAAAGGGATAGTTCACCCAAAAATGAAAATTCTGTCATCCTTTACTCACCCTCAAGTTGTTACAAACCTGTATGAAATTCTTTGTTCTGTTTAACACAAAATAATATATTTTGAAGAGTGTGAAAAGTTCTGGGGTACCATTGATTTCCATAGTATTTTTTGCCTACTATGGAAGTCAATGGTGCCCCAAAGCAAACTGGTGTAACAGTCACCAGGTCATTCAACTTCAGCCCTACACTTCCAATAATCCTCTTGGCCTACCACCGGCACACATTCTTCCATACATTCTAAAACGGACTGTGATGGCAAATGGTCCAGAACACATCCTTCATATTTAAGAACGGCCCAACGTTGCCTGACAGTCGATAGTCGGTTTGGTATGTCCCGGGTTTAAGATTCCACTATCAGATGGTCCCATTAAGCACTTGTGGCAAATCTGAGCAGATATATTATTAGTTTTAGTTTTCCCAAAACTGTCAATATCTTGCGGTTATTCACACAAAATATTAAATATGTAGCACAAGGGAAACAGGTTACTTGGTCATCGAAGTCTTAAGACTAAATATTTTTTATAACACAACATTTATTTTGTAAATTATTTTACCAGTGTTAATTATAAGAAATTGACAGGATTTTTTTACATTTCAGATTTCCTCCCTGGCTCCTATTGGGGCCCATGACACAAAACGTGTCACGTGGAACATTCTTTCCCACATGTTCCGTGATGATGTTGGGAGGAGGATCAACTGGAAGGCCATGAATGGGAAAAAATCTTATAATCAGATGGAGTCTAGGAAGTTCCTCCTGTGTAAGTAAATGTAATGAAATTTGCCTGGTTTAAAACAATAAGCACAAAACATTTTTTGGTTAAAAATGTATCTAGCGATACATCATGTATCCTTCTTGCGAAGTTTGTTTTTGTCTTATCCTGAATCAATCAAATACACCTAGGGTTTACATTCAGACTATTTTAGACTGTCAACCGCTGTTGAGTACCCCAGTACCTGAATGACTTGTCGTAGACAAAGAGAAGTGTCAGATATCACACTTTTGTTTTAAAAACATTGGTTGTGTGTATCCTTACAGGAAAACAACACCATTTTTACATATGCCATTATGCTCTTAACTCAACCTAAAAGAGTTGATACATATCTGTCCCGTTTCAGTGGGTGCACTTAATCGCTGTAGGGTGCCACTATGTTAGCGTTTAGCTTAGCACCATTCGTTCCATTCATTCATTAGGATCCAAACAGGGATGATTTAAGAAGCCAGCAAACAGTTCATAGCGATTAAGTGCACTCACTGAGATGGGACAGATACATATCAACTTGTCTAGCTTGAGGTAAGACATATGTAAAACGGTGGTGTTTTCTTAAAAAAAATGGTAGCTCCTATGTGATTTCATGAACTGGTAAAATAATAATTCTGCTTGTGTATTACAGGTGCTGTGAGAAAGAGCCATGTCTCCCGTGCCGCCACTGATGATGAGATCACAAAACATGTGATACGGTGGTTCAACCTGGCAGCAGACAGGGGTGCCGTCCCAGTGTCAGCACCCAACAGTAGTGTTTTACTGTTTAACTTTAACTTGTGTGTTCAGTGTTCGTTTACCAGTTAAGATAAAGACAAGTTTACTACTTTAAAAAGTATTTTTTAAGTTTATATTGATCAATCTTTTAAAAACCCAGTTTACACAAAAAATACATTTAATTAAATGATTCTTGAGCTACATTAAAAAAAGTGTTTTTTTACTTAAATAAATAAAAATATTTGTACAATTTATGGTTGCATTTCATTTTCTGTAATACAATTGTATACATAAATACAGTCTGTAATGACCTATTTTTAAAGTTTAATTGTTACTGGCTTAAACGGGTGAATTTACTATGCGTTTTGAATGATTTCCTCATGCGTTATTAATATTAATAAAGGCAGGCATATTAAAAATGAAAGAGAAATCCATTCTATCCAATGTTGGTCAACTAGATTTGAAATATTTCTTTAGCTGGTTTTGGCCAGAAAACTATTATTAAATGAGGGATCTGAAGATCCGTGGCGGATCAGCTGCTTTATAAACGGGTCCTGAACGGATCCGTGGCGGATCAGCTGCTTTATAAACGGGTCCTGAACGGATCCGTGGCGGATCAGCTGCTTTATAAACGGGTCCTGAACGGATCCGTGGCGGATCAGCAGCTTTATAAACGGGTCCTGAACGGATCCGTGGCGGATCAGCTGCTTTATAAACGGATCCGTGGCGGATCAGCTGCTTTATAAACGGGTCCTGAACGGATCCGTGGCGGATCAGCTGCTTTATAAACGGGTCCTGAACGGATCCGTGGCGGATCAGCAGATTTATAAACGGGTCCTGAACGGATCCGTGGCGGATCAGCAGCTTTATAAACGGGTCCTGAACGGATCCGTGGCGGATCAGCTGCATTATAAACGGGTCCTGAACGGATCCGTGGCGGATCAGCTGCTTTATGAACGGGTCCTGAACGGGTCTGCCCCGGATCTGGTCCGGATCCGCCATCCTTATCTGTTCTGGATCCGCTGCGCTGTGCAAGTGGACTCCATTCCGGATCCGTTTTGCTCATCCGTTCCGGAGCTTGTGGTAGATCCGGGGCGGATCCGTTCCGGAGTCAATTTGCTATCTGGGTAAGAATCAAATTAAACTAGGTCATTAGCTTTATTTTTCAGAAAAGTTCAGTAACTACTGGATTTGCATTGTCGCACCACAGAGAATATAAGACCATGTAAAATATATTTGACTCAATTGACTTGTTCGTGAACGACGCATTCATTCAGTACGTTCAACCAATGAAACGTTCTGATAGAGCTCACACTCAACCGCCATTGGCTAATGTCTTTGCACGGTGTTTGCTTGAGACGGTAATGAATAAGAAATATCTAATCTTTCAAAAAGGTTAATTACATCAACTGTATTACATTTCTTCAATTATGCAAATCACATACTTTTTTTAGCATGTCATTCAATCTTTTAATATACAGTACAGTCACTTCTCTGATCAGAACATCGCTGGTGTCTTTTGGGTTTATGTTGAATATCACGTGATGCAGCAGCTCACGTTGGCGGATAAATGAACATTAGCATATGAACACGTTTGTGGCTAACTTTGTAATGAGTTTCGTCTTGACTCGCTTGCAGTCACGCTTCAAGTTCGCTGTGTTTTACCGGCGATTTTGAAGGAAAGTAAGACGCTCTTTAAAGCACTTGAAGAGACAGATTGTGTCTTGAGCTTCCCCATTGTTCCAGAGACTTCTCTCTCTATCGCATATGTGAGATAAGCACACGTGATGCGCTGGCGCAGAGTATGTAGCGTCTTGACCGCACAACAAATAGAATCAAACATATCGTAAAATATCCCCATCTATCCACAATGCGCATCGTAACATTTTTGTATCGCAAAAATATTGAAATACGAAATATCGTTACACCCCTTAACATAACAACATAAGAAATCACAATGCGAAAGAAAAGAAACAGCCAAACCCACATAAATGGGCAATGCTTCAACGGTGTGTATTATTTGATTGAGAAAAGCATAGGCCTACGGTATAACTGTTATAAAACAAAACAAAAGTAAAGATGGTCAGAAAAAAATTGCCGTTACCGTTAGAGTCCAGTGATGGCAGTAATTAACCCTTCCTAGAATGTATGTGTAGTCCCGGGGATCCAACAGGAAATGCAAGAGGTACATTTAATAAAACCTCCTATTCATCCATCCATCATTAATTCTATTTCATGTTTTTAACACCTATGTTTTTTATTTTCTGCTTGTAATAAAATGTAAAAGAAAAGATCATGCTTTTCACCAACCTTCACTTTTGCCTGCTTGTGTTTACACATATTACTCATCTCATAACTGTCAATGCATGTAGCTCTGTCCTGTGAATACTTAATCAATTTCTGTAACAAGATGTACATAAAGGAATCCATGACCTGATAGAAATAAAATATATATATTATTTTAAAAGACCATTTAAAAAAAAACATTTTCAGTGTTTCTTCTTTTATTATTGACTGGTATGTGTTCAGGTGAAATTATGATTTGTGATTTATTCTGTGAACTACTAAACAAAACAAAACATTGCTTCTATTTGCGTTTATTTGGAGGAAATTAAAACTGGAGAAATGGGTCCAAGTAACAGAGAAGATCTCTGTGTTTTTTCAGACCTCACATACTGCTTCGAAACGTTCATGTTCACTTTTAAGCAATGCAACTGTAATATTGGTATATGAATATAGAAAGTAAAGATTTGTCAATAAAGTTATTTATAACACATTGTAAACTGGACCAAGTCTAACCTAACCTTCAAGTTTCATTGTGGGTGCCGTACGATGCATATCATCAAAGAACAATTTGGGTGGCCCTATTTTTGCTAGGAGAACATTTAATTTTTCCCCTTCCAGGCCTCTCTCACACCTGTGAAATAATAACAGGAATGATACAGGTAAAATAAAGTTACTGTATGTCTTATCCTAAGGCTTATTTCCATGGTTAAATAAGGAGGTAAGAGAGCAAAGAAACTGAATCTGGCGAGGTAAGACTGCCACTATCAGGAGTCTGTGGTGAAGGGTTCTGTGGAGATGTGATTGGAGATCCTTTAATTTTAGAGATATTTGAGGGTTTTTGTATTTTTTTCTTTCACACTGTGGTTGGTCTAGAAATAAGAGAACAAATACAGAATTTTCATTTTTGGGTGAACCAAAACTTGAAGTATTTATTTGTGATTCACTAATTTCTTAATAAATTAATAAAGAACATACTGTATATTTCTTTAATAATAAGTCAATTATCATAAGAATTGTAGTGAAATTAATTACTGGAATCCAAATTTTATGCACATAATTTTCTAAAACTTCAGCTTGTATTTCACAGACAGGGTCAAACACGCACAAACACACACACGCGGCACAAACAGCGTTACTGTATGTGTGTTTACTCGTGTGTTTTTCAGTATCTGCATGCCATGTCCAACACTGTTTTTGTGATTGACTCTCAACGTGGCGCTGATGAAATGCTAGAAGCGGAACAGGCCTGTTAGAGATTGGGGTTAGTCAATATTTTATTTAAAGGTGCTGTTTGTCATTTTTAGTGGCATCTAGTGGTGAGGTTGCGAATTACAAACAACAGCTCACTACAGTCGCTGAAGACATTTTGTCGGCATCAGGTATTAAAAACAATCGTAATATTAAATAAGTACTTAAATTGAATTTCAAAGTTCCCCTACGCTTTTAACATTTGCAGTGTCAAGACAGGAGTACTGTTCCTTGTGTGGAAATGAAGAATGTTCCCAAAAGGACAAGCTCTGTTTTTGGGTAATCAGTAAAATAGATTCTTTGAAATTTGCGGCTCCTTGCGACATGTTGTCGTTTCGTGAAGTGACTCTTGTGATGTTATGAGTTCATTTGGTTAAGAACTCCATTACCCAGCAGGCCTTTAGTCAGGATGTTCGAGTGGTGAAGTAAATATAAGAAACCAGCGATCACGTCTCGTCTGTTTATTTTAAGTCAAGCAGGACAAAACAACTCTCTAGATATTTTCATTAAATATTATTATAATTAATCATTTTTAATCATATAAGCCATACTGTACAGCCTCAACAGTACTTCTCTGCAGGTACCAGACACTGGTATGCCATACTACAAGAAGAAGATTTTAATTGTGTGCAGAGGCTGCCCATTATGGCTACTATATATAAAAATGACCTTCAGCTTTATGAAAATATCAAACGATTCAATTAAAATGATTTGCTTAAGGAACTCTTAGACAGGTGGACATCATAGACTCCCATAATTTGAAGCAGAGAGTGGTGGGGATTTACCAAACAATCTTCTTTATGGTTCTACTCAAGACAAAATGTCACCTACATCTCAGCTGGCCTCAGGGTGAGTAAATAAACAGCAAATTGGAGGCTGAATTATCCCTTTAAAGTAAACCCGGGTTCTTTGTGTCAGATTATTGGTCTGATCTCCTGTTTATATACTCTACTGTCTCCGGGTATGTATTTTTGTCGAGCACATTTTGTTGTTTTGACAGCTCACCACGTGATGGAGGTCCGTGTGTGTGTGTTTGTGTGTGTGTCTGCGTGTGTGTGTCTGCGTGTGTGTGTGTGTGTGTGTGTGTGCGTGTCTAACCAGTAAAATAACCAGTTGTCTTTCTTCAAACCACACATGCAACCCACAATGTGTAAACAAATTTATACAAATAAGCCAAGGAGCAGTACAGTCATTCTTGTATCAGCTTAAAGAAAAAAAGGCCTCACTATCTTTCTTTCACATAGGGAATACAAAGTGAATTATATATAATTTCTAGAAAGAGAGAAAATAGCATCCAATATTACTTTAGAAGAATAATGAATAAAATGGTTAACAATGAAAGGAAAAAATAAAAACATGAAATGGAAATAATATGTATTTAAAATTGAACGGAAAGTAATGGAAAGTAATGGAAATAAAAGTTTGTTTGGTGTGACAATGAAAGTAGAGATGAAAAATGTTATTGCAATTCTAATAGTGATACAATAGCAGCTATGTAAGGTGATAGTTATGGACAGAATTATTCAAATATTATGTAAATAATGACTAGAGCGTTCTCGGTTATCTTACAACATTAGGATGTGAACTGTACATTTAATAGTGATGAAATTTCACTTCAGACTTGAAAATTGCTATTTTGACCTCCTCTACAAATTCATGGCTTACTCAGAAAATATTCTTCCATGGCTGTTTTACATTTTTGAAAGGGAGTGACCCTAAGATCAAATATACTGAAGACATGCATACACTGTAAAAAATGATTCCGCATTTTAGTTTTCTCAACATAATTTTGTAAGTTGACACAATTTGCAGTTTTTTAATTTGCTGATATAACTGAACATGCTAAGTTTTCACTGTCTCAACTAGTCTCAAGTTGACTGAACTAAAGTATGTGTTGACTCAACCTGAAAATGTTTGCTGAACCAGAAAGGTTAACATATCGCGAGATCTTCTGCAGCGAAGTGCCGGGAGACGTTCGTAGGCCATGACATGGAGTTTATTTCGGCATGTGTTTTTAATTCGTCAATTATCAGCTAATCTGGTAAATATATTTGTTCATTAAGGTGTAATAACTTGTAAAATGGCATGTATGAACTAATCGTCAATGTATTTTTACAAATCGTCAATGTGTTTTTACAGTATTAATATTTTTAGATCTGACTGATTACCGTTGCAATCCATGTGGTGGTCCCACATATAACCCAGTTAACAGTACTTTAGTTGATCATCTGCAAATTAAAGCTAAAACTTAATATAGCACATCTTTTTCTACAATTCATTAAAGACGCGGATTATTTGTTGGCAAAAGGCGGTTGCTGCTAGACTTATTTAACATGGAGGAAATATGATATATGCCCTCCCGTATTCAAATAATATCACAATATTTCAATTAATGTGTAATTAAGTAAAGTAATCTGCACCGAATTCGGTTCTTTTATTGTGAGAGAGAAATATGGATAAATGGCAAAATACAGAGCGGGAAAACGTGGTGTGAAACATAACGCACCTTCACTATAATTTTTTCCTGTTCAAGTTATGTAAGTCAAAACGAATCACTATACAGGAAAATCAGCGTTTACGCGAGATGGACAAATGTTATGTTATTCCATGTAAAGCTTTGTAACTCTAAATGGTAACGTATGGCAGGCTTATAAGCCTGTGCGAGCTGTATGCTCCTTCACTTGAACTGAAAAGTTAGCAGCTGAACCAAGTCCGACCTATTTAGACGACAAAGATGTAAGTAATAGCTGCAATTGCTAAAAAATGTTGATTGTAGTACTTATTATATTACTTCGTTGCCTGTGACAGCCTTCTTCCACCTTAGAAATGTTTCCAAGTTACTAAATATTTTATGTTTTGCTGACGCAGAAAAGCTTATTCATGCATTTGTGACCTCACGACTTGACTATTGTAATGCTCTACTTAGTGGTTGTCCTGCATCATCGATAAACAAACTACAGTTAGTTCAGAATGAAGCTGCCAGAGTTCTTACTAGGTCAAGAAAATACGATCACATAACCCCAGTTTTATCATCTCTTCACTGGCTACCCATTAAGTATCGTATTGATTTTAAAATTCTTTTAATTACATACAAAGCCTTAAACGGTTTAGCCCCTATTTACTTAACCGAGCTTTTATCACGTTACAACCCAACACGGTCTCTAAGATCTCAAAACTCAGGACTTTTGACAACACCTAGAATAACTAAATCCACCAAAGGGGGTCGAGCTTTCTCATACGTAGCACCTAAACTCTGGAATATCCTTCCTGATACTATTCGAGGGTCAGACACACTCTCCCAATTTAAATCTAGATTAAAGACACATCTTTTCAGCCAAGCTTTCACTTAATGCATAGTTAATGAACAGCAGCTACGCTAATTATTCTCTTTATTCTCTTTCCGCCTCTGCTTCGGGATGCCCATCCCGAGGTAGGAAGAAGTTCCACCATGTCCAGACGACCGACAGATGCCCATCCCCAATTTGAGATAACGCCAGCTACAGCTGCAGACTGAATGAGCATCCCAGCCCCATCTAAGGCAATTCCACCACCAGCCAAGAGAAATATGACCATCGGACCATCCCAGCTCAGACCAATACACCCCCAACCAAGAGCAAAGACGGACTATTTGTCTCATTAATGCTGAAGTTACAATATTTGGTATTGAATGCTAAACTTAAATCACATGTCAGCAGTTTGAGTGCAGCTATGACACGTCAGAGGGGATCTGGCCCACCCGGTTGAGCCTGGTTTCTCCCGAGGTTTTTTTCTCCATTAATCAATCATTGGAGTTTGGGTTCCTCGCCACAGCAGGGCAGTGTTGGCCTGCTCACCGGGAGACTGCATTTATTTATTTATTTAGAAATTATATATTATTTATTAGTATGATCTTACTCGTTGTATAAATACAATGCACTGTGCTGTGTTTTACCTTTTCTGTTTTCCTGTTTGCCCTGTAAAGCTTTTTTGAAACAATACACATTGTGAAAAGCGCTATATAAATAAACTTGAATTGAATTGTGACATGAATAAAAAAACACCATTAGAGTAGCTTTGTGTGCGAGTGAAACTAGCTTTTTGCAAACGTTACTAATAAAGTGGTTAATTAAAACAGCTTGTGTGATTTGACATACTACATCTGCATGTACTTTCAAATTTAAGATCATAAATCATTTAAATAACTCCATGTTGATAGTCTTCTCAAAAAAAACACTGGGTGCACTCAATGGATTTTTTTTTGTAACTGCAGTTGCGGCATTATGCCTCAAGGGAGGCGCTGTTTTGTTATAAGCACAGTGAGTAACGTCTACAAAGAGGGGTACAGAGGGAGTCCAAGGACAACAAAACAAAATGAAGAAGCCAAAAATATCTAAAACAAACTTTATCCCAGATCTACCTGCAGGAAAAGACCAGAAAATACTGGAACACGAAAGGGGTCTGATGTGTCAAGAGATGAAAAAGACAAATCCAGACATGAGTTTTCTGTTTCATATTGTTCTGAAGCTGTATTAAACTCTTTGTTTTGATGAACACAAAGGAAGATATTTGGAGGAATGTCAGTGACCAAATCGATCCCATATTATTTAAAGTTGAGATGGTGGTCTAGTGGGTTAAACCACTAAACTGGTAATCAAAAGGTTGCTGGTTCGATCCCAGCAGCCACCACCAGTGTGTCCTTGAGCAAGACACTTTACTCCATGTTGCTCCAGGGGGATTGTCCCTGTAATAAGTGCACTGTAAGTCGCTTCGGATAAAAGCATCTGCTAAATGTATTTATTTTCCCTACTACAACAGTAAATTTGGGATGAGATCTGTTTAGTCACTGATATTCCTCCAAATATGTTATTTTGTGTTCAGCAGAACAATGACATTAATACAATTGTGTAACATGCTACCTAATTAGTAGCTATACTTTTTGCAATGTTCTTTAACATGTTGTTGTTATGTTTGTGTCATTTAATATAATTACTTTAGATCAGTGCAGAATTCAACAGCCTAGTGACGCTGGATCTGAGCAAGTCTTTCTATGAGGGTATAGACCGCCATCTACCAAAGCTGCCTTGTCTGTACTGTTCAAAGTGCTGTATGGAGATTGTAGAAATGAGGGCCATAATGGACAGCCTAGATAAAAATGTAAATATACTTGTCATGAATCTCAGGTGGAGACATGGCGTGGGAACCCAAATGCGGGCAGACATAGACGGTAGAGGTGGTAACACTGAGATTTATTGAACATATAAACACTAACAAAACAGGTAAAACAAAAACCCACGAGGAGGAAAACAGGACTGAATATTATATAAACGTTAATAACAAACAAGGACACTGACTAACTAGACTATTACTAATAAAGACTTAAAACAAACACTTGAGACAAACACTAAACTGACACTTATACACTGGGAAACAGGAACAGGAACAAGGTAACAAGAACTTCATTCGAGACAATGAGATATGAGAAGCTGGAACAAGTACAGACATCAACATGTACAGGTACAGTAGACAAGTACAGTGCACAAGCACAGGACAAAGAAACATGAGGACTCTTTGAAGGGAAGGTAATTAACACAAACTAGGAAACAGGAGGGTAGGAACGATGACGCGACTCGGGGAGAGTATGGAAGGCCACTGTCAGGCTTTGCCTGTTGTTTTGTGTATTTTGGTTGGTGTTTTATTTTCTCTGCTGTATTTTCTGTCTTACAGATTTCGATCGTCTGGTACCTTGTTTGACTCCTTATTTTCACTATTACCACCACCTGTTCCTGATCGCTGCTTTCCCTATTTGAGCTTGGCTGTGCCAGCTCTCATTGTGGCGATGTAATTATTTGTTACTGTGTTGCTCTCGCTGTACTGATTGTTAACCATTCCCTATTGTTCGTAGGAACGTGGCAACCCGTGAGCCTGGTTTGGACTTTTTTTCTCTCCTTACGGTTCTTTTGGTTCCCGTTTACCTTTCCCGTATTTGTGGATTTTTTGGTTTTCTCAGTCAGCTGTGTTTCTGAGTTTTGGTCTGGAGTACCCTGCCTTTCTTTTGTTGCTCTCACTGAAGCCTATCTAATAAACTGTGTTGTACCTTACCTGCATCTGAGTCCTTTTGTGCACCGTGACAGGCCACAAGTTCAAAAACATCTCTCCCCACATGAAACAAAGGATTCTGTATGATTCCACCTCTAAACCAAGAAATACCTGACAAGGAGAGGTGAAACCATGACATATACAGTACTGTACACACTCACTCACTTTTAAATATAGCCGAGACTAGGGCTGGGTTAAAAGCCATGTCATTTCAGCAATAGCACTAGTTGGACTGTAATTGTTTCCATTGAGGATATCTTAAAACTGAATTTGCCTGGGTTCTGTTATTAAACATGAATTTGGATGATGTTTATTCACAGTGGATGCAATTCTGTACATCCCCATGAAAAATTGTTAATTATTTAGGAACTATTCTGATGGTGCATTCGATGCTCGGCAGGAATGCGTCAGCATAGTTATTCAAGCTGGACTTGTCATGAAAGTACATGTTGGCTTTAAAATAAGGTATGATTTGTTGAAGGTAAATACGATTTGGTGTACTCGTGTTGTATTTAAGTCTTTGATGTTAATGTGAAAACACACATTTTGAAGTTTGTCATTTTTTAAATAAAGCACACAGATTCGGAAGAGATTAGATTAGATTCATCTTTATTGTCATTACACATATACAAGTACAGTGTAACGAAATGTAGTTTAGGTCTAACCAGAAGTGCAATTAGCAAGTGCAGGATATACAGAATGATTAAACACAGAATACAATATTAGGGAAATACTATACAAATGTTCTATGACAATATGACAGTCGTTATGTACTATGGACAATATATACAGAAGGATATATACTGTGAACATTAATGTGCAGGTGGTTATGAACAGATAACTGTCATGAATCTCAAGGACGAACCCAATTGCAAGGCAGAGACAGGCAGGACGAGATGGTAGGGGTTGAAAAAATAATATTTTTTATTATACAAAAAACAAGACAAAAGGCAAAACAAAAACCCACGATGGGGAAAACAAGACAGGATACCTTTAACAGAACTCAAAGACACGGACTCACTAAACTAAGAAAACAAACAATAGAAACGAACACTAAACTGACACTCACTTGACACGAGGGGAACCGAAACAGGAACAACGACTTGGCATAGAACAGGCATGAAACAGCAACATCAAACAGGTACAGCTTACAATGAACGCGCACAAGACAATGAAACATGAGGACTCTTTATAGGGAGGGATAACAAGAGGGAACAGGTGCAAGGGATTACACTCAAGGAAAGCTAATTAAAACAAACTAGGAAACAGGAGGGTAGGAACGATGACGAGACAAGAGAGAGAAGAAATCATCTCTCTCCCACATGAAACAAAGGATTCTGTATGATTCCACCTCTAAACCAAGAAATACCTGACAAGGAGAGGTGAAACCATGTCAGATAACCATATGGACTATACAATAGTGTAAGTGACTTAAGTTTGTATTGATTACAAACATTAGCTATTAAAGTTACAGTGCAGTAGATGAGTTAATGAAGTTAATAAGGTTACAGTGCAGTAGATGAGTTAATACAGTTATTGAAGTTATGGTGAAATAGATGAGTAGATGCAGTTAATAGAGTTAATGCAGTAGATGAGTTAGTGCAGTTATTGAAGCTACAGTGCAGTAGATGAGGTAATGCAGTTATGAAAGTAGTCCATTAGTGCAAATGAGCATTCAGTATAATATTCCTGGTGTGCAAGTGAGCAGTATAGAGTGCAAATGATGCTGTGTGTGACAGATGCTGGCAGCCCTGTAGTGCAATGTAAACAATGTACTAGCAGCATTAAAGTTAAAGTTATGAGGGGTAGTGAAATCAGTGGGGGGCAGAGTTCAATAATGAAACAGCTCTGGGAAAAAAGCTGTTTCCTAGTCTGCTGGTTCTTGTCCGGAGGCGCCTGAAGCGCCTACCGGAGGGCAGGAGAGTAAACAGTCTATGAGCGGGGTGAGAGGAGTCCTTGAGAATGCTGCGAGCTCGACGCAGACAGCGTTTCTTCTGGATGTCCTCAATGGAAGAGAGTTTAGTCCCTGTGATGCGCTGGGCTGTTTTCACCACCCGCTGCAGTGCCTTGCGCTCAACAACAGAACAGTTCCCGTACCAGACTGTGACACAGTTGGTCAGGATGCTCTCTATCGTGCAGCGATAGAAGTTCACCAGGATAGTTGAAGACAGTTGGTTCTTCTTCAGTGTCCTCAGAAAGAAGAGACGCTGGTGAGCCTTCTTGACCAGGCATGAGGTGTTGGTGGTCCAGGACAGGTCCTCCGAGACATCCCATTAATGTGGATGGGGTCCTGTGTGTGCCTCCTTTTGCCTTCCTGAAGTCCATGATGATCTCCATTGTCTTGGAGGTGTTAAGGAGCAGGTTGTTGTTTGAGCACCATGTGGCCAGGTGCCGTACCTCCTCCCTGTAAGCAGTCTCATTGTTGTTGCTAATGAGACCAATCACTGTTGTATCGTCTGCGAACTTGATGAAGGAGTTAGTTCCATTCACAGGCCGGCAGTCGAGTGTGAAAAGGGAGTAGAGAATGGGGCTCAGTACGCAGCCCTGTGGTACACCAGTGTAGAGGGTGATTGTGGTGGAGCAGATGTTGCCTAACCTAACAAGCTGAGGCCTGTTCGTCAAGAAATCCATTATCCAGTTGCAGGTTGAGCTGTCAATGCCTAGGTTTCCAAGTTTGATGATTAGCTTGGAAGGGATGACAGTATTGAATGCAGAGCTGAAGTCTAAAACAGCATGCGTGCATAAGTGTCCTTTTTGTCCAGATGTGTGAGCACAGAGTGCAGCGCCATGGACACTGCATCATCTGTGCTCCTATTGCTACGGTAGGCAAATTGGTATGGGTCTAGTGTGGATGGTAGAGAGTCTTTTAGGTGTGACAGGACCAGCCGCTCGAAGCACTTCATAACAATGGATGTGAGTGCTACAGGGCGGTAGTCATTCAGGCATGTCGGGCTGGAAGTTTTTGGAATGGGCACAATGGAGGTGGATTTAAAACATGCTGGAACCACTGCTTGGGCGAGGGACAGGTTGAAGATGTCCGTGAAGACCCCAGAGAGCTGTCGCACATGCCCTGAGTACGCGACAAGGGATGCCATCTGTGCCAGCAGCATTGCGCGCGTTTATCCGGCTTAGTGCAGTGAAAACATCTTTGGAATTTAGTGTGATGATTGGGTGGTCAGTAGAAGGTGTGAGCCTGGTTGCGGGTTCCTTATTGTCTCTGTACTATAGGACTGTGCATCACCTGATCTGAAGGCAGTGTTGCGTGCTTTCAACAGGAGGCGCACTTCCTTGTTCATCCATGGCTTCTGATTGGGGTATATGGTGATCTGCTTCTGAGTTGTGACACTATCAGTGGTGATATTGATGTAGTCCAATTCAGAGGAGGTGTAGCTGTCTATGTCCGTGTGAGAGCCACTGGTGCCCTGAGAAGCAAACGTACTCCAGTATGTGTGTAGAAACCTTTCCTGGAGTGTAGAGTCTGCCCCCGCAGGCCACACCTTGATGGTCTTCACTGATGGCTTCACACGATTAATGAGAGGTGAATATTTGGGGTGAGGAACAAAGAAAGGTGATCAGATTGACCCATGTGGGGGAGGGGTGTCGCGGCGTAAGCTTCAGCCATGTTTGTGTAGACATGATCCAAAGTTTTGTTTCCTCTTGTGTGGCAGGAAACATGCTGGTGAAATTTTGGGACAACTGTGATTAAAGTGATTAAAAACTTCCGCAACAATAAATGCAGCCTCCGGGTGAGCAGTCTGTTGTTTACTGATGACTCAATGAAGTTTTTTCATAGCAAGCTTGGCATCAGCATCCGGTGGAATATAAGCAGCCGTTATTATGGTGGAAGTGAATTCCCGTGGCAGATAAAACGGTCTACATTTAACCATGAGAAACTCAAGGTTAGCCGAGCAGTGTCTCCCGACAATAACAGAGTTCGTAAACCAAGCTTTGTTGACATAAATGCACACTCCACCTCCTCTTGTCTTACCGGATTCCTCTTCCGTTCTATCCGCCCGGTGTGTGTTGTAGCCCGCTAAGTCAATAGCGTTGTGTTGTAGCCCGCTAACTCAAATACTCTGAAATTGTTTAAGTTTTCATTTGTTTTAAGTTACTTCGAAGTTAAAGTGGTTTAATAGGGGTTAATCTTAGTGTTAGTTCACCCAAAATTAAAATTGTTTTGTTTTCTTAAACCCGTTTTGCTCCAAACCTGAAAGGCCCTTCATTTCTCTTTGAAACAAAAGTGATGATGTAAGCTTTCTGTATTTTCTTGTTTTTGTGAACTAACACTTTTCATGTATGTTCAAATTGTTATTTTACTTTTCAGTATTTTCTATGTATATATATATATATATCCCTTACAGAAAAGACACATGTGAAATGTGTGTTTTTGGAACATTTGGGTGTCAATTCCCACATGAAACACATATGATTACATGTACAAACCCATGGGATGACATGTGCGACATGTGGTGATATGTCTCCACACGTGAACACATGTTCTTCACATGTCTCTTTTCTGTAAGGATATGTGTATTTATGCATGAGTTTTACACAGAGTTATTGAAGTGGAGATGTCATTTTGTGTAGGAGACACTGTAAATGTGACACGTAATGTTATATTACATTTTTGTCATGGGAATCAACTATTTGAGTTTTTTGAGTATATATATGTAAGGGACAATAAAATAATTTAAATAAAAAATATCTGTTATTTATTTGGTTGAATGTGCTATTGCAAGTTGAGATAATGTGCCAGAATAAGTTCAAAGAACATACAATTTAGTTTAGATATCTAGAAAATTCAAGTTAACGTGCTTCAAATAAACTTCTCGAGTTAAGGCAACTTGAAATGGGGCAGTCGTGGCCTAATGGTTAGAGGGTTGGACTCGTGACCAGAAGGTTGCCGGTTCGATCCTCAGGTCCGGCAGGAAACGATTGAGGTGTCCTTGAGCAAGGCACCTAACCCCTACTTGCTCCCCGGGCGCTGAAGATAGCTGCCCACTGCTCTGGGTTTATGTGTGTTCACCACTTGCTGTGCGTGTGTTCACTACTCTCTGGATGGGTTAAAACCAGAGGTGTATTTCGGATATGGGTCACCATATCTGACAAATACGTCACTTTCACTTCACTTCAAATAAATTGTTGGTCCAAATAGTTTCATTATGCCGACAACACATTTTAAGTTGAAAATACTTTGAATATTGAGTAAATTCAACTTAAATAATTAAGTGCAAAAAGACAACTAGAAAATTTAAGTCGAGTAAAAAAATATTTTTTTATAGTGTACACTGGGCATTGAGATACAAATAATTTGTATTATATTTGAATAATCACATTGTATTTTAATTTAATACCTTATATGTGACCATGGACTACAAAACCAGTCATACGGGTCAAATTTGATGAAATTAAGATTTAAACATCATCTGAAAGCAGAATAAATAACCTTTCTGTTGATGTGGTTTGATCGGGCAATATTTGTCCAATATATAACTCTTTGAAATTCTGGAATACGAGGGTTTAAAAAAATACATTTTGAAAAAAAATCGTCTTTTAGGTTGTTCAATTGATCCCCAGATCCCAAGCAACCATTGAATCAATGTTAAACAAGAGACTTCAGTCAGGTCTGTGTGGCTTTCCTTCAAACTACAGACGTAGTAGTCTAATATGAGGACCAAGCTTAAATGCTAACTTACACATCGGTTTTGTGTGATCTAATAGGATAAAAAGTCCATATCTGCTTAAAACCACTGAAGTACATGCTTTTCATACCCAGAATACATAGACACACATGTGGGCCAATCCTAAAGTCTCACTGTAAACTTAATCAGAATGGAAACCAGTCTCAGGATCTCTTGAATAACTTTAAAGTTATTTGTTGTCCTTATTTATGATATTGTATGAAATTAAATATGCTGAAAGTCTTTTACAGCACATGTGACACGTTATACATATTCTAGCAGACATCAAGAATATAACAGTTTGTCTCAACAATGGTGACAACAGAAAAAACCTCTAAAGATAAACACAATGCATTCTGGGTATCATCAACGCACAAAACTCATCAATGACTCCCAGCATGCATTGCGGCTGTAAGATTTTCAATTGTTAGTCACCACTTTTGAGATTCACATAATGATTCTTGATGTGTGAGTCAAAGACCAAATGCAAATTTTCAAAAATTCAACTTTTATATCGATTGTTTCTGGAAATGTGAATTTTAAATGTAAATTCACTCAGACTGTTGTAACATTAAAACCAAATGAGTAATTGAACAACATCATAGAGAAATCATGAAAAATCTCTAATCACATTTTATTTGATGTCAGTTGCTACAAATCTATGTTTTATTTAAAACACTGTCACAGCAGCAAAAAGCAAACTTGATTTTGTTTTGAGAAGGATGGAAGACACCAACTAAAGCAAAAAAATGATCACAATAACGGTGACTTTAAACAACAATAAAACATCAAGTCATGGATGTTATGCTGCAGTCCCTGTGAAGCAGAAGTGGTGATCGTCTTCAGTATTCTGACATATTTCCAAGATGAATAGTGGGTGTGGCTCATGTTTTCCACTGTGAATTGATTGGATGAATAAAAACAGGATGTTCCTGTAATTTTACGGTAGCTTGCTGGCGACCACAGCTGCCGGTATTTTTCCGTAAAAACTACGGAATTTGTATTTTCTCTCTTTTTTCTGATATTAAATGTTTGGTGGTTCACCACTATGCTGAAGAGTGGAGTCTGTGTTTAAGTCAAGGTCAGGCTATGAGATGCTGATGTCATGCCGCATGTTGCTTTGTTTAAATGTGACCTTGTTGTTTTAATAACAAATTACAAAGAAAAAAATTAAGTAAATGTAATATTTTCACTTTTGTGCATTGGGACCAAGTTTCAATTTTATATAAAGAAATTCTGTTAATGTAAAAGACTCAAATGTATTAAGTTCATACACAGCTTGAAGTTTGTGCCCTGAAGTTTTAAACTGCAAGGCTGTTTACGTTCTTTTCCTGTATTTTTCACGGAATTTTCCTGGTAACCACAGCTGCCGGTATTTTTCCGTAAAATTTACCGAACATTTTTTACAGTGTAGTCTTTATGACTTTTTCGACGGACTCAGGTCCCTCTGGGCAGGTTATGAGGCAGGTTGTGGTGACGACTGACGTCTCCCTGCAGGGGTGCAGTGCAGTGTGCAACGGACACGCAGGTGGGGTGTTGGACGAACCCCCGCCTGCGCTGGCAAATCAATTGCCAAGAGTTGTGGGCTGTGCTACTTGCACTGAGCAGGCTACAGCCTCTCTAGTCCGAGGACAGCACTATAGCTGTAGCGAACAAAGATTGTCAGGGTGGCTTTCGCTCACAGCAGCTAAAACAATTTGCTCGACGCCTCCTCCGGTGGAGTCAACAGGTGACTCATTCCCTGCAGGCCACACACCCTGGAGGAGGTGGCCTCTGCAGCGCATTCCTGATTAAGGAAGTGGCGCCTACCCGGTTTAAACCGGAGCCGGACGGCCTCTCGGCTGTAGAGAGCTAAGGCCCCGTCCGTGAAAGGTTTTCCAAAGGCAACCCCGAGAGACCGACAGAAAGGGAACGTCTTGGTTACGTATGTAACCTCAGTTCCCTGATGGAGGGAACGAGACGTTGTGTCCCTAATGTCACAAAAACGTATCGTATTCTGCTGCAGTCGTGAGAGGCTCTCAGGCTCTTCAGAACAAGAGGTAAATGAACGCTGCACGCCGGCTTCCTTTTATACCGGATAACCGGGGGCGGAGCCCGGCATGCAAATTTCATTCGCCAAATTTCATTGGCCTTTTCTATAGTAGTCAGACTTGACTGGTTCTCAAGGGCGAACCCCATCTGTCGTTCTTGACACAACGTCTCGTTCCCTCCATCAGGGAACTGAGGTTACACACGTAACCAAGACGTTTATAAATGGAAGTGGTCTCTGGGTGATCCAGTGAAATATCTGAACTGGGAAACTGAACAATCAACTGGCACAAATACTTGTGCTGTGATGAGAAATGGAAAATGGAAAATGGCATCAGCAGAACTGTAATGTACTGCCACTGTTCATCTGCTACAATGGTGAGTGACAGCAAACCTTCACTTCACAAAACATGATCATAAGACAACAATAATAAACATCACAGTTAAGACACAGAACACATGTGGGTCAGATGAACAGGGTTGGACACCTCAGATTAAAGCAAATATGCAACAAGAATCAAAGTAACACAATAGCATCACTACATCTAACTCACTTCTCCTCTCTGACTCACTTCTCACTTCTTACAATTACCTGAATGTGTCTCATGAGTGTGTTGCAGAACCACCAAGTTAGTTTCTACACTGATACTTGATATCTGTGTTTGTCTGATTCACTTATAATCACTTTGTAACTTTTTAAATGAGTTCCATAATTTATGAAAATGTTGTTTTACAATGATGGGCAAAGTAAACAAACAATTATCTGTTTTTAACCAAACATATACATCATTTTGTTCTTAATGAGGAAGAATATGGTGGAACGATGTGTAATGCAACGTTTGTGATTTGTGAACTTAAGCCCTTAAAAAAAAGAAAAAATCTATAAAATGTAATCCGATAAGTCTGTGTTTCGCTAAATCGCTTAAAAGTACAGCTTTATTGTTGCTGTTGATATTGCCATAACACCAAAGAAAGCAAATTGTTTTGAACGAATAAAACGCTGAAAGTGTAAGTGTAATTTTACAGACATCTGTACACAAATAAAAAAATTACTCATCAGTGTGGTGTTTATTGGATGTGTGTTTTAATAACTCATGGAGACATGGTTTCAAACGACTTGTTTTTCTACTGAACTCTTTTTATTCCCCGCTCTTGCAGGTTCCAACCTAACACATCCTAGACTGAGAGCACCATCCTCAGGTAAGGAATAATAACACAATAAACATGCATCAAAATGAGTTGAACCTAATTTATTTATCTGGCAAATTTCCACATAAAATTTGTACATTTCTATAACTATATATTATCATGAGTAAAAAAACAATTCCTGAGGGTTATTAAATACTACCCATGAAAATCAGTTAAACTTTACTTAAAGACTTCCTCGCGAGTCTCTTTCTTTAGTCACCCCTCTTAGTTTAGTTGATGGTAAAACTATTTCTCTAAATCCAATAGGACACCCAGTGGATAGATCTCATACCTTCATTGTTTCCTGTAAAAATATAATGTCAGAATTCTGAATTTCTTTTTGAAGTCTGAATGATTAGTCTTAATACCAAAAGCAGAGAACTAATCCTGTAGGCTATTGTTGGACTTTCAAATGTCAAATTTATAAAAAAAATTATAAATACGTTTGATCATATATTGACACCATTGATATATACCACATAATTATTTACACTTTCATTTAGGCCTATTAATATTTTATACTTTTTTCTTTCGTTCACTATCCCATTAGAAGAGAGCACAACAAAGTCAGAATGTGTTGTATGCTTTTGAGGTCACTGGATGGGGATGAGGTGGACTCAGGTACCGTGCTGCTGTTGGAGTGAATCAGTGATCTGCTGACAGCTTCAGTGTAGCTCTGAGTGTCTAGATGCGGTTCATGTCCGTGTGAAGGAGAGGGGACTGCCGGACCTGTTCTTGGTGTCTTTCACGGGGAGGCCTGGAGTCTGTCCTGGGGTTTCTCTAGTCAGAATTGAAGCGGTGGAGGGGGCGCTGAAGGGGCTCTGTGAGGGGTCCGTGTGGTCGCTGCGGTGTGGTTGGGCTGCGGTTTAGTGTCATGTCCTTCAGAGTCTTAGCAAAGATGGGTACAGCCTCTCTGTGGAGATCAACGTGATCGTAGAGGCTTCTATGATTCAGAGTGGGGTGATGAGCCAGGTGAACGTTGGGCTTTAGAGCACAGTGTCTAGACACTCTTCCGTTGATATGCCTGATGGTGTCTGGGTGGAAATCTGAACGCGGTAACTGGGTGGAGAGGATCATTTTGGAGTTGGGGAAGTGGGAGGATGCCTTGTCTATCACATTCATGAGAGCTGTGGCTACTCTCTCTTGCTGGGCTCTCAGGTCATTGGTGCCGGTGTGAATGATGATGTTAGTGGGGGAACCCAGTTGTTCTTCACACAAGAGCTCCAGGGCCTTCTGTGTGTTTGGACACCATATTTTCCTGACGTTTCTCCTCGGGAACAGTTTATTTTCATCAATAAATTTGCCATTGGAGTCCATCAGGAGTATAATCTGAGGCTGTGTTTGATTGTAGGAGTGAAATGGAGGAGGGCTGCTGAAGTCTGTGTCTGTTGTAGTCGGAGGAGAATTGGGTTGATGTTCTTCTGTTTGTGTCACCTGTTCCTTCAGGCCTGGCAGATGTTTTCTGTATAATTCTCTGTCTTCTCTTAAGTCTTCCATCTCTTGTCTCATTTTACAAAGTTGATTGTTGTATTCTTCTTTCTGATTTCTCAGTTCTTGAAGTTCTTCTTTAAGTTTTGCTATTTCTGAGCGGTTATCCTCTTCTTTGTCTGTTTGTTTGGTTTGTTGTATTCCTCCATGTATCTCCTCTCTCAGCTGAACCAGTTCCAGCTCCATCTCTCTGAATTTTTCCTTCATGTCACAGATGATGTTTTGAAGAAGAGAGATCTTCTCATTGCCGTCATTTGTAGATTGACAGGTGAAGGTATCTGCTGACTGCTTCAGTGTAGATGAGCTGTTCTTATTCTGTTGAGCTTTTTCTTTTATCTGAATCCTCTTCTTTCATCTGTCGTTTCCATCCGTTGCTGATGCCCTTTCTGATGACTGTGGAGTAATGCTGTGTAATGGCTAAGTTCCAGGCTTCAGTGTAAAATATGATGTTTCTGACCTCTCCACTCTTGTATAAGTCTGAGAACAGGGTTTCTGCTTTCTCCTTGTGGAGCTTTTCTTTATGTTTTTTTCTTTAGCCTCTCATTTGTAGCATTAGATGGGCATGTTATAGGGACTAATTCTGTTATTGTTCAAATATTTTGACAGTTGCTGACAGTTATCTGTTGTTCTATTAATATGCAACTGTCCACTGAATCTTGGCTGCTATATTGCAGATTAATTCGTCCAAAGTAACCCCTTTTTGACAATTTTCCTTTAAATTAAAGTTTTTTTTTTCATTGCAGATCTGTACTCACATTGAAATTTCTTATTTTCTTCCCTTTCTGCAGGTTGTTGTGGGACTTTTTTAAGCTTTGTTATTGAATAATTGTTGAAGAAAGTTTTCTTAATTTGAATTTGTTGAAACTGAATGTCTGTCTT
The DNA here is from genome assembly GCA_008369825.1 of Triplophysa tibetana. Taxonomy (NCBI): domain Eukaryota; kingdom Metazoa; phylum Chordata; class Actinopteri; order Cypriniformes; family Nemacheilidae; genus Triplophysa; species Triplophysa tibetana. Next base: position 26,409,073 of record CM017897.1, read on the forward strand.
ATTTCAAAATAACATTAAAAAGTAAAATAATCAGGAGCTCATCTTGCTGCTGCTGCTCAACTCTCTCTTTCTCTCTCTCTCTCTCTCTCTCTCTCTCTCTCCCTCTCTCTTTCTCTCTCTCAAGATTCAAGATTCAAAGGAGCTTTATTTGCATGATAAAAGAAAATTTACATTTCCAAAGCACAAGATTAAGTATAAACATGGACTAATACAGATTAAGATAAAAAAATAAGATAGAATAAAATTAAAAGTCTATAAGTAAAAATATATATACATCTCAATAAAAACAGAAAAATAGTTTTCATTAAAATTATCAATGAGGGTGATAGTGTCAGTTTGTGTGTGTTGTCCTGTCAGTGTTGTGCTTGTTGTTCTTTGGTCGTGGCAGGACTTGTGATGGACATCTGCTGTCCTGCGTATTCAAAAATTGGACTTACTGGACTTCGGATGAACAAAAGTTGAAGTTTATTAAGTTGAATCTCAGCGCTGGGCTGTCTCACACACTCACTCTACGCACAGAGTACTACCAGAGATCAGCCCCGCCTAAACAGTGTACAACATATTTATATTTGTATTTGTGGGTGTATCTTCCAGCTTGCTCCGGACCGTGGCCAACCCCTGAGCGCCTCCACATTTGCTGCTTTCTTTGTGTCCAATGGAGTGATGTCTCATCTGATATTTTCGTAGACTACGCCCTTCTTCTTTTACTATCTGAAAAACAACACACTTCCCCAACTTCATCACATCTGTTAACCCCTGACCTGAGGCCCCAATGGCTATGGAATGTTGGGCAACCATAGCCACGCACACACACACTCTATTCTCCTCGTTTTCTGCAACATATCATGAGACATAACATAAGACATATCATAAGACATAACATAAGACATATCATAAGACATAACATAAGACATAACATAAGACATAGCATACACATACCCCACACAGTCTTCACATATGGTTTGTTTCTTAAAACCCTCGCTATATGGGTATGTGCGTTGTATATGCAGGATGCTCTCCTGCATGGAATGCAACACACACACATACTCCCAACCCCCACATCCTGTTGAGAACATCATCTTGCACCCTAATATTCAAGCTTAGTTTTCACCCTTTTAAACATACACACATTATTCATACTGATATACACTTAATGCACACAGTTTTACTTATTGATTATACGTGATCCATAGAAAGAAAATAAAATGTAGTAAAAACGTAGATTGTAATTAAATGAACATTGTAATACAAAACAGAACTTTAAAACCCTTCACTTGACATATCTTGCAGCCAGGTTTGAGCTTCTTGAGTTTCCTCCCAGTATGTATGAGATCTTGTCCTTTTGTTGAAACTGGTCAAAGTCTTTGTGTAAGTTTGTAAACTGGGGGAAGAATGTTTCTATGATGTGTGTGTATTTTGGACAGGAGAGGAGCAAGTGCAGCTCTGTTTCCACTTGATTGTGTGTGCAGTGTGGACACAGTCGCTCTTCTCTCGGTGTCCATGTGTGTCTGTGTCTGCCCGTCTCTACAGTGAGCTGGTGATCACTGAGTCTGTACATGCTCAACACTTTTCTTAGTTTAGGATCTGATACGCTTGTGAGGTATTCTGACACTTTATATTCTCTCTTTAGTGACAGATAGCATTCCAGTTTACTTTGCTGAGCTGTTGCTTCTGTCCAGTGTTTGAGATATTTCTCTTTTTGTCTTTTGATCATTTGGTTTAGTCTGACTTTGGTTTGTGTCAAGAGCGGGAATTGAACTCGGGTCTCCGACGTGACGAGTACCCGACTCCATCACTAAACCATAGCAGGGGCACGAAAAACCATGCGGGAGATCCCAATTTCACGCAGGCACAGACGTAGGGGTAAACAGGGGTATTTATTATACACAACAAACAGGAACAAAAAAGGCAAAACAAAACCCACGAGGGGGAATTCAAGACAGAATAATAGATTTAAACAAAACAAGAACAAGGACTTACTAAACCACAAAACAAACACTTGAAACAAACACTAAACTAAAACTTACTAGAAACTCGAGGACACAAGGAACAAGGAACGAGGAACAAGCATAGAGCTGTGGATCCGGAAAACATCAAAGACCAGGTAGAACGTAACACGTACAATGAACCAGCACAGGACAATGAACACGAGGATGTTTTAAAGGGGAGTAAATCAAGAGGGAACAGGTGAAAGGGATAAACTAATTAACACAAACTGGGAAACAGGAGGGTAGGACCGATGACGCAGACCGGAGAGAGAGAGAGGAACCTGTGTGATTCCACCTCAAGACCAAGAATTACCTAACAAGAAGAGGTGGAATCATGACAGTTTGGGGTTGGCTTGGGAATGTTTGGTGTTGTAGAGTTAGTTGTGAGATCAGTTGGATGAAGGGGTTTCTCTCTGGGCTTAGCTTTTGATGGCTTAAGGCTTTGTGATGGAGTGTGTCTGTTTCGCTGTTCTTAAGGTGCGTGTAGAATTTTAAAGCTATTTTTTGTATTTTAATGATTAGCGGATGCAGTCCTAATTCTGCTCTGCAGGCGTTGTTTGGAGTTTTTCTCTGTACCCGTAGAATGTTTTTACACATTTCTGTTTGCAGAATCTCTATTGGGTGTTTGTCCCATCTGCTGAACTTTTGATTGACGAGAGGACGCCAAACCTCACTTCCATACAGCGCGATTGGTTCTATAATTGATTGTATTATTTTCAGCCAGATTACGGTTGGGATGTCAATTTTGATATTCTTTTTGATTGCGTAAAAGGCCCTTCGTGCCTTGTCTCTCAGGTAATTCACAGCCTTGTTTAAGTTTCCGGTGTTACGAATGTTTATACCAAGATGTGTGTAGTTCTTGGTGTGTTCTAGGGGCACGTTGTTTAGTTTGAAACGGTTATGTTGGTTTTGGCTACTGGGCTTTTTTTGGAATATCATGACTCGAGTCTTTTTAAGGTTAACCGATAGGGCCCATGTTTGGCAGAAAGTATGCAGGGTGTCCAGATGTTGCTGTAGACCCTCTTTTGTGGGTGACCGCAGCACCAGATCGTCTGCAAACAGGAGGCATTTCACTTCGGTGTTTTGTAAGGTCGGACCGGGTGCTGGTGACTGTTCTAGAGCTCCAGCTAATTCATTCATGTAAATGTTAAATAGAGTAGGACTTAGACTACAGCCCTGTCTCACTCCACGACTCTCTCTCTCCCTCTCTCTCTCTCTCTCTCTCTCTCCCTATCTCTCTCTCCCTATCTCTCTCTCCCTCTCTCTCTGTCGAGTGCGTGTTGAGAGTGAGCGTGGTGAGTGTGGCTATGAGCCTGTTGAAGTTTGTGAAATTTTTTCTAAAGTCTTTTCAAAGTTCTATATACTTTTTTCTTGTTCTTCTTACTATTATTATATTTTCTTATTATTTGTGGGATGTTTTTTGTTGCAAACAGTGTTTAGTGTTTGTATCTGTGTAGTGTGTGTGTGTGGAGCGGCGGCTCAGTGTAGGCGAGGCCGGTTAGATGGCCGTTGGCGAACAATTTAGCCTGTTAAGGCTGACTCGTAAATTGTTGGACTTTTTAAGGCGTCCTGCATATTCAAAAATGGAAGGGAGACGATTTCCAATAAAATGAGGTTTATTAACCAGATTACAAAAAATACAGCATGCTGGGTTGTTGGACAACACTCCTCTGTCCTTCCAAGGAACAACAACCCCCACAGCACATTTTCACAGCATATATTGTTATGTCACGCCGATCTCTCTTCTGCAGGGGGGCCGGGATCCCCCTTGTTTCCACCAATCACCAACTTCTGCCTTATCTGGTTCCTGCAAAACACTCCTGAAACACAACATACATTCCACATACCTCCCCCACTCTTCTTACACTACTGCAGCTGAACTACCCCCCAAACACACTCACATTCCTGTTGCAAGCCCACAAATATCGCACACAGCTTTTCACCATATTATGAATGAATATATGAAAAAAAAAACATATCTTCACACCATAAGAAATACGAAATAAAATATGTAATAACAACAGTAATATCCCTCAAGACATGCGATCAAACTGTCTCCGCCAGACGGATGTTCAGTTGAGGATTGTAGCCTTGCTGTAGGAGAATTGGTTGGATACAAAAGTATTAAATCTGCTTCCCGAATGAATAGTGCGGTGGTGATCTTTTTAGATAGTCTAGACAAAGTGAATGAGCTCATTGAGAAAGGAATTGTGATTCGAGGTACATTTATACCTGTATTGGCCTTAGTAAATCCCGCAAAAAAGATCAGGATTTCTAATGTGCCCCAGTTCTTAAAGAACGAAGTCTTAGAGAAGGAGCTGGCGTGGCACGGATAGCTAGTGTCTCCGCTAAAAATGGTTCCTCTTAGCTGTAAGTCTAAGTGAAAGCTTTGCTGTAGCTCAGTGGTAAGAGCATTGCGTTAACAACGCAAGGTTGTGAGTTTGATCCCAGGGGCTCGCAAATACCTGTGTAAAATGTATAGGATAAAGCAATGTAAGTCACTTTGGATAAAAGCATCTGCCAAATGCCTAAATGTAAATGTAAATGTAAGTCTCCCAATCTTAAACATGTCATGTCTTTTAGAAGTCAAATGTTCAAGATTCTTAAAAACACCAACGAAGAGTTGAACTTGGTTTTGAAGTTCAAAATAGACGGCTATGATTATACTGTGCATGTTACGTCAGAGACGATGAAATGTTTCGGGTGCGAAACTGCAGGGCATCTGATTTGTTCATGACCGGAGAGATTACCTGAGCGACAGGTAGATGCTAGTACGATGGAGACGCCAACTACTAGCGGATCTTTACGGAAAAAATCACAGAAAACTTCACAACACACAAGAGAAAAAGGACGAACATGTAATTAATGAGGAGATAGAGTTGATGGAGGTCGTAGCAGAAGAACAACGCGAACAGGAAGCACCAAGCGATCTAAAGGTAGGCCAAATTGCGGTTAGTGTGGGAGAGTCAGCGTTGTGTAATGAGGAAAATGTCATGAGTGATAACCATCTGACCAAAGTGGCAGTTAAGAGAACAAAAATGGAATTTAATGTGAGTACAGAACAAGTCACGAAAATGACGAAATTAATCCCAACGGACATCCAGTCTGATTCAGATGACAGTATAGACACACAGGAGAGTGAATATGACACAAGTCAGGATAAACAGGTGGAAGTGGAGAGTGTTCACTCTTGTACTAGAATTCAAGCTTTTTTACAGCTCACAAAAGGCGCGAGAGTGGTTAAGGTTGAGAATTTTATTCCAGATTTAAAGTTGTTCGTAGACTCAGTTTAACTGATAATGAAAAACACAGGTGAGATGTCTTTTATGCAGCAAGAATTTTTCCGTCTCAGAAAAATGTTAGCAAAAATTAGAGAAAAATTATCGAACGATGCTTAAGTTTTCTCTCTTTTTCCGTTTCTTTTTCTTTTGTTTTCACCTCTCTGGTTTGCTTAAATGCAGCTTTTTATTCAATATATGTGATATAAAGCTAGAATCTTTAAACATCAATGGTGCCAGAGAGGACGAAAAGAGGGTTTCACTTTTAAATTTGGTTAAAGTTAGAAAACTAAATGTGGTTTTTCTACAAGAAACACACAGTACAGTTGATAATGAAGTAGATTAGAAAAAATAATGGGACAGGGAGGTTGTCCTCAGTCATAAAAGCAGCAGAAGCAGAGGAGTTGGTGTATTTTTTTCTAGAGCTTTTTTACCGATCTCTTATGTTACTGAGAAAATCATGAAAGGGACGTTTGCTTAAAATTGATGCAGTGTTTGAAAGTGTAAAAATAACTTTCTTAAATGTGTATGCTCCAACTCTGGGTAGTGAAAGGGTCATCTTTTTAAACGCGTTAAACTCTGTTTTAAGTTACTGTACTGGTGATGGTTATTTGGTTATAGGTGGTGATTTTAATTGTACTGTAAATCCAACTGTTGATAGAAACCATATTGAACCACATGGTGCCAGTAAGAAGTGCTTAATTAAATTAATTGAATCAAATGTATTATGTGATGTTTTTTCACCCTACTCAGCCACAATATACCTGGTCCCATGTTAAAGACAATTCTTTGTCTTCAGCTAGACTTGATAGGTTTTATTGTTTTAAACATCAGTGTAATGTTTTTAAAAGCTGTTCAATACATCCTGTTGGCATTTCTGATCATTGTCTTGTTCAATGTTCCATCTTTATTAAGGATGTGAAATGCAGCAGTGCTTATTGGCATTTTAATGTGGCCCTGCTTGCTGACATTGTTTTCAAAGATACTTTTAAGGCTTTTTGGAAAGGTTATGCGAGAACAAAATCTGAATATACTTCCTAACAACAGTGTTGGGATATAGGGAAGACTAAGATAAAACAGTTATGCTTACAGTATACTCTCAATGTCACAAGAGACATGACTAGGTCTATGAAGGATCTGGAGAGTGAAATAGTGAAGCTGCAAGAGTTGGTAGGCTTCAGAGAAGAAAGAGAACATTTTGAAGCTCTCAAATCTAAAAAGTCAGCTCTATCTAACTTGTTTATTTTTTCTGCTCAAGGTGCCCTAATTCGTTCCCGTTTTAACAATGTTGCAAAAATGGATGCACCTTCCCACTTTTTCTTCGGCCTTGAATGTAAGAATGGACAGAAAAGACTTATGCACTCTCTATGATCTAACACCAAGCAGGTGTTGCTTGAGTCTGTTGAGATACGAGGATATGCAGTAACGTTTTACGAGAAACTTTTTAAAAAATAATATTGTGAGAGAACAGATGTGGCACAGTCCTTCTTTGAGGGTTTACCAAAAGTCTTCAATGAGGCTTACACAGAGCTAGATGCCGTGATTAGAGCAGCTGAACTGTACATTGCTTTACAGAGTTTGGAGAGTGGCAAGGCTCCAGGCACGGATGGAATCCCTTTGGACTTTAACTAAGGCTTTCTGCCCTGTCATTGGCAACGATTTGCTGCTTGTTCTTAGGGACAGCTTGAGGAAAGGACTTTTACCACTGAGTTGCAGGAGGGCAGTCCTCACCCTCCTTCCTAAGAAAGGAGACCTACAGGAGATTAAGAACTGGCTGCCAGTGGCCCTGTTTTGCTCTGACTACAAACTGCTGTCAAAGGTTTTAGCCATGAGGTTGTAAAAAGTAATTGAGCAAGTAGTTTATGTCGATCAGACGTATTGTATACCTGACAGGCAGATAACCGACAACATTTTTTAAATTCGGGATGTTTTTGACCTCTCCAGCTCATTAGGCTGTGAACTTGGTCTGATTTCGATAGATCAAGAAAAGGCGTTCGACAGGGTTGAACATCAGTACTTGTGGGAAGTGCTAGACACGTTTGGTTTCAGCTCTAGTTTTATCGCCATGATCAAGGTCATGTATAGTGACATTGAGAGTATACTAAAGATCAACGGTGGTTTGAGTGCTCCTTTTAAGATTCAGACGGGAATTAGGCAGGGATGCTCTCTATCAGGCATGTTATATTTCCTAGCCATCGAGCCATTCCCACACAAATTAAGAATGATTCTAAAATGTATTAACGATTTTGGTGTTTTATCTTCTGCAAAAGTCAATTGGGAAAAAAGGGAAAACATCGCTGTTGGGACTGAAGTATTTAAAAATATCTCCTTACCAGGTGGGTTATCTTGGAGCAGGGGTGGTTTTAAATATCTTGCCGTTTATCTCAGAGATGACTGTTTTTTGTGCAAAAACTTGGGACAATGTCTTAGAAAAAGTGGAAGGACGCTTAAAGAACTGGACATGGATTCTTCCTCAAATGTCCTTTAGGGGTGTACCCTGGTGATAAACAACTTGGTGTCCTCTATGTTGTGGCATCGTTTGATGTGCACGGATCCACTGCCACAGCTGCTAGCCAGAATACAGGCAGTTCTGGTCAAATTTTTCTGGGACCGTTTGCATTGGGTCCCTCAGAGCATACTGTCTTTACCGAAGGAGGAAGGAGGACAGGGACTTTCTTGTTTGGAGGCCCTTAGCCCGGTCTGTTTTGAGTCAAGGTGGAAAATGGCGTCTGCTGGAAACTTTGTTTCTGATGAACCTAAACTCTAAAAAACTTTGTAATCTTCCAAAGTTTTATCAGCGACTTTTTACTGTCTGGCAGATGTTCCACAAATAAAGGACGAGTTCAAATTCCCTGTCATGGTTGTTGAAAGAGCCAGTATTACATGGAACACGTTTTAATGTTGAACTCATAGCAGGAGTTTTTGTGAAACACGTTTTCACTCGGCTGGAATTGTTATTCTTGGTCAGGTTGTTGATCTGTGTGGCCCTCATCTGAACAATGCTGAAGAACTGGCATCTTGGGTGGGAGTCAGGTCCATCAGGACTTTAGAGGATATACTAAACATTTGGAAGTGCAAACTCACAGATTCTGAATTTTCTTCCTTAAATGAATACTGTAATGGTCTCTGTCAATCCAATAATGATGACCCTTTTCCTGAATTGTTTCTTATTCCTGACATAAAAAACTTTTCTGGTCAGTTTTTGGAGCTAAGTGAAACTCTTTCAAGTAGACTAGTTGATAAGAGTGGAAAAAATATGTATAAACTGTTTGTCAAGATAATAAATAAGGATAAACTAAGTGGTAGTGCTGACACTCCTTGGAGAGCTCATCTTGGGCTTGACAACGAGATCCTACCTGTGTGGAGAGCATTATACAAACCACCGTTGACAAAGAAATGTGGAGATATCCAATGGCGAGTGCTGCACGGAATTGTAGCTGTAAATGCTTTTGTATCTGTCATCAATCCTAATGTAAGTGACAAATGTCCTTTTTGTTTACAAAGGGAAACATTGTTTCATTGTTTTTTGGACTGTGGCAGACTTAACTTACTGTTTGTATTGTTACAGCAGATGTTCTCAGAGTTTGGAGAAACATTTTCTAGAGAGATGCTTATTCATTTTCTAGAGAGATGCTTATTCATTTTCTAGAGAGATGTTTATTCTAGGATCTAAATACAGTCAGAACTCTAGATTCAAATGTCAGTTGTTCAATTTTATTTTAGACCAAGCAAATATGGCCATCTACATTTGTAGAAAGAGTAAGATTGAGGGGTCCTTGGACTACGAAGCAAACATTGTCTTTCTTAGAATGCTGAAAGTAAGATTGACATTTGATTTACTTTTTATAAGGCTACAAACAATGTTGAAGAGTTCATGCTCATATGGTGTTATAAGGATGTGTTGTGCTCTGTTGTGGAGAATGTTTTATGTTTTGGAGTCGTTTTTAGGTGATTTTTTTGTTTTCTTCTCCCCACAATAATATATAATATCTATTTTATTTTTCCTTTTTTTGTTTTATTAAAATATTTTTGTATAACTAAAGAGGTTTTAAATCTCCAAAAAAAAAAATCTCTCTCTTTCTCTCTCTCTCCCTCTCTCTCACCCTCTCTCACTCTCTCTCCCTCTCTCTCTCTCTCTCTCTCTCTCTCTCTCTCTCTATATGTTCAAAACATGTAAACCTTAAACCTGTAGTCCTACGATCGCTTGGGGAGTGTATCATGCACAGAACCAATACATGATATTCTCAACTCGTTTTTTGAGAAGTTGATTGTAGTGAAGTAGGCGGAGCGAGACCGTGGTTCGAGGCCGGTGAGTAATTGTTAATTAGCGCCAGTTGTGCGCGCACCGGCCTCGTATCACGTAGGACAGGGTTCCTCAACTCTTACCCTGGAGGTCCGGAGCACTGCAGAGTTTAGCTCCAACCCTAATCAAACTTGCACACCTGTGATTTTCTAGCGATACTGAACAGCTTGATTAGCTTGCTCAGGTGTGTTTGATCAGGGCTGGAGCTAAACTCTGCAGTGCTCCGGACCTCCAGGGTAAGAGTTGAGGAACCCTGACGTAGGAGAATTGGGAGCGTATAAAGAAACGAGCGACTGGACCGTCGATGAGAGAGGACCGGGCCTGAACATGTTGGTATTTGTATTTATGTTTTGTTCGCTGTTATTATTTGATTAAATGTTTTAAATGTTTGCCGGTTCCCACCTCCTTCCTTCCTTTTATTGAACCTTGTTACATTGATCATGTTAAGCTTGAAAAGACAACACGCTTAACATTGTAAAGAGGTCAGAATGGATGACACATCGTTGCAGGGCCTCTTTAAAAAAACTCTTTAACCTGTAACATATAGAAACTGAACACCAGCAATTACTTGGTCTCGATTGTCACAAACAGTGTATGGACTGTAAATATTTTGACATTTTGACTTTTGATTAAAAAAGGCCAATATTTCTACATTGTTTATTCACTTTTGTTAATTGTTAATTAAAGATGATACAGATGCAAGTTACTTTAACAAATGTATATAAGAATATAAAATGTATATATAAGGTTTTTTCTTTGTTATGCTTATTTGATGTCTACGAATAATAAAAGCTACAATTCTAACAAATAGAACTGTGTCAAACTTGTCTTTATTGGCAGTGAGAAAAATATAATTTGGTGGATGTTAGAAGTATAATGCATGTTAGAAAACACTTTATACTGAACCTAATACTTTAAACCTAGTTGTTGTTTGTTTAGGAAAAACATATTTGGAAATATGTAATATATAAAATTAAGTAAATATACATGGATTGCCTTAAAAAAACTCATAAGTGTAATTAAATAAAGAATGCAAATTGATTTGTAATTTTTATGTTCAACATTATCAACATAAACAAGAAACACTTCACTGTCACTTATGAAATTAAACAGTACAAAAGTAAAGAAACATGTTATAAATGACAATGAGTATTCATCATAAAACAGATAATCCATTCATCTAATGACATTGCTTCAAACATACAGACATTTACACTGTCATCACCACACTCGCTGTCAAAATCTGATTCACAGTCGCTGAACACTTCCATTACAGTTTTGAGACTTGTGTCGGCATGATTAAGATCAAACACATGGACACTACAAGTTATATCATCAATGCTAAACAGAGTCTCACAAGACTGCAGTGTCATTAATGATTGTGTCTTTTGTGGAATAGTGGTCATGCAGTGTGTGGTACACAGAAATATTTCCACAAAGTCCATTATCCACATCTCCTTCAACTTAATTCTCTTTGTGGTTCACGTACACTTCTCACTTTGTGTGGTTGGCTTTGCTTCTTGTTGTTCCAGGTCACTGGCATCACCGTCGCAACTGTCCTTGCACTGACACATCTTAGATCAGTTGTCACAGCAGGCATGTTTTAATGCAAGTAGCTGCACAATCTCACCTTTAAACAGGTAGAGTAATTGTGTTCTTCCTCAAGAACTGTCTTTATTTGCATATTCACTAATTTTCTTCTGAAATGCCAATAAGCTGCCTTCCATGATACAGAATGAGAGAATGTGACGGAGAGACATCTCTACCTGCTCTCCCATATGCTTGCATGTATGTTTCAATGTCATACTGAACTATGTGCTATACATTTTTTTAATCTACTCCCATTCCCAAAGCAGTTGTTGCCAGCACCACTCAGGATCTCTGTGAGACTGAATAATCTTTTTTTTACATTATCAGATGTCACTGAATGAAACATGTCAACAATTCTGTGGAATGACACATTACTAGTGCCAATGGGGTGTACTGATCTTTGTCCAAGTGAGTCAAGAAACAGATCATTAAACACCATGAACAGTCTGATATGGATTTATAATAAATAACAGTACGTGCAGCGTGTGGACCTTTCACTGCAAGTTTGTTGACAAGCCAAGAAAATGTATTTGTTGCATCGTAAGACACCTTTTGACTGCAAGTCTGATGTTACTCTGATCAGGGCTTCTGACAACTTCCAATCACTTCTTTAGTCCTAAGTGCTTCATTATTTTGATAAAGAGGCTGTAGCAGTTAGACCCAGAACTGGTAAAGAGACCAGCAGGAGGGATCTCAGCTCGGCTCACCCACCAAACCAAACCAACCCACAGCCCTTCCTGAATGGGGCATTACTGCCATGACATTCCCCCCTGCAGCAGACACACAAATCATGTAACAACAGGCTTCTTGTCACTGCGTTATTATTATTACAAATATATTTCTTTTACATGGTGAGCTGACAAATGAACTGTAAATTTGTCTTGTGGTGCGACAGCAAAAATAAAAATGACAACTGAACAACAAAGATACATCTCTCTCATGCTATTTATTATTATAACAATTAAGACGCTTTTGTCTTTTGTCCTCTGTCTATTAACAGATTGTTTTCAGAACCTTAAAAAAAATTAGTTCTTAGTTACAATAACAATGATAGCAATTTAACTTAAACACACATGTCAATACACATAATAAAACCAAACAAATGTAATCATGAACAGCTGTTAAATAAGTTTTATGCATTAATACAGAAAATACAGAAAACCTATTTGGCTTCTGAAAGAACAATAGCTTTACTTAACATTGTACAACGGTGTGCACTACGTCGACAGCCATGCCAATAAGACATTCCCGGTAAAAATATGTTTGGAGCATACCTCTCCTCTTTTGAACTCCAACAAGCAGTTCTGGAAAACAAAACACAATACTAAACCGTCAAACTGCTATGTCAGCATTTGTTCTTTAATCTTTGACCTTATATGCACTGGATATCCCCTTCTCATTGAGGTATTTCACTTGATCTTCCATAATAGATGCGAGACGGCAAACAACTAGCAAAATTGGATCTTTATGGAATCACTTCAAATTCTGGGTGACGTTCGGCACGTTTGAAAGATAAGACATTTGCAATATCCAGTCGGCAAGAAAGAAAGAGCTTTATTGCCAAGTATGTTTGCACATACAAGGAATTTGTTTTGGTGACAGGAGCATCCAGTGCACAGAATCAGCAACAAAACACAGAGACCATCAAACAATACAAAACAATTACACATATGATTAAAATAAGGGCCTATGGGTATAAAAACTAAAGAAATACAATACAATAAACATAAGAGTAAAGCTATAGAGACTAAAGTTATGTGTGTATGTAAATATGTACAAGTAAAAAAAAGGATAGATTATTTTAAGGTATGTATTATAAACAGTAGAATGAAATATAATTTACAGAAAAAGTTGTATAAAAATAAATAGTGTATTATCTGGAGGATATATTTAAAATTGCACTTTATTATTATTGCACAGTTAATTCCACGTTTTTTTGCACGCAAGTTTTTAAAGGTGCATGTAATAAACCTTTAACTGTTCAGAAGGTAGATGGCCTGAGAGAAGAAGCTCTTTTTGTGTCTGGTTGTTTTGGTGCTCAGTGCTCTGTAGCGCCGACCAGATGGCAGCATTGCGACGAGATGATGGCTGGGATGTGAGAGGTCCAGGGTGATCTTCTGAGCCCTTTTACTCACTCTGGGTGTATAGAGTTCTTGGAGGATGGGCAGGGGAGCACAAATGATCTTCTCAGCAGTCCGAACCGTCCTCTGTAGTCTTACTTTGTGGCTGAGCCAAAACAGACAGTGATGGATGTGCAGAGGACAGACTCTATGTCTGCTGAGTAAAACTGTTTTAATAGAGTTTATGGTAGGTTGAACTTCTTCAGCTGATGTAAGAAGTACACCTTCTGCTGGGCTTTTTTAGCAATAGATCCAATGTGATTGTCCCACTTCGGGTCCTGAGAGATGATGGTGCCCAGGAACCTGAATGACTCCACTGCTGCCACAGTGCTGTTCATGATGGTGAGAGGGAGGAGTGCAGCGGGTTTTCTCCTGAAATCCACAAACGTCTCCACTGTTTTAAATGTGTTCAGCTCCAAGTTGTTATGACTTTACCAGACAGACAGCTGCTCAACCCCCTGTCTGTAAGCAGACTCATTAACATCCTGGATGAGGCCAATGAGTGTGGTGTCATCTGCAAACTTCAGAAGTCTGACAGAAGGGCAGGGCAGTGCAGTCATTTGTGTACAGGGAGAAGAGCAGTGGGGAGAGAACACATCCCTGGGAGGCGCCAGTGCTGATTGTGCGAGAGCTGGATATGAGTTTCCCCATTCTCACTAACTGTTGCCTGTCTGTCAGAAAGCTGGTGATCCACTGACAGATAGATCCAGGAACAGATAGCTGGGTTAACTTTGTCTGGGGCAGTGATGGGATGATGGTGTTGAAAGCGGAGCTTAAGTCCACAAACAAGATCCGCACATAGGTCTCTGGTCTATCAAGATGTTTCAGAACAAAATACAGCCCCATGTTAACTCTATCCTCAACAGACCTGTTTGCTCTGTAGGCAAACTGCAGGGGGTCCAGTAAGGGTTCAGTGATGTCCTTCAGATAAGCCAATACCAGGCTCTCGAATGACTTCATGACCACAGATGTGAGAGCGACGGGTCTGTACAAAGCAAAACTCTTGGACGTCTTTTAAGGAGTCTATATCTTGAACATCGCATACTTTAAAAAAAAAATAACAGCGTGTAGTCGATCTTGATGAACGCTCATTGTCACTGATGTAAACACAGAACTTTTTAATTCGATCGGAGCGCTTTATTTTGTTTCCCGGTGGACTGTTAAACCCCACGACACACACTTATCCCGGTAATTCTGTGGAATTTAATCAATCAGACATCGACTTGTTTCCAGAAAAGTGTGTCATATGCTTCAGACGTTAAGCCAACGGATCGTGGGTGTGACGTCTGAGGCTGAGACTAGAGACAGGGATACAACAACACAAGTCATAAAACATAACAGTCATCAAGACTGACAGGCCATAAAACCTCATTTGAAAAACCTTATTTGATTGACTTGACCGAACTTAGCCTGGGAGAGAGGAGGGCTATGACTCTTTGATAAGAATACGGAACCCAAATTCTCAAACACTCATTTGCCAGATAAAAATCATAAAACAAAGAAACAACAACTCTTAGAAGAAACATCACATATACATTTACTTTCTCTCTCTCTAATTCACAAACACAAACGTCTTTCACAGCATTTAGCCTAGTAGAAAGTCAGCCATGCTGAAAGCACAGTTTTTGCCTGGTTGTGGGGTGGTGTGTACTGTGTAGGTAGTAGTGATCTACCGATATTGTTTTTTTAAAACAGATACAGATAGAGATTATTTGTACGTTTATGTGCCCGAGACCCGATATGCAAAACAGATATTTATTTACTGTTATACTTCTGTTTTAGACACACTGATCACAACACAACTGAACAATATTTTATTTAGAACAATTGCTCCCTCCTTGCATACAAAGCAAAACATTTGCATCTATACACCAATAAAAAGAGTGAAAATAAAGTGCACTGTTACTATAGTGTCTTTGTTCAAATTATGAATAATTCTAACCCAAAAAAAGAGGAGTCTGAAAAATCGCAGAAGCTCTGCTGCAGTGACGGTCCTACAAGCAATTCTATAAAAAATGGCCACAAAATGGCGAAGATTATCGGTTAATCCGATAAATGAAAACAGACACCTGATGATGCGGAATTGATTGAATATCGGGAAAATTATCGGGAAAAATGATGTATCGGTCGATCTCTAGTAGGTAGCCTACAGTAGGGAGGGGTGGTGGGATCAGAGGACTCACAACATTTGTAAAACATAAATGTCATCAATACTGACAGCCCATTAAAGTAGTATTAGAGTGACAGGTTGACTAACCTTAGACAGGAGGGTCATAAATCAATCACCATTTTGACACTGTTTCTACAGTAGTTCTAAACAGAGAAACTGCTTTACAGAGACTGTTGTAAAAACATTTTTTCTCATTCGGCAAATAAATGAAAATGTGACAAAAACTTACTCCTGTGCAGCCATTGGACTTCGAAAGGGAGGGATGGAGTGAGCCATTGGTTGCAATTCGCAACATCACCGCTAGATGCCATTAACTTTCATACACTTGACCTTTAACCTCTGTTTACTCTCAAATAACTGAAACTAGTGCTGCAGTAAGTGAAGATGGTAACGGTGTTTGTGAAGATTAAATGATTTCTTTTATCTACAGTTAATTTCATCAAAGGCTGTGGCTGAAGTCAGTTCTTGTGTTTTATATATTTCTGTCTTTGTTGTTTCTCTGTCCATCAGTGATTCTGTTTGTTATCACTTCATTATCTCATTCACTCCAACATCCAGTGTTACATTTAGCAGCCTGTAGTATTCACACTAAGCAGTGCTTATTTCATCTTGGAGAACCCATATGGGGTCTACGTGAACCCGCAAACAGCCCACATCAAACCCATCTGAGCCCCACATGACTGTGCTGGCTGGTGGTCATTATTTCAGTTAATTTCAGCTTAAAGTGCCACATTTTGTCTTGATCAATAGGCTCCAACGTTCATATAATAAATCTATACATTTTTAATAACTGTGAAGATTGTAGATGTAGTGAAAGTCAGGAGATAAAATAGTGTCTGTAGATAAGAGTTTATTTAAACTGATCCATCACCATTACATGAATCCAACACATACAGAATGAAAGTCAACCTTCACCAGATTTAACATCAAGTACAGAATAATCTTAAGGAATAATTGAAGGTGCGATATGAAGAAGAAAAACCCTTTCAGTCATGATTTATTCATGATAAAGCAGTAGCATCCAGTACCTTTATTACAATAAAAGTATTAAAGCCTAAATATGTAATAAATGCAAATTTCTTGAAATAAAATAACTTAAAGCCTTCCTTCCTCTAAAATATAGACCCTGATCCCTGATGTTTAAATGCTCCCTATTGCTAAATAACAAAACCAAAAAGTTAACAAAGGAAGCAAAAAATATATATTTATTTATCTATTCTTCTGCAGATAAAGTTGAGTTTGTGAGATTCAGGAAGACTAATCCAGAGATGATCTCCTCCAGACTGAACCGCTCCAGATCTCACTTCAGGTTCACAGTCGTCCACTGCTGTTTCATTCCCCGGAGCCCAATTATCATAACAAGTGATCTCTCCATTCACCCAGAACCAGATCCCCACAGAGCAGGAGAGACGTAACCCCAGCCACACCTCAGCAGTCGAGGCCTGATGAAGAACTTCAGTCAACATGAGCTGAATCTTCTCTGAATCCACTGAAACCAGATCCACATGATTCTCTCTGCAGTATCTCACAGCTTCAGTCCAGCTCAGATTCTTCTGGATCAATATCAGCTCATCTGAACACACAATAAACACCATCAACTGAATATGAGAACAAAACACAAACACTGAGACTGAACTGAGATCAGTTCAGTCATCATGAAGAAACTTCTGTCATCAAACACACACATTGACTTTTATTAACTCACCTTCATGACACACAAACGTGTAAGAGTTACTGCAAGATACATCATGCCATTTCCCCTCATTATTCATATCGGTCATTGTACAATCTCGAGTATTATCAGGTTGACCAGAGTCCCAGTATCTGAAGGCGGAGTCAGTGTTATCTGACCACTCCCACGAGTCTCTGAACAGACCAATCCAGATAGATGTGTGAGGATCATTAATGATGTTTTGGATCAGTTGATTGTCAGTCTGGTTCGTCACACTGATCAGATCAGAATGATTCTGTCTGCAGAAACTCTGAGCTTCTCTCCATGTTGTAGTAGAAGTGTGAATGATATAAGCTTTACTGCTGTCTGTTGAAAAAAAAGAATATTCAAGTCTCATGATTTTAATTCATTACAACACTTACAGTTAAGATGTCAAACTACAGAAACAGATTTTTACAAAAAAGTCTTGATAAACGCCTAACTTGTTCAGGAGTCAAGCAAAAAGTGGGAGAAGCATTTAGTTGCAGCTAAAAGATTCAACTGAAGAGTGTAAGTGTTGATTAATCTTGTCTTATTGAGTTAAAACCGTTTGCATATTGTTTTGCACTATCTGCCTGGCCGGGGGGGCTGCTTTAGAATTCAGAAATTAGACATAATTAATATTGCATATAAGAATTTATAGTCCGTTTAATATTTGACCTGTGGTTCTTTCTCCTTTATCGCCAATGTGTGCTTTCACTGTGTGCGTCTATGTCAATGTGTGTGTGTGGATGTATGTTTGCATATTGTGTGTGTGGAGCATTTGTATGTCTGTCTTTGTTGTTTTCACCTTTGTCTTGTTTTTAAAGGTATATGCCTTTAGTTTTTTTACTTGTATTCAATGTGTCTCATGTACAGCTGCTTTGTAACAATGAAAATTGTAAAAAGCGCTATATAAATAAAGTTGAGTTGAGTTGAGTTGAGTTAAAACGTAGTTTTGTTTCTTTGTTTAATGCCACCGCATGACGTGTTGAAGTCTTGTTTGTTCTCGTGCTGGTTTCACATGTTATTGGGAGATAATTGAAGGCATGTCCAGCTGAATTAAATTGCATGAATCAGATGGGTATATAAGTGTGATTAACCACCACGGCAGTGGTCCTGTGCAGCCCTCATCTCATGAAGAAAGAAGAATAGGGATACAGCCATGTATCTGCGATATTGGATCAATTTAACAACATCGGCATATCGGCAATAGAATGAAAAAGACCGATGGTTTATTATGGCCCTATGATTTCCGTGAAGCGTAAAACACAGATGGAAACTAGCAAACACAACAGAAAGTACCGCTGAACAGCTTATGAAATTCTAATTGTGCTATAAATAGTGCTAATAATTATTAAGCTGGTGTTTAAATATGCCATCTGCTTCTTCTACGTGTGAATGAGTGGTGTGGTTTTGTGTAACTTAATGTAGTAGACTTTTTAGCATCTGGTGGATGCGAACACATACTGAATTAGCGCTGCTCTAAAAGAGTTATCAGAGGCACCTCTGACCGTTTCATTCAGTGAAGCAGCTGTCAAACGTGCGACAATGGCGTCAATATTACAGTCTGTCGTCAAAATAAAAGTCCAGTTGACCTCATATCAAACCTGCTTCTAAAAATGTACAAAACTAGTAAGTAGACTAAAAAAGCCACCTTATATGCTTTAGGCACATGTCCTAATGTCAAATTGACGGATCAGGTTGCCAGCACCACCTGGTCCTTTCGATTCATCCTCTACAATATTAGGAAAATTAGACCTTTCCTATCAGAGCATGCTACGCAGGACCTAGTACAGGCTCTTGTTCTGTCAAGACTGGATTATTGCAATGCGCTGCTGGTTAGACTTCCAGCTAGCACAACCAAACCTCTACAGATGATCCAGAATGCAGCGGTAAGAGTGGTCTTCAATAAACCAAAGAGAGCACACGTCACTCCTCTATTCATTAAGCTACATTTGCTCCCTTTAGTCGCTCGCATCAAATTCAAGATTCTGCTCATGACCCACAAGACCACCACTGGTTCGGCATCCTCTTATCTCCACTTGCTAATGCAGACATTGGTACCTGCCAGATCCCTGCGCTCTGCGAACAAATGACATCTTGTGATGCCATCCCAAAAAGGTAAAAAAATCACTCTAGCATAACTTCTCTGGATCGGTTCCACTTATGTGGAATGATCAGCCCGCTGCTACAAGATCATCAGATACTGTGTCCATTTTTAAGAACTGTCTGAAAACACATCTCTTCTGTCAACACCTGACAGGTCAGTTCTGACTTCTATCTCACTTTACCACTTAGGTAGGCTATAATGAGAGTAGGTTTTCGATTGCATTTGCGCTTGTTGTTGTCCTCATGCTGTTCCAATTGCTTCCATTGTTTACCACATCTGTTAATCGCTTTGGATAAAAGTGTCCGCTAAATGACAATGTAAATATGAAAGGGGGGGAGTGATGTCACAGGTCCATAAACACCTACAAACAGTTC
Organism: Triplophysa tibetana; assembly: GCA_008369825.1. NCBI lineage: Eukaryota > Metazoa > Chordata > Actinopteri > Cypriniformes > Nemacheilidae > Triplophysa > Triplophysa tibetana. The sequence continues at coordinate 26,428,699 of CM017897.1, forward strand.
TGAAAACAGCACGCTACTTTCAGCGTATCATCAACATTAACTGACTCCATTTACAAAAAACAAACAATTTAAACCAAATCACATCAAACCAAAAAAAAAAACACCAATATAAGAGAACAAGAGTCAAGAGGTCCACTGAAGGAAACACTAAACACAATGAGTTTTTTTTTTTGTTGTTCATGTTTTTGTCCATGATTGTAAAAGAATCTTTACTTCATCATCTCATTGACTCAATCTGATTTACCTCATTCACTTGTTCAATATGGAGACATCTGAATCATTCTGTGTGTGAGAGCCGAGGACTGGAGTTAAAAAGCTCAGACTTAAATATGGACTACACTTAAAAGTATACTTTCATAAACTTAGAAGAGGACCAGATTAGTCTCAAGCAGTATTAAAATAGTAAACTTACAGGTACACTATTAGCAGACTGTTAATTATATACTTAATGAATAAATAAATAACACTTAGAATACACTTCAACTTTACTTCTGTATACCGTTATGTAAGGTTTTGGTGTCAGTTGGTTGTAAAACTCACTTGGTGGTGCTGCAACACACTCATAAGACACATTCAGGTATTTGTAAATTCCACCACAAGGATCAGTGAAAACTGCAGAGCCCACAACCATAGAACAACTTGATTTTGCATTACATCTGTGACATAAATGCAAAAAAAATTAATATATATAAAATGTTATCTGATAATATCTGATAGCTCTTCAATAATGTTTACTGTTCTTACCGAGTGATCATCTCACTTAGAGATGTGTCCAGACGGCACTGAACATTTGAGAGCTGTTCATCTGGTTTTCCAGTAGAGCAGGTCTGTCTGTCTGTACGCCCATAATTGGCTGAAAGGATTTTAATGGTTCCCTGATCTGTTGATAAAAGTCACATTAAAGACAATTGTGTTTTACAAATCTTTAGTTTCTCGTCATGTTATCTGGCCTTTAAATCACTGAACATGTCAATTCATGAAATTCAGAGAACTCACCACAGATGAGATGGAAAGTCTTCGATTCACAGATTATTAAATCCTTTGAAACACCTGAATTCAGAGATGATAAGTGAATTAGATGTAATGATGTTACTGTGTTTCAGTGACTGTCTTTGATTATTTGCTTTAATCAGAAGTGTCCAATCCTGTAGAGTTCAGCTCCAACCCTGTTCATCTGACCCACATGTGTTCTGTGTCTTAACTGTGATGTTTATTATTGATGTCTTTTGATCATATTTTGTGAAGTGAAGGTTGGCATCACTCACCATTGTAGCAGATGAACTGTGACCTCACATTACAGTCCTCCTGACGCCATGTTCCATTTCTCATAACAGCACAATTATTTGTGTCAGTTGATGATTCAGTTTCCCAGTTCAGATATTTCACAGGATCACCCAGAGACCACTTCCATTCATCTGTTCTCTTCAGTCCAATCCAGACATTCTGATTGTTATTCACAGTCTTCTTCAGCTTGTTCATGTCAGTGATGTTGTTGACTGTGGCCAGATCTGTGTAGTTCTCTCTGCAGTACCTCTGAGCTTCAGTCCAGGTCTTATGGATGTTTATGTAGTGATAGCGGCGCTGAATGCATTCAGATATTGAACAGAGAGCTGAAAGAGAGAGTTTTTATTCAGACACATTCACTCAGAGCTGATCTAAGCATGAGTGGGGTGACACCCAACAATCATCAATAACTGATGCAAAATTTCTATTGAAGAAGCAGATTCTGACAGGTTTTAGCCCGTTAGTGTCTCAGAGAGATGAACGCTCAAGTCGGCAACTCGGAATCAAATCACATTTTAAAACACAGCGACTTTCATCAAGGATACAAAGAAAACAAGGTAATATCATTGAGATGAAAACTTCAGGTCCGTTTACAGATGCAAAAGGCAGAGGTGCTTAGTACTCAAGTATTTTACTCAAGTACAATTGTCTAGTATCTTTATATATTTTAGTGTTTTTCGTTTTGGGAAAATTTACTTCACCACATTATGAAGCATATTCATACTTTGTTTAATCCAACACATTCCTCAAAACATCTTTTTACATGTGTTTTACCTTAAATACTAAAGTACATTAAAAATATACGATATAACTTTTACTCAAGTAAAATGATTTTTGAGTAAATTACTTGAGTAAAAGTAAGTACTTTGACTTTTAATGTACTTTTTAAATGTAAAAATTGCAGTGTAGTTTTCAAATGTAGTTGAGTAAAAAATATGCTTGTATGTATGGAATTAAAAAATTTCCAAAGTAAAAACACTAGTAAACGAAAGTGAAGATACTTTATCCCTGAGAGTAAGATACTCAGGCACTATAAACCTCTGACTCACTGCCAGAAGCAGTTTTGTGCAAAGTGATATTTATTTCACTGCCAAAAGGTGAATCCAGAGTATATACATTGTCCAATCAAGAAAAATAGAAAAATCCAAAGTAATAAAGAAACAGACAAACACAAAATAAAACTGGTAAAAATTATAATCTCCAACGATAAGGGATCCAACCATTCGTATCCACCGGGTTCAGTTGCTCGAGGCTCCACAATAGCATTCTCTCTTACTTGGTTAATAAGCCCTGATTAACTGTTTGGGTTGGGTTTTAAAGGCCAAGCCCCGCCCCATTCTGGACCCTACCATCACCAGGTAAGTATCACATACACCACATCAATACACATATATACACACACAAGTCTTCTTTCACTTGTAATCCTCAATATATATATACATATATATATTAGCATAAACACATCATTAACAAATAATGAAATAACACATAAGTTCACACAATTTTTTGTCAGTATGTGTGTGCATCAGTATGTGTGTGCGCCAGTGCTGCTTCCCCAGCAGAGGCAGCTCAGGAGGCTTCGTCACACTCATGCAGTGAGATTTCTGATCCAGCTCAATGATTGATTAATTACCCAATTTACATTTGTGTGAGTCTGAATGTATTTTGTGCTGTTTGTTTTCAATCTCTAATTTATTTAATTATATTCTCATCTTTATTCTACCATCAGCAATAGTAATTCTGCATCGTGCACCGAGACCTGAACATTGAAATCACAAACATCACTCCTGGTGACATTTCAAAGCCCTTGTTTGTTAAATGTCAAAATGTTTGTCTAGATCGGGATAAAAACATACAGTTGTTTCTTGTTTTCTTGTATTTCATTTTATTATTCTATTTCATTTATTACATTACTCATTTATCATATGTATTCATTCATTTATTTTATTATCCACTTATATATGTATTATTTGTTACATTTCGTCCTTATTTTCAATATTGTTTAACCTTGTTGGGAGTTGTATTGTATCTTATGCTGATACGATTCTCCAATGGTCTCCATCTCAAGATTCATAATAACGTCACAAGACAATGTTTTGATACTGTAATCTTGAATGGATAATAACACCTATTGAATCTGTTTCTAGTCAGACGAAGTTTAACAGAGCTCCACTGAGGAATAAAGCACAACGGAGATTATTCAATAAATCATTTTTTAGTTTATTTCACATCACTTCTTCTCCCGCCTGCTGTTCTCTCCTTCAGCTCTGTATCTCTCTAATGGTTGGGTTAAAGTATTAATTCAGAGCAGAGTTGATTTAATAAGTTCCTGACGGAGAGAGATCTAGTGAAACTGGACTCAAATTTTAGATCTATAAGATCTGCAAGTCATATCCCAGATATGGATCTATCAGTCCATTCAACAAAAAAAGGTTTTTAGTAACAAGTTTAGTATCACATTACAAGCAATATAACCCACTGACTTTTTCTACTAAGAAAGACTGAAGTTATTAAAGATCATTTGTTGAGAGATCATTTTAAAGTCAGATTTCTTACAGTGTAACTCGTGGATATTTAAAAATTAATTTGAGTTATTTTATTCCTATCAGTTGCTACCTGTAAGAACAAACCCAGCTAGCAAAACAGTTGTGTCTTTGACCCCTCTAGTCCACTGCCTTCCCCCATGAATGTCTCCATAAATAAGACATAAACAAGTGAGTGAGTAAAATCAGTTTGAGTAAAGGAATCAATCATCACTTCATAATCTCATTAATGATGAATACCTTTTGTTAACATCCACAATCACTGAAATAAACCATCAACAGTAAGAGGTCACACTGATAGTGTTTAGTGTTTCCTTTAGTTGAGCTCTTATGTTAAAGTATGTGCTGACTGACTGTGATCTGTCATTTATTGCAGGGGAACAAGTTGAAATTAGATGATATAATCATCAACCCTTTAAGAGCTTTACATTTACATTAGCTTGCATTACAAAACAAGTTTTATATTAGATACGTAAGGAACAATTGAAGACGGCTGTTCAATAATCGAAGGTTAATGCACACCCCGAGGTGGTAATACTGCCATGACACGAAGCGGAGTTATTCTGTTTATACCACGGTTACCATTTGTTATGTTTTTTTTACATTTTTTTACATTTTTTAGTCATTTGGCAGACGCTTTTATCCAAAGCGACTTACAGTGCACTTATTATAGGGACAATCCCCCTGGAGCAACATGGAGTAAAGTGTCTTGCTCAAGGACACACTGGTGGTGGCTGCTGGGATCGAACCAGCAACCTTTTTTTTGATTTACCAGTTCAGTGTTTTAACCCACTAGACCACCATCTCCGTTTGCAGCTCTTCTAATGTTACTGTGAGTGGGGGATTATTTTCTCATCCGAAGCTGCCAGTTATTCCAAGACATCACTTTAAAGGGGTCATTGACTCGGCTAAAACGAATATTATTGTTTGCTGACAAGTGCACACATTGTTGTGTGGTTGGAACTACAGGTATAGCTGTGGTTATGAAGCATGGTTCCTTTTTATTATGATCTTTAGACTTAAATGCATCAAGCTTTTATCAAAGCAATCTTAAATCCATTTCGTTACACTGTACTTGTTATATGTGTAATGACAATAAATTGAATCCAATCCAAAAAACAAGCAACATGCAGTGGATTCTATATACATCCATCGAAATATATACAAATTTAAATGGACGTATTTTAGTATGTCAAGAAAATAAAAGCACTGTTTTTTATAAGTGCGCTTGAATTTAGGTGCTCTAGGACCCTGGGGAATCCCTGGGTGGAGTGACTTATGAATGAATGAAATATCGTGAAATACAACTACAGATAACAAAAATGAGATTACAAAAGTTGCCATTAATTGCAATGTTTGATTTTTACAGCAAGAATTTGACATAAATTAGATCTGAACGTGTTTATTGGAGATGGTGGTCTAGTCGGTTAAACCACTGAACTGGTAAATCAAAGGTTGGTGGTTCGATCCCAGCAGCCACCACCAGTGTGTCCATGAGCAAGACACTTTACTCCATGTTGCTCCAGGGGGATTGTCCCTGTAATAAGTGCACTGTAAGTCGCTTTGGATAAAGGCGTCTGCCAAATGACTAAATGTAAATGTAAATGTATTAGAAGACGTCATTACTCCACCACCTGTATGGCGTCATCAAATAGATTGCTGAACCAGCTTGAAAACAGTCGTAACTGCATTGTTCATTTCCCAATGATGCATCGTACTATGGTGGTTAATATAATGCTTTTTTAAAATACATTACTGAGTTTTCTTATATAAAATGATGCTGATGATGCTGAGTAGTTGAGTTGCTCATTATAACGCAAAAAAATGAGCTCATTTTGAATAAAACCAATGTTAAATCATCTATCGTCCGAAAGCCCCCGAAAGGTGTCAAGATAAAGAGCAGATGATATACGCATGTGTTTTTGCGAGGCGCTCGCTACAATTAAATCCTAATATGGAGGCCGGAAATATAACTTCAGCGAGCGTAGAGGGACGGGCTAATGAAAAGATGATATCACATGAAACCTGATTGGTAGAATGTGATGTCAGGTAAAACTTGAGAACAATTCATAAAAGATGGAGTCAGATGTGTATTCGTTGGATCACTTCAGATGAACACTAAATATCTCACTTTTCTTGCCTGCGCAAATACAGTTTAAACTCTTGGCATCTGGAACCCTTGTCTCTGAGATTTCTTTCTGGGATGGAAGGCCAATTCCCCTCAACAATAACCAGCAAGTTATGACGTTGTTCGGGAAATGCACCCCTGTTTGGTTATTGACATTCTTACAAATATCTTGTGGTTTGATCCTGAGGGTGAGTAAATGATGACAGAACTCTATCCCTTTAAGTGTGCTGTGTTATTAATGTGCTGTGTTATTAATGTGTGAGTGTTTTGTGATAATACAGTGCTCTGGCATCATAGTTTCAACTAACAACTAACAAACCCTTAGGGTCCTCTAGACCCTCAGAGATGACCATAACAAAGTTAAAAATGAGAGTATGTTTAGACTTTCAAATATTGTTTTTAATATTTTAATGAAATTTTTCACTTTTGCCCATTAGAACAGGTCTGTTCCAGCTCCTGCAGCGCTGCTCAGCGAATGACTGTAAGGATCATGAGAGTTGTGAGTGAGCAGTCTGCTCTCGTGATACTGTGATGTCATCCGCTGAACAGTCACTGCTCTGACGTAGAGGTCTAGCTATGAATGAAATGATATGACATGGTACAGCTGAGAAGCCAATTGGACCATTACTTTTGGTGCCTTAACAAGTGGGAGGCACATATGCAAACTTTTGTAATTCCTACACCATTCAACTGATTTGGATGTTAATACCCTCAAATTAAAGCTGACAGTCTGCAGTTTAAGCACATCTTGTTCGTTTCATTTGATATCCATTGTGGTTGTGTATAGAGCCAAAAATGTTCGAATTGTGTCTCTAAGACTCTAAGTCTTGCTAAACGGTTGCTAAACGGTTGCTAGGCTAATGTGTTTGGTTGCTATGGGGGTGGTTTTTACTCTGTGCAGAGGTCCCCAATATTAAGCGTTCAGAAGATATAATAAATAGACTTAGAAAAATCTTTCACTTTTGGCCCTCAAGGGACATATTTTCAACATCGACAAAGACGCAGAAAAGACGTCTTCTGGACACATCACCTTTGCTTGTGTGTGGGATATATTTAATATTTAGTATTTATAATAAATTTTCTTTAATAGCACAGTTATTTAAAGACACACAGATAACTCTTGTGTCAATTCTCCTGACATTTAAATCAAACGTAAAAGCAGAAACACAAACTCACCAATGACAAGAAGACTGAAATACAGAATCTGAGCCATTTCTGAGGAAGAAACACATTGAAAACCTCAAATGTTAAACTTCTGTTTGTTCACAATTTTGACTTCCAACATGAATTCATTTGCAAATTTAAAATCAAATAAATCTGTGAGTATGACATAAAAGTTTGTTTAGTTTCTCTCATGTATAAAAGTCAATGAAGTTAAAAGTCAACATTTCTATCACCACTGTATCTCTTCAGAAAATCAGTTTCTTGAGAAAGTTTCATTAAAAGTTATTTTCAGATCAATTCACAAAAACAGAGTAATTTCAAAAGAATGATTTTAATAAGAATGAGAATATAAATAGTTCTTACTCTTCATCTCTTGTGTGTTTCTCTCTTGAATCTGCTGCTGTTTCTCTCTTTCTGTGTGTGTTTCTGTGTCATTATATTACATCTGGTCTTCAGCACCTCCCATCTTTTGGTTATTTCTCAAGAAATGATTTACTTATTTACTTTACATCCTGCTTATTTGTATCCTTGCTCACTCAAATGAGAAGACTCAAGGTGTGCGTTCTCTTATTTGCATGTGTGATGTGTGTCAGCCAGCGAACACAAGATAATAAGAGACACAGAAGACATCAACATTTCAAACAACAAACTTATAGATTTTAGGCATGACTTTAAAAAAACAGGTCTTGTAGACTTTTGTACTACAGTCAGCGAGTTGTTCAGCTGGTTCCTTTTGAGATTGATGACCACACTATGGGGAACGCCTCTGCTCTGGGGGTCTGATGCTTCCAGAGGGACGACTTCCCCCGGCCTGACTTTGAGGTCTTATTGAGGAAGGAGGTCACATTGATGTACGGCCCTGCGTGAGAAAACAGATGTGTGGCGTGAGATCCTGCCAACAGAGTCAAATGAGTGAGTCTTACGCCCAATGTGTGCCCTGAACATATCAAAGTTAGTATTGATGTCAACATTTGATATTTTCTCATCTCATGTGTGTTTTCTGTTTCTGGGTCAGAACTATGATGTTCAAAGAAGCAAAAAGGAATAATTTGTATATAATGAGGCTCTCAGATATTGTTCCCAGACTCACTTAGCTTTATTCCTCTTTATTCCATCAGTCCATTGTTATTATATTAATAGAAGTGTCAGTTTTCATTATTTCTTATCACAGCAAATATAATTTGAAACATCTTACTGTGAATACATTTAATGGTTACCAAGTACTGCTATACCAAACATTAAATCCTCCTCAGACCTTCACAGTGACATTTGTGTTTCTCAAAAGTGTTTATAGGTTGTGGTTTGACTATATTCAATTCAAGTAGTTAAATGCATTTTCTAATAAAAAATTCCAATAAAGAAAGAATTTACTTGTCTATTTGCTGAACATTTAAAGGGTCAGTTGACCTAAAGTTGAGTTTGTTATTTAATACAATATGTTAACGTGTTCTGTTTTGTTTCTCATCCAAATGTAGTTTGCCTCCAGCTCTTGTCTAATATCATGGTCTTTTGTTGTTGTACACTGTAAAAAAATCAGTTATCTTGCATTTTTGAGTTCTTTTGTTCCTTTGACTCGGTTAAGTTTGATGCAAAAACAGGCTAACATCTGTCAGAATCTGCTTCTTCAATAAAAACGTTGCGTCAGTAAATGATGATTGTGTGGTGTCAGCCCACTCCTGCTTAGATCAGCTCTGAGTGATTGTGTCTGAATAAAAACTCTCTCTTTCAGCTCTCTCTTCAATATCTGAATGCTCTGAGCGCCGCCATCACTATATAAACATTGAGAAGACCTGGACTGAAGCTCAGAGATACTGCAGAAAGAACTACACAGATCTGGCCACAGTTAACAACATCAATGACATGAACGAGCTGAAGAACACTGTGAATAACAATCAGAATGTCTGGATTGGACTGAAGAGAACAGGTGTTTATAAATGGAAGTGGTCTCTGGGTGATCCTGTGAAATATCTGAACTGGGAAACTGAACCATCAACTGACACAAATAATTGTGCTGTTATGAGAAATGGAACATGGCGTCAGGAGGACTGTAATGTGAACATGAGATTCATCTGCTACAATGGTGAGTGAAAGCAAACCCTCACTTTAAGGAAGCATGAATTAAAATCACAATTTTAACCCAAGCTTTTGTTATGTAAGAGGAAATGGTATTCACGTGAACATCATGTTAGTGTCAGAACGAATAACGCTGTTGTTACTGAGATAACACTTGTTATTGAGACAAGGCCCAGCGAACGCCAGGTTCTGGAATGAACCTCATTGATAGGTTGTACACAGCATCCACAGAGAAATATAAACTACTAATTCTTTAGCCCTGCCCACTGGAACCAAGTAGAGCGAGCATACACTTCAAAGCGTCATATGTGTTTGTATTACTTTTCGTTGTTATATGATAATTCATGACCTAATTGTCAGTGGGGGATATGAGTGTGACAAAGTTCACTATAAAAGGAAGGCAGGAGACGGGAACCGGCAAACATTTAAACATTTAATAAAAATAACAATAAGGTAAAAGAAAGGTGGCAGCCCCTCACGGTCGAATGCCGGCGAATAACAAACCACAACTAAAACACAGGCCTAATCCTCTCTCATCGACGGTCCTGTCGCTCGTTCTCTTATGCTCCCGATCTCCTCCGTGACATGAGACCGGTGCCTGTACGGCTGACTTTTTCCTTTTACAATAAAACGTGTGGAGTCTTTGTGCATTATATTGGATTTCTTTTGATTCTATATCAAATATTACAGGATAAGATGGTCCACACAAATGCAGTACAGATGAGCAGACATGGTGTGTGTACAGTTCTGTTGTTGAATGTTATATCATACTATCACACAGTCTGGATGAGAGAAACTGATGTCTAGATCCAGACCACCGATAATCTGTGAAGCAAATCTCTAAAGCGAACACTTATCACATTATAGATGGTTTTTGATGAAATGACAAACATTTTCAAATCCTCCAGTTTATATTTTGCAACATTCGGAACAATAAAAATCATAAAAGGGCCACGACAGGGAAAAACCACAACATATAGCATCAGCTTCACATTAAAACAGACTTATGTAATATTTTGTGTGTGCGTGCATGCCTCTGCGTGTGCATGTCCAGTAAAACAAACAGTTGTCTTTCCTCAAACCAAGTGTATTTTGCGCGCACCCAACCCAACCCGAATAAACAAATAAATACAAATAAGCAGGGAGCGTGCAGTCTGCTCAACATCAGTTTAAAGAAGAAAAGGCTAGTTTATTTATAAAGCATGTTTCACATAGGAAGGGAATACAAAGTGAATTCTATATTATTAACAAAGAGAGAAAAAACATACACAATAACAACACAAAAAAGTAAATAATATGTTTAAAAAAAAAAAGGAAAATAAAGGAAATGAAAGTTTGTAGTAAATGAAAGTGGAGATGAAAATGTTGTTGGTCAGACGTTGCTCTTCGATCGCTCAGGCGATGTTGTCTTCTCGGGTGTTTCTTCTCATTTGTGTTTTGAGAATATATTCTAGATTTGAGTAAATCTTCAATAATATGCCAGTTAACAGAGAACATAGAAAATCATTTGAAACTGTCACCAGTGATTTGAAATGCAACAAGCTCACAAGTGACTGTCCAGCATAATGAAAATGACCTTTTTCCATCCGTTTTATTGTTATTTCTGTAACTCTTAACCCTCTGATTTAAGTTATTGTGAATCTAAAACACGTCTCAGTTCAGAGGAGCGTTTGGTCCTGTCAGACACCGCTCTGTTGTACGAGTGTGGCAGTAAACGCAAGAGACAACATTAATATCATCCTGTGTAGAATGTTAAATCTATTCCACATTTTCTGGGAAACAGACGATCGAATATTAGACCTGGAGTACAAGAAATGACCATGTTTTAAGAAATTTTAATGGAGATAGAATCGCAGCTATGTGACGTTGCAGTTCTGAACAGAATTATCATAATATGATGTAAATATTAAGTAACTGGACCGTTCTCATTTATCATGCAACATTTGGATGTGGTAAAGATTCAGTTAATATTCCTCCATGGCCTTTTTACATTTTTGAAAGGGAGTGACCCTTAGATAAAACATACTGAAGACATGCAATTTGTATCATATTTTAATCATCACATCATGTTTTGATTAAATACCTAATATGTGACCATGGACCACAAAACCAGTCATAAGGGTCAAATTTGATGAAATTGAGATTAATACATCATCTGAAAGCCGAATAAATAACCTTTCTGTTGATTAGGTTTGATCGGGCAATATTTGTCCAATATACAACTCCTTGAAAATCTGGAATCGAGAAATCGCCTTTAAAGTAGTCCAGTTGTAGTCCTTAGCATAGCATATTAATCACAAAAATACAGTTTTGATATATTTACAGGATAGGATATGTACAAAATATCTTAATGGACCATGATCTTTACTTCCTAATCCTAATGATTTTAGGTTTTAAAGAACAATGGATATTTTTCTACCATACAATGTTTGCTTTTGCCACAAATATTCCTGTGCTGATCTTCGCCAGGGTCACACATAGAAACTTTCTGTAATAAACACCCTGAACATGACTATTTGATTGGTGATAAAAAAACTAAAGACATCAATCATGTTTTGTAAATGTTGTACCTTATGTCACCTCATACTTTGCATAGTGTGGGAAGGGACATAGATACCATATGCAAATATGTCTTACCCTATATGCATTGTAAATCTCCAAAGCAAACTGAAATTGAGACTGAGAGTCAGTGATCACAATGCACTTTCAACATATGCAAATATAACATATGTAAAGAGCAGAATGTTTGGTTAAAACAAATCTGCAAAATGTGATGTTCAACATCTTAACTTAAAATCCATAGTAAAATCTACACTATCAACCCAGACGGCAAGTTCTTATTAAATCAAGGTCAACGTTTTTAATTCCCATGACATTGACCTTATGAAAATTATTTTCAATCTCCGAAATTATTTATGCTATGATCTGTTCATCATTGCTGAGCATCATCTGGAGAATGTCACATGAGTGTTGTGTCAGTGTTTCTCTCATTGGGAGTCTGATCCTCATGTGTATACATTTAAAACAACAAACTTGAGCTGAGACGTGGATAAATTTATAGGAGGAGTAAAGCCCAGATGTATTTACACATGTCCAGTTTCATCTGAAATTTGTCGTAAACCACCTCCTGAAGTGGTTTTTATTGTCAGGATTACAACAAGTAATTGTTGAAAAATGTGGAATTGTAAGGTGTTTTTGAGCCGTGCAACCAATATCTAAATTAAATTTTATGCACATTTCTGTACCGTACTGCATTTTTAAAGTAACCCTCCCAACCCTGTGTGCTACACTAAAGGCAGGAGTACAAGATAGTGATTGTACTTGTGTACTGGTGTCCTGAAGTCATAGAAAGTCAATGGTAAGCAGAGGGATGGTGGATAAACAAAGTTGTATTTACATCAAACATTTGCCTCAGATGTCTAAAAGTGCAAAACATTTTCCAGTAGTTTGTGTACACTCAAAAATAATGGTGCTTCGCTTGCATAAACTTACGTTTGGTAAAAATGATTTCTTTCATAAACTTTTTGTCACAATAATGTTGGTTTGAACATTTTAATATTGAGTTAATGCAATTCACATTGAAAAATCAACATTTTTTAACATTGACACAATGGTTGTTTGCTATCATGGATACAGATCCAAAAGTGGTTTTGATTAAATGAACATTGATTCATTTCCATTGATGTCACAAAGCATTTCACTGGTGTACCACAGGGCTGCGTGCTGAGCCCCTTTCTCTACTCCCTTTTCACTCTCGACTGCAGGCCTGTGAATGGATCTAACTCCTTCATCAAGTTCACCGACGATACAACAGTGATTGGTCTCATCAGCAACAACGATGAGACTTCTTACAGGGAGGAGGTACGGCACCTGGCCACACGGTGCTCAGACAACAACCTGCTCCTTAACACCTCCAAGACAAAGTAGATCATAGTGGACTTCAGGAAGGCGAAAGGAGGCACACACGACCCCATCCACATTAACGGGATGGCTGTTGAACGTGTTTCCAGTTTTAAGTTCCTGGGGACCCATATTTCGGAGGACCTGTCCTTGACCACCAACACCTCATGCCTGGTCAAGAAGGCTCACCAGCGTCTCTTCTTTCTGAGGACACTGAAGAAGAACCAACTGTCTTCAACTATCCTGGTGAACTTCTATCGCTGCACGATAGAGAGCATCCTGACCAACTGTGTCACAGTCTGGTACGGGAACTGTTCTGTTGCTGAGCGCAAGGCACTGCAGCGGGTGGTGAAAACAGCCCAACGCATCACAGGGACTACACTCCCTTCCATTGAGGACATCCAGAGGAAACGCTGTCTGCGTCGAGCTCGCAGCATTCTCAAGGACTCCTCTCACCCCACTCATAGACTGTTTACTCTCCTGCCTTCCGGTAGGCGCTTCAGGTGCTTCCGGATAAGAACCAGCAGACTAGGAAACAGCTTTTTTCCCAGAGCTGTTTCATTATTGAACTCTGCTCCCCACTGATTCCACTACCCTCATAACTTTAACTTTAATGCTGCTACTACATTGTTTACATTGCATAACAGGGCTGCATCCATGACTGAACTGTACACACCAGTACTTCATGTTATCTGCTCTACCGGACTGTTTAGACACACATAGCATCATTTGCACTCTATACTGCTCACTTGCACACCAGGAATGTTACACTGAATGCTCATTTGCACTAATAAACTACTTCCATAACTGAATTAACTCATCTACTGCACTGTAACTCATCTATTGCATTTATTGCATAACTAACTGCATCCACTCATCTATTGCACTGTAACTTCAATAACTGCATTAACTCATCTACTGCACTGTAACCTTAATAACCGCATTAACGCATCTACTGCACTGTAACTTCAATAACTGCACTAACTCATCTAATACACTGTAACTGTATTATCTGCATCTACTCATGTATTGCACTATAACTTCAACAACTGCATTAACTCATGTACTGCACTGTATCTTTAATAACCGCATTAACTCATGTACTGCACTGTAACTTTAATAGCTAATGTCTGTAATTAATGCACACTCAAGTCACTTGCACTATTGTATTGTCTATATTGTTATCTGTTCATAACCACCTGTACATTAATGTTCAGAGTATATAGCCTTCTGTATATATTGTTCATAGTACATACCGACTGTCATATTTTCATACAACATTTATATATTATTTCCCTAAAATTGTATTCTGTATTTATTCACACTGTATATCTGCACTTGCTAATTGCATTTCTGGTTAGACCTAAACTACATTTCGTTACACTGTACTTGTATATGTGTAATGACAATAAAGTTGAATCTAATCTAAAAAAAAAAAAAAATTCTGAAAAGCACTATCAGTCATTCATCACTGAACACTGTTACACATGTTTTCTCTCTCTGTATTACAACATAGATAATAATGTATCCTAGCAAATAGCACAGCTTACTATTTATTAAGCTTTATCTGTGACCTGTTGCATGAAGCTGGTTTTGGTTTTTAGCAAATTAAGTTTTCAGGCTCAAGAAGGTGGGATGGTTTTGAGCAGGTCTCATCACCATGGCAACTAACACAGTTACGCTGCTCCGGAGCAGATTTTATTCTGGATTATGATTTGTATCCACTGGCACAGTATATATTAAATAAACAATCAAAACAAAACAATAATGAAAACAACTATTTGCCAACCAAACTATGCCACTACACACACAGAGAGGGCTTCATGTGTCTCAGTTTGAACTGTTTACTCAGAAAATGAAAGATGTTCTCCTTCACTGCAGGATTTTTTACACGCTGGACAAATTCAACCTTCCCTCTCAAAATTTGAATCTTCTCTTCTGCAACATTACACATTAAACATTTAAACAGTTCTACTATTATGTTATCACTCGTGTCACGTGTTGCCCCTTATTAGCCCTGTTTTTTTTTAATTTTCACTTCAGAAAATTGAATTTAATTATTTACGTAAATTTTTTTTGTAAAAATTCACAAAAATGTAGCCGTGGATTATGACATTTGTGACCCTGGACAACAAAACCATTCTTTCAAAATTGAGATTTTTGCATCATCAGAAAGCTGAAGAAATAAGCTTTCTATTGATGTATGTAATTGTGTAATTAAATATTGGGTGACACACGCAGTTTCTGCCAATCTCGTTTTAATCTTGAGTACTGATACAGTAGTATTGCATCTGTAATCCCTTACAGTTTTTACATTATGGACATACACGTCGATGGCCAACAAAACACAGACAAATGTCTCAGTTTCACTAACTGCGTGTCTGTATCACTCAGTTCATGTATGGCATCTTTTAGCACTGGGACCGCCCTTTCTATCAGTTTCCAAATTTGGTGTTATATGGACAGTTTATATAACATCCATCACTGAAATGCTGTGAACAAACAAACGCCTCTCAATATCGCAAGAGTAAGGGGCTGCGGCTGCAGGGCCACAGGGCATCTGATCTCAAAGCAGCTGATGGTCACAAACAGAACTTCGATGGTTTTGTGGAGTGGGTTCTGAAGAAAATTAGCTATTATTCTCCATCTGCTCCGCTGAATTTTTTTCATATTGTATTGCAATAGTAATAATGATACATTACCCGGACGCTACAAATACTCTCACCATTCCTTTGTTCATGGTCAAGCATTAATTGTTACCTTTGATCATTGTTGTGCCTTGTTCTGTGGATGTTATTAGTTTTTTAGATTGACCTGTTTTGGATTCCCTGTATATTTTACACATCATTTTGTTTTACGGATTATTGCACCACCTATTATTAAATCATCACTTCCTGTTCCTTTGTCTACCTTGTCTTTTGTCTGTGGAGACTGTGACACCTGACCCTAAAATGTGGCTTGAATCATCTCATCTCATCTCATTGTGGCTATAACTGGGCTGACCCTTAGCACTGATGTGACGACCTACAACCAAAGAAAAAGAAGGTGGCGTGAACTATGTGATGTGAAAGGATTGTAAACGGATGCTGACATCACTTCATTTCTTCTGAACAGTTATGGCGTTTCAATGTTTCAATAGAGAATAGAAAACATGAACATGTTTGTGTCTGACTTTTAATTAGATTCGTGGTGACTCGCCTGAAGTCACGCTTCAAGTTCGCTGTTTTTTTACCGGCGATTTTGAAGGAAAGTAAGACGCTCTTTAAAGACTGGAGTGACGCCATTTGCGGTTCGGATAAGTGTGGTCACGCTATCTACGCTCTAAATTTAAGTGAGCTTCTACAGGGGGTTTAACGGTAACCATCGGTTAGGATCGTTGTTTTACTGCAAGGAATATGTGAATATTCGCATTTTTTGTTGTTTGCCTATGCATTCAGAGCACTTGGATACGGACACGGTTTATGGCCTTTCATATATGATGTGACGTCAGGCTTAACAAGCGGATAGGAGTGTTCAGTTTTTCTTTATTTTGCTATAAGATAATCGCTTAGTGGGAAAGTTTTATTTTCATTCAGAATCATGTTCAGTTTCAAATTACAATTAACATTGAATTACATTATACGTATTTGAAGATTTTATATGACGTTTTCAGTAGGGCTTGGTATTGCGACCAAATTGGCGATTCAATTCGATTCTTGATTTTATGGTTTCGATTCGATTCGATTTTCGATTCGATTCGATTCAATATCGATTAGTTATTAGTACTTCAATTACAATGCTAGTTTTGAAGGCATGGAATCCACATTTAAGTATATGCTTGCAATATAGTCAGGGGTGCACAGAAGTTTTTCTATCTGGTTCTCAAGAGATACATAAAAATAAACAAAATAATATAGTGGGATAATACTATATTTATATTGCTTTAAAGTACACTAAAAATACAATGGTATTGTATGTATTCTTGTTTTTCATTTTAAATGAGTAAATATTAATTTTCAACATCAAATTTGAAACTTAAAACGCCAACCTTTATGGTTTTGGGCAGGTTGCTGGGAAGTGCACTTGCGAGCGCACATGGACCTGAAGCGCAGTGCAGATCCAGACATTCACAGAACCAACGAAGGCGGAGCTACCGATACTCCGTTTTTCATAACTTACACCCAGGTCCCATTTAACACCGGGAACAAACGAGATAGCAGTAGTTTGAGCAGCATTCAGTTCGAAGGGAAATCTTTTCCAGTATTACATTTAGTCGGTCTAAAACAGTGATTGTGCATCAAAAGGTTTCAACCATGTCAGTACGCAGATGAGGGGTCCAAACTTATTGAGAGAGCGCAATTTTAATTTTGGTCACGCACGCGCATCACTTATGTGCATCCCAGGATATAGTGACATGTTATGCCTTTCACTGAAGTACTTGCGTGTCACCATTACGTATCTCGGCTCCAAAACATTGATTAGATTGTGAAATCCCTCGTTCTCAACTATCGCGTAGTCTTAGCGCGAGGTGAATCTGACATTTGCAGGCGCTGGGGTCCATTGGCTATCGCAAGCTTCCGCCATGATCCTTATTTCCTCTCCCACTTTTATTTGAATTTATTTTGTTTTATTTGTATCAGCACGAGTGATTGCGACATCTTCAGGAAGGCGAAATACAGATATCCTTGAATTAAAGCACACGCATTAAGCGATATTGTTTTGTTAAATTGAAAATCGATTAATATCGAAGAATCGATATTTTTTACCCAGCCCTAGTTTTCAGACTGTTTACCTGTTTTATTGTGTAATAATTGCACCCCAAAGTCACAACCAATACTAACTTACAGACATATTGACGGACATCAACTGTCCTGCGTGGTCAAAAATTGGACTTACTGGACACCAGGTACCAAAGTTGAAGTTTATTGACTTGAAACTCAGCGCTGGGCTGTCTCACACACTCACTCTACGCACAGAGTACTACCAGAGATCAGCCCCGCCTAAACAGTGTGTTACATGTTTATATTTGTATGTGTGGGTGTATCTTCCAGCTTGCTTCGGACCGTGGCCAACCCCTGAGCGCCTCCACATTTGCTGCTTTCTTTGTGTCCAATGGAATGATGTCTCATCTGATATTTTCTTAGACTACGCCCTTCTTCTTTTACTATCTGAAAAACAACACACTTCCCCCACCCAGATCCACATAAACTTTGTTTCTTAAAACCCTCGCTATATGGGTATGTGCGTTGTATGTGCAGGATGCTCTCCTGTCCTCCCTTCCTGCATGGAATGCAACACACACACATACTCCCAACCCCCACATCCTGTTGAAAACACCATCCTGCACCCTAATATTCACCCTTAATCTTTCAACCCTTTAAGCACACACTTTATTCGCAATGGTACCCACTAATGCACACAGTTTACTATTGATTATATGTAATCCATAGAAAGAAATAAAATGTAATAAAAACGTAGATTGTAATTAAATGAACATTGTAATACAAAACATAACTTTAAAACCCTTCAATATTTAAAAGAAATCATAAAAATATTAAATCAAATAGTTTTCTGCAAACTCAACCAGATTATTTTTCTACATCTCCCTTAGTACCACTGTGTCGATGTTTGTGTTATTTTACTGGTTCATTGTGTAATAATTGCACATCACGACCAATACTAACTTACAGACTTTTTTTCAAAAATCATAAAAATATTAAATCAAATTGTTTTCTGCAAACTCCAGCAGATTCTTTTTCTACATCTCCCTTAGTACCACTGTGGTGATTTTTGTGTTATTTTACTGTTTCATTGTGTAATAATTGCACATCAAAGTCACGACCGATACTAACCTACATAATTATAAAAAAATCATTATAATAATAAAATCAAATTGTTTTCTGCAAACTCCAGCAGATTCTTTTTCTACATCTCCCTTAGTACCACTGTGGTGATTTTTGTGTTCTTTTACTGTTTCATTGTGTAATATTTGCACATCAAAGTCACGACCAATACTATTTATTATTAGCAGTGGTTGTTTTATTAATTTGTACATTTTAGAAGATATCTGTATTATGATAACAAGGTTAATTTCTCTACAATTCAAACAATCAATCGAATATTCCTTTAACAGAAAATATATTGCACCAGATATAAGGAAATGAGTGCACATGCATAAAAACACACACACATACACACACAAACACACAAACACACACACACACACACACACACACACACACACACACAAACACACACACAGTCTGTTCTCATCTCTCCACAAGGAATAACTTGGATTCTTGGCAGTCTTCAGTTAAAGTCCTCTCCAAGAGTCCACTACACGCCCATAAGCCTATGTCATTTATGTTCAATATTTGAACAAAGGTTTCTTTGGTGTCCCAACCACACGCCCTTGGTGAAGACACTGATAGAGAAGGTTGGACTGAAACCCATCTATATGAGGGAACTGTTGAGAAATGTAAAAACAAGCTGCATCCATTTCATCACTGCTGAGCCAAGTTTGTGGGTCCAGGATGCTTAACATTTGTCCTTCTTTGATCACTTTCTTTGGGATAAACACCATAAAAGCATTTATCTTAATGTGATGCTTGAATAGGCATTTCCAACTCCTCTTCCTCTATGAAGAGACAGTACTTCCTTAAAACACTGTGTTGTCATTGTATGTTACTCTTTACCAGTATGATCAGTTAAATAATCTTTGCATAAATCTGTGTTTATCTTAGCACTAGTAAAAATACGCAACAAAGGACATCACATTGTTTTTATGATTATTCATATTTTAACATTTACATTTATTATTAGTATTGTTGTGGTGACTTTTTGTTGTAGTGCACACTACGAAAGACAGTCCCTTTAAGTTTACCTTCAAAGTATCTTTGTCTTGTCTCTCTGTCTTTGCCTCTTGTGCTAAGACTGATGGTGTTTGTCTGTCAGGAGAAGGTGTGCTGGTTGTCCCCTGAACTGTAGACACCTGGTTTATTTTTGGGAAAGACATTAGAAACTGGATATTTCATTGAAGAATGTGGTATCACTTGTATCCTAAAGGCCAGACCAAAATGTGCAGTTTTAACTTTAAGGTGTAAGTGTACACCTGAAAAGCCAATGAGGAGATGAATGTCTCAGTGTAGTACACATTAGGATCCCCTTCAGGCTCTGGAGCATCTTCCTTTTCATCTTCCTCCATTTGGACATTTTTCATATTTTCATCTTTGTATGCCCTTTTTAGTTTATATCTAGTTGGGGATGTATTTGGTACACCCAAAACTATGCAGAGTTCTGCCCAGAACTTGTTGTCTTGCAGAAGACATGTTTTCTGATCAGACAATGACTTCGTAAGCTCTTGGATGTTCTTGAAAATATCCTCGAAAGATACGTATATTTTTCTGGACTGCAAAATGTATTTTGGTAGACATACATAAGTGTGTTTTACATGTCTATTACAAAGCAGAAATTACATTTAACTTAAACTTAATAGAATGTTAAAAATGCTATAGTACATTCATTAAAATAAAACATTGAAGTATTGTTCTTACCTTTCCAAATGTTTTGAAGACAATTCTAAATGTAAATGTATATTAAAACTCACAATTAATGTTTTTCTTCACTTGAAGAAAATTCAGTTCCATATTAAAATCATCCTGCACTGCTTCAATGCTTCACTGGACCTGTTATTTGTATGTTGGACAGACTAAACACCTGTTTAATCACTCTGTACATAATTACAAAATGTACATAACCAACTGCACATCGAGTGCAAACTAAATGTATACTACTTTGCATAGTGACAACAAAGTTTAATCTAATTTTATATAATCTATAGTCATATTCTAATGAACAGAATAATAAGAATCACATTTTCTAGCAAAGAAGCACTCATTAGCAAGCACATCAAAGTCGCATGTATTGGAAATAGGCAATAATTTGTATAATAAATAAGCAAGAACTCACCCATTTTGTCGTCGTTTTGGCATTTCTAACTTCTGATTCAGTCGATTTCGCTCATTAACTTATAGTAGGTCGAAAAGCATTGAATTTAACACTAATAGTTTTAACAAATTTCTAATGAACGGTTTTCAAAAGCGCCTCTACTGGATGTATACGATAATTACACATATTTTCTAGAACGGTAAACTTTCCTTTAACCAGGAGATGGCAGAAGTATGTATATATCACCTATATCAATATTCAGAAACAACTATTTGAAAGATTTTCTCACAAAAAAATTCATTTTGATGAAGAGTTTTTTTCATGAAAATGAAATATTTAATATGGATGGTTATGGTATAGTTGAGGAATTTGTCTGTATAAAGAGACAGTTAGTAGGCTATTGGTCGTGACTTTGGTGTGCAATTATTACACAATGAAACAGTAAAATAACACAAAAATCAACACAGTTGTAAGGGAGATGCAGAACAAGAATCTGGTGGAGTTTGCAGAAAACAATTTGATTTAATATTTTTATGAATTTTTAAGATATGTCTGTTAGTTAATATTGGTTGTGACTTTGGTGTGGAATTATTACACAATGAAACAGTAAAATAACACAAAAATCATCACAGTGGTACTAGGGAGATGTAGAAAAATAATCTGGTTGAGTTTGCAGAAAACAATTTGATTTAATATTTTTATGATTTCTTTTAAATATGTCTGTAAGTTAGTATTGGTTGTGACTTTGGGGTGCAATTATTACACAATGAAACAGGTAAACAGTCTGAAAACGTCATATAAAATCTTCAAATACGTATAATGTAATTCAATGTTTATTGTAATTTGAAACTGAACATGATTCTGAATGAAAATAAAACTTTCCCACTAAGCGATTATCTTATAGCAAAATAAAGAAAAACTGAACACTCCTATCCGCTTGTTAAGCCTGACGTCACATCATATATGAAAGGCCATAAACCGTGTCCGTATCCAAGTGCTCTGAATGCATAGGCAAACAACAAAAAATGCGAATATTCACATATTCCTTGCAGTAAAACAACGATCCTAACCGATGGTTACTGTTACGTCCATAATGTGCCTGTGTTCGCTCTCGCTCTCTCTCTCTCTCTCTCTCTCTCTCTCTCTCTCCTTGTTTACTGTCAATCTCTTAGGCCACCTCCATCGTCTGCTGATTGGCTCTGGAAGCTGTCAGTCATCAGTAATCAATGTGACACCGACCTATCCAGTGCCAGTAAAGTTTCCACCGGCAGATAAAAGGACGTGCAAGGAAGTGAACTGACCCCTTTTTTGCTTCCTGGATTTTGCTGTTATGTTACTTGTTCTTTTGATTTCAATTTGTTTGTTTTAAGTCACTTTGTGACTTGGATGGCGTTGCTCTTTAAGCTTTGCTGAGCTTAGGCTCTAGGACATTTTCTCTTTACCCAAGAGGAAGGTGGATAGGAAAGATGTCGTGCGACTTCCATTGTGCAACATTTAGGTACCTCGATTTGTTTAGACACCCTAGGTAAGAGGTGAACGCCACCCCCTGTATGTTTGGTTTTTATTAGTTGAGGATAGGGAAGTATATGGCGCATGGCGCTGAAGATTTGCTTTCTTTTTCTTTCGTTAGGTTAGAGGTTTAAAATAAGTTAGAAGTGTTTTGTTTTTGTTTCTTTCTTTAATTTGGCGTCACTGGCGTCCTCTTTCTCTTGGGTTGATTTGTATTGTTCTTTTGTTTGTTTTCTGAGTTGTTAAAATTGGTACACATTGGTTGTCTCTTTATTATATATATATATTCTTATCCAAATAACTTTTGGTAGTTATTTGGATTTTCACTGTGTACAATAAATCACATTTGTTTGCAACTGGTGTCTCTGCATTGTTGCTGTTGCCTCCTTCAGTTTTACACCTTTACCACAAAAATTTGAATGTTACTCCTTTTTCCCCTAGACCATTTTAAGAGGGTCGTAACAGTTACCGTTAAACCCCCTGTAGAAGCTCACTTTAATTTAGAGCGTAGATAGCGTGACCACACTTATCCGAACCGCAGATGGCGTCACTCCAGTCTTTAAAGCACTTGAAAAGACGGAGACAGATTGTGTCTTGAGCTTCCTCTTCTTCCAGAGACTTCTCTCTCTATCGCATATGTGAGATAAGCACACGTGACGCGCTGGCGCAGAGTATGTAGCGTCTTGATCGCTCAGAAAATAGAATCAAACATATCGTAAAATATCGCCATCTATCCACAATGCGCATCGTATGTATCGCAAAAATATTGAAATACGAAATGTCGTTACACCCCTAAACATAACATAACTCACAATGCGAAAGAAAAGAAATAGCCAAACCCACATAAATGGGCAATGCTTCAACGGTGTGTATTATTTGATTGAGAAAAGTATAGGCCTACGGTATAACTGTTATAAAACAAAACAAAAGAAAAGATGGTCAGAAAAAAAACGTTACCGTTAGGATCCAGTGATGGCAGTAATTAACCCTTCCTAGAATGTATCTGTAGTCCCGGGGATCCAACAGGAAAGGCTAGAGGTACATTTAATAAAACATCCTATTCATCCTTCCATGATTACATTATATTATTTTATAAGACCATTTAAAAAAAATCATTTTCAGTGTTTCTTCTTTTATTATTGACTGGTATGTGTTCAGGTGAAATTATGATTTTGATTTATTCTGTGAACTACTAAACAAAACAAAACATTGCTTCTATTTGCGTGTATTTGGAGAAAATAAATACTGGAGAAATGGATAAAAATAAGAGAAAAGATCTCTGTTTTTTCAGACCTCACATACTGCTTAGAAACGTTCATGTTTACTTTTAAGCAATACAGCTGTAATATTGGTACATGAATTTAGAAAGTAAAGATTTGTCAATAAAGTTATTTATAACATCTTGTAAACTGTACCAAGTCTAACCTCACCTTCAGGTTCCATTGTGGGTGCAGTACGATGCATATCATTCAAGAACAATTTGAGTGGCCCTATTTTTGCTAGGAGAACATTTATTTTTCCCCTTCCAGACTTCTCTCACACCTGTGAAATGACAACAGGAATGACATAGGCAAAGTAAAGGTACTGTATGTCTTCTGCTAAGGCTTATTTCCATAGTTAAATTAGGAGGTAAGAGAGAAAAGAAACTGAAGCTGGCAATGTAAGACTGCCAATACCAGGAGTCTGTGATGCTGGGTTCTGTGGAGATGTGATTGGAGATCATTTAATTTTAGAGATATTTGAGGGTTTCTGTATTTTTTCTTCCACACTGTGGTTGGTCTAGAAACAAGAGAACAAGTATAACAGAATTTTCATTTTCGGGTGAACAATAACTTGACGTATTTATTTGTGATTCACTAATTTCTTAATAAATGAATAAAGAACATACGTATATTTTTTTAATAATAAGTCAATTATCATAAGAATTGTAGTGAAATTAATTACTGGAATCCAAATAATTTTCTAAAACTTAGCTTAGATTTCACAGACAGTGATACACACGCACAAACACACACACGACACAAACACAGTTACTGTATGTGTGTTTACTCGTGTGTTTTTCCTGTATATGCATGCCATGTCCGACACTGTTTTTGTGATTAACAAAATCACAACGTGATCTCTTGGACAAGGAACTATTGGAGAGGTGGACATCATAGACTTCCATAATTTGAAGCAGAGAGGGGTGGGGATTTACCAAACTATCTTCTTTATGGTTCTACTCAAGAAAAAATGTCACCTACATCTCAGATGGCCTGGGGGTGAGTAAATAAACGGCATATTGAATTGAATTATCCCTTTAAGGTAAACCCGGGTTCTTTGTGTCAGATTATTGCGCTGATCACCTGTTTATATCCTCTACTGTCTCCGGGTATGTATTTTTGTCGAGCATATTTTGTGCGTGTGTGTGTGTGTGTGTGCGTGTGTGTTTGTGTGCGTGCGTGCGTGTGTGTGTGTGTGTGTGTGTGTGCGTGTGTGTGTGCGTGTGTGTGCTTGTGTGTGTGTGTGTGTGTGTGTGTGTGCGTGTCTAACGAGTAAAATAGCCAGTTGTCTTTCTTCAAACCAAGTGCATTTTCCGCACACGCAACCCACAATGTGTAAACAAATGTAAATAAATAAGCCAGGGGACAGTACAGTCATTCTTATATCAGCTTAAAGAAGAAAAGGCCAGTTTATTTATAAACCATCTTTCACATAGGGAATACAAAGTGAATTCTATATAATTTATAGAAAGAAAGAAAATAGCATCCAATATTACTTTAGAAGAATAATGAATAAAATGGTTAATAATGAAAGGAAAAAATAACAACATCAAATGGAAATAATATGTATTTAAAAATTAAACGGAAAGTAAAGGAAATAAAAGTTTGTTTGGTGTGACGATGAAAGTGGAGATGAAAAATGTTATTGCAATTTTAATAGTGATACAATTGCAGCTATATAAGGTGGCAGTTATGGACAGAATTATTCAAATATTATGTAAATAATGACTAGAGCGTTCTCGGTTATCTTGCAACATTAGGATGTGAACTGTACATTTAATAGTGATGAAATTTGACTTCAGACTTGAAAATTGCTATTTTGACCTCCTCTACAAATTCATGGATTACTCAGTAAATAATCATCCATGGCTGATTTACATTTTTGAAAGGGAGTGACCCTTAGATAAAACATACTGAAGACATGCATACACTCGGCATTGAGATAAAAAATAATTTGTATTATATCTGAATCATCACATTATAATTTAATTTAATACCTTATAAGTGACCATGGACCCCAAAAACAAGTCATAAGGGTCAAATTTGATGAAATTAAGATTTAAACATCATCTGAAAGCTGAATAAAACAGCTTTCTGTTGGTGTTTGGTTTGATCAGACAATATTTGTCCAATATACAACTCTTTTTGCAATTCTGGAATTCGAGGGATTAAAAAAATACATTTTGAAAAAAAATCGCCATTTAGGTTGTCCCATTGATCCCCAGATCGCAAGCATCCATTGAATCAATGTTAAACGAGGGACTTCAGTCAGGTCTGTGTGGCTTTCCTTCAGACTGCAGAACCTAGTAGTTTACTATGAGGACCAAGCTTAAATGCTGATTTACACATTGGTTTTGTGTGATCTAACCGGATAAATCGTCCATCTCTGCCTAAAACCACTGAAATACATGCTTTTAATACCCAGAATACATAGACACACATGTGGGCCAATCATAAAGTCTCAGTGTAAACTTAATCAGAATGGAAATCAGTCTCAGGATCTCCAAACCGATACAGTGTGACACTTTTGATCTAAATTTTAAATGTTTAAATTTATTGTTGTTCAAGTACAAAAATAATTGAACTTATAAGGTTTTGCTCTAAATTAATAAACACATATATTATTAATTGAATACACTTTAAAACACAGATTGATAATCCAATGTATGTATTTTTCCTGATCATATGATCTGAATGCACCAAGACTTTTATTTGTTAATTTATTGTAGTTATTTTTATTATATTAAATCCGTATCACTCTTGAAGTCAAATGTAATGTTGAAAAATGTTGAAATTTCATTAAATTACCATAATTCTGATCAGTGTTTGCTTTAGTTTGGTTCTTGACTCGTTCTGCCTTTGTAACAGTGTTAAAATAAATTTGTTGTTGCTAAAATACAATGGGATCAGGGGCCCGTTTCAGAAAGCAGAGTAAGTGCAAACTCAGAGTAAGTGCAAACTCAGGGATTTTTGTTTCAGAACGTGAGGTATGTCAAACTCGCGACCGCGGGGTATGTCAAGCCTATTTCAGAAATCGAGGTATCGTATACTCCGAGTGAGTAACCAGAGTAACATACTCTGTGAACCTAACCTGGTCGGGAGCTGGTTTTATTCCACAAACCCATGGTTTGTTACAATCTCCGCCCCCTTTTTGAAGCGCGAGCGGTGTTAAAATTGCTTACGCCATTTGTTTGTTTATTCGTGTTCCTGATCGTCCTCAATTTAGTTACACAGACCTTAAAATGTCATGTACGTTTATTCAGGAACCCGTAGATCAGGAAGCTGCATATGTATATATATATATGTGAAGAGCTCTTTTCCAAAACGCTATAAATCCATTTTAATAGTTTTCATGCAAATGACATTTTTGTAACTAGACCCATACATATTCAATTCATCCTGTTAAATCGGTCTGTTGGCTCAGTCTGAACATGTTAAACAATGATTGTTAAATGAAACATCAATATTGTCGATTATAAACTCAAAACAAACAAACAAGAGATCTTGAAAAAAATCCGGTCCCCAGATGATGACGTCTAAGTGATGATGCGTGTTATTGTCTATTAATGTGAAACATTTGTCCTGTGATGTCTGTGATAGTACAACATGAGTTTTGTTGTAACTAAATTGATAAGACACACAAGGCATCAAGAAATATCATATGTGTGTGGGTGTGTTTCTACCACACCAGGCATGATGAAAACTATGCCTCCCGTGCTGTTTTTGGGTGTGGTTTGCACTCCCCAGCCCTTCAAGGTGGCTCAGGAAGACAATTGCTCTTCGCTATGTGATAGTTTGCCACGTACTTCGATTAGAGGTTGCTTCCCTTACTGTAGAAGGGGGCAATAGAACCGCTACCGCAAGCCGAAATGCACACAGGATTCTACAGTCCTTATGTCCTTGTGGACAAAAAAGGCATGGTCTATTTTCTGATTCTGGCCCTCCGAAAGTTGAATGGGGTACACCACACATTGCCCTTCATAATGCTGACAAAAAAGCATATGATTCCCTCACTTTTATCCCAAACAGTTGTACTAGCTCATAACTAATAAGGTCATGACAGTAAAATGTCGTTAAGCAGTTGACCAAACTATAAAGTGTTGAGCTCTGTTAAGATTTATGCCACTTTAATTGAAAAGGGCTCGATATTTTATAGCTAATTTCTATGGAACGCTTGTTAAGCCCTATGGCTCGAAAAGGACGCAACAAAAACGGGGACACACAAGAAAGTGCAAATAATGTATAGAATTTATTAACGAAATGAAATTATACGAAAAGAAAAACAATAGCGCATGTAATAGTCAGGAGTCAGTGGTGTGATGTTAATGAATAAAAGTGTAATGAGGCTAAATGTTAAATGTATAACGGAACCAAAGTCAAATCAAGCAAAACAAAGAAATCCAAGTCCAAAAGGGCCACGCTCCCGTTCAATGGCAAATTGCCCTTTTTAAAGGCATGACCGGAAATCAACAGCAGGTGTCTTCAATAAACCCATCCGGGAACCATCCGTTACTTAAAGCAACGATAAAGCAGGGACCGTCACAGCGCTCAAAAAGTTTATGAACCATACAGTAGTGCCATAACGTTATTGACGTAAAGACGTTCTTGTGGGTGGGTCTTATCTCTCCCTCAGGAAAGCGGAGTCAGCCATCTTGAATTTGCCAACATGCGGGAAAGTTTTTGCCAGCACTTGTGGATGTGGAACACAGTTTAATTTGTTTTAATTTGGTTGGAATGTGCAATTTTACCCCCCCCCCCGCTTCAAACCACCACTATCTCAGTTTTTTCAGTAGTGTTATTGTAGCCCTGATTTGGTAAGTAACTCTTAACGTTTTTTATTTATTGAATTTCTATAAATAGTCTTATATTTTTAAACTAGGAATACATTTGTACAATGTGCACAGTGAATATTTGTTGTAAATAGTTTACAAATCCAAGTAATCGCAACGTTAGAAGTTTTGAGCTACATTTCCCATAATGCATGTTTGCCCGGGACATTGAGGTGGAGGTTAGTTTGAACTTCTGGCAGAGGCAGAGAGATAACGATAGCATAACGTTATACCATCTTCCCCGTTGTTGTTTTCGCTGTTCGCCGTTAATGCATGTGCTTACTTTGAGTATACTTATTCAATTCAATTCAAGTTTATTTATATAGCGCT
This sequence comes from Triplophysa tibetana, assembly GCA_008369825.1. Classification (NCBI taxonomy): domain Eukaryota; kingdom Metazoa; phylum Chordata; class Actinopteri; order Cypriniformes; family Nemacheilidae; genus Triplophysa; species Triplophysa tibetana. The sequence continues at coordinate 26,457,647 of CM017897.1, forward strand.
TTTCACAATGTCCGCGTTACACCGTCAATATTTTACGTTGTCGAGCTGTCTGTATATGTGTGCTATCGTGAAACGAACAATAATAAACAACATAATGCGAGTGTGTTATCATGATGCTAACCAGGCATGTGTTTGTATTTCTTCGTAGGCATAAGTGTGTGGCTTTGAGATAATCTCGAACAAAATGTAACAGTTCAGGTAGGATGTATTAGTGTGAAATAGTGTTATTAAGAGTTTGTTTTATTTTACGTGTTTCCACAGTTGTTCTTTCGCTATTATTTATATGATTTTATCTCATATGAACCCTTTATTAATACTTTGAAAAAACAACAACACTAGTAATAGCAGATCTATAAGCACACAACTTTGATGCTTTGCTTCTTAATAACTAACTTGCTCATCTTTTAATGTGTTAATTTTACTAACATTTTAATTTTTACTATAATTAGTGTACAATTAATGTTTTTGATAGGTTTGTAAACTTTTTATCAGTATATTCACTTTTTTAATTTCATTTATCATTATGTTTTATTTAAAAATGTTTTTGAACATTAACAAATTATCTTTTCGCGCATGTTGTGTACAGATATTGGACTACAAAGAGTGCTACAGAGAGTCAGCGTTTCACCATCAGAAAGGTGCCAACAGGTAAGTTTTGTAAATTGTGTACGAACAAAAGATTTTCGCCCAGAATTTTTTACAATGTTTAGGTTTTTTGCAGCAAAACAGACTTATTGTATTGGCAGACAATGATAGTGCCCCAGTTGTAGTTGCAGCAGAAAGTCTTGGAGAACATGCTGAAAGTCACAGTGCAGGGTCTGCGGAAACGTTTGATTTCAACGATGTAAACAGTCAGTGTGACACAGACACTTTAAGCGCCCAGTTGAACCAAAACTTGGCATCATTATTCTTAAAGATGTATTTAATTCTTCATGTATCTGACATGGCATCTCAGGAAATAGTGGATCATTTGACTCAATTATTTTCCTTGTCCCAACCGATACTCAAACATGACTTTAGTGAGGTCTTTCAGAGTTATGGCATCACTGTCAGTGAAACACTTCTAAATGAGGTTGTCAGTATTGTTATTGTTAAAAGTAATGTTATTGTCAGTGCCACAGCTAAGAGGAAGCAGTTATCCTCAACCAAGAGAAGGAAAACCTTCTTCGAAAATAATTACCCTGTGGTAAAGCCTGTACAGTATCTGCTACAGCCAGAACACACAGCAGTGCATGTTCCCATTCTTGAGATGATACAAAAAATCTTCAGTAATACAGATATTCTGGACAAAATTAAAGAAACAAAAGTGGCACAAAACAGTCATTATGTAAGCCACCAAGATGGTTTGTACTTCAAAGAGAACACATTATTGTCTTCAGATCGGTTAAAGATAATGCTAATTTTGTACTTTGATAATGTGGAAATAGCCAATCCACTTGGCACATCACGCAAAATACACAAAACCTGTTCAGTTTACTGGAAGTTTGCTGATCTTTCCAGTAAATACCGATCAGCCCTGCATGTAATACAGTTTTCAGCTTTATGTAAAGTGGCTGACATACAGACATTTGGCTATGAGAAAGCACTTGGTCCTTTGTTGAGAGACCTCCGTACCCTTGAACAAGATGGGGTATTCATTGAGTCTATTGGTAAGGTAGTTCAAGGAACAGTCATGTGTGTAGTGTCCGACAATCTTCCAGCCCATGATTTGGCTGGCTTTTCAAAGTCTTTTAGAGCAGAATATTTTTGCATATTCTGCACAGCAACACAGGCTAAACTTCAGACTCATGAAGTTGCAATTGGTGAGGTCAGTCTTAGGACAAAAGACAGCCATAATAGTGATGTGTATGCAGTAATGCATGGGGATAGTCAGAGTCAGAATGGTGTTCAGGCAGATTGTGTCCCGAGTCAGCATCTAGAGCATTTTCATACTGTAACTGGCTTTCCACCTGATGCCCTCCACAATCTTTTTGAGGGCATTGTGGCCTTGGAGCTTGCCCTGTGTATCAGAGATAATCCGTCGCAAATACTTCACCCTTGAATATTTGAACGAGAGAATTATATCGTTTCCATACCAGCACACAGTCAAGGTTGACAAACCTCATAAAATACCACAGACCTTTGCTGTAAAGAAAAGCATTGGCGGTAATGGCCATGAAAATGCCACATTACTAAGACTGCTCCATTTGATTTTTGGGAATGCAGTTCCTGAAGAGGATGGAGCATGGACTGTGCTTATGGACTTAAAAGAGGAAGTAGAGTTATCGCTGTGCTCAGAATTCACAAAGAGTCCATCCAGTATTTACAGTCTAAGATACAGGATCATAGAGAGATGCTGAAAGAAGCCTTTCCAGATTTCAAACTCCGTCCTAAGCATCACTACATTTAACACTATCCTGAACTTGTACGCCGTTTTGGGCCACTTGTACACTTGTGGACGATGAGGTTTGAGGGTAAACACCGTTTTTGACAATCGCTCGCGATTGTCACTCGCATCTCATCAGTAAAGCTGGTTCCTTGATAAGTAATAAATTGCCATCGGCTGCTTTCAGATGGAGCTGCATTTACTACACAAAGCCATAGTTCACTGACAAGCGAGGAAATATCGCATTCATAATCTCAGGCGATTCATCCGCTATTATGAATGCGATATTTTCCCTTTTGTCAGTGAACTTCTGCTCAGTGTAGTGCTGCTCCATCTGAAAGCAGCTGATGGCGATATACTACTAATCAAGAAACCGGTTTAACTGACGAGATGCGCGTGACAATCGCGTGCGATTTATCGTGTAGCCCTGAGATGAACACATTCACACACATAAAACAATATCTCTTGGAGCTGTGCGGACCAGTGGGTCCATGAACAAACTGCCCCACTAGAACAGCTGGCCTTCTATACATCCCATCGTTCAAGTGGTGTTCCAGTGTTTTTGTGGACCAGTGGGTATGTGGACATGTATATGCAGTCTGTGTCACCTCCACTTTTAATACTAATTAACAGGTTTTTGTCTTTTAGGAACCAAAAGATGGCTGTTGCCCAGAAGCATGTGCTGCATGTGTATGTTGCACGAGACACCGCCCTGAAACTTACTCTACTTGAGCGACCAAAGTCAGTGGAGGAGCTGAAAGAAATAATGCAAGAGAGGTTCAAGCCAAGACTGGATGGTGACTCTAGCCTGCAATATGAGGATCCGGACTTTGATGGTGATCTTTGCCTTCTTGTGGACATCCAGGAGTTACCAGAGAAGGGCACATTGAGAGTCTTCAGACCTTAAGGTGACACTTCATCTACTGCATCTTCTGACACAGACATACTCCCATATGCACCTGCGTTACAGCGCCAGAAGAGTTGGCCTGATCACTTTGTGGTTCCTGGTTTCGGTTATGAAATGGAGCATTCACTAGAAGAAGGAAATCGTGTTCATGAAGAATCAGGAAAATTGCTGAAGTTAAAATGGTCACAGAAGAGTGAAATCCTTAAAAAAATGGCAGAAACTATCTATAGTTTTAAACCATACCCACATAATAAGGAATTGGCAATGGCTGCTCAAGCTTTGATTACAGCTCATCCATGTCTCAGAATGACGGCTGGTGAAGACGGGGAGTTGGAATGGAAACGTCACATAGGGTAAAAGGTTGCGTCTTACAGTAACAATCTTTATTTATTATTTTATTGTTCTCCCTGATGAGAGCAATTTTCTTTAGATAACATCATACATCACGTTTTAAAACAAAGAATGTCAATTAACTTTCTATTTTGACCTTGGTTCTGACTCATCCCTAATAGAATTGCCCTTGGTTTTGCTACCTGCCAACTGAAAACTGAAAAAGTTAAAGTATTTACAATAGAAAGTTATTCATTTGAAAAAGAATTCTGAAGAAATGGTGACCCAAAATACTGAATCTACCATCTATAGCAATGGCCACCATCAAAATATGGAGCTATTTAACACTTAGATTTTATTAAGTGCATGCTCTGCGTTTGTGTAATTACTATTGTAATGCATATTTTTTGTCCATCTAGGAACAGCGTGTTGTAAATATGAGACGGGCCCTCGTCCTTCGTGCATTTCCTGTGTACCTGCTTGAAGATGCCTTCAAGTTCTTCAGGACCTGTAATGTAAGTGTACTGGCTTCAATATCAATCCGTTTGCCTAGCTATTCAGTCAGCTTAAACATATGACATCACTCAACAGACTCTAGGAGAACCAGGGGGGTATTCCAGAAAGTGGGTTATGTGAAAACTCAGAGTGAACCCTGAGATGAGGGAAACGAAAGATCTGTGTCAGTGATTTTTATTACGGCCGCAGCCAGAAAATGTATGCTTCCTGTTTTCTCCCGTTGCCATGGTGAATCACAGCATTGGAGCTCCATTGATGATTGCTTTTTATTAGTCGTCAGGCAGGAGCTCAACTCAGAGTTGATTTACCTAAATCAGATCAGCTGTTCTGGAACTGAAAACTCAGTTTCACTTCACAGGCTAAGTCAACTCAGAGTTGAGATTGAGATTGAGATTCAATTTTATTGTCATTACACATGTACAAGTACTATGCAACGAAATGTATCAAGAAGGAAATACAGCATAACATGAGGAAGGTGGGGAGAAAAACAAGCAAACAGTACACATAGACATGACTTGCAACAGGGTAAGTAATCCAGCTCCGGCAAGCAGCCATCCGGTCCTGCAGCCATGAAGGCGCTTTACACAGACCCGCTTGCCAAGCTGGCGAGTCAAAGCGATGGAGGCTTTGAATTGGTCAGGCGAATTGTATGTATGTGTGTGTGATAGTTCTGAGTCCTTGTGTGGGTGTATGAGCGATAAGGTCCAAAAGTCTGTTTGTGTGTGTATGCATGATGGGGGAGGGAAATTTCTTTCCATAGCCGTGAGCTTTTTCAAAATATAATCCATATTGCGATTAATAGTCTCAGTCTCAATGCTGACCGCTCTTCCCACGGCCTCCGTCAAAACGGGCAGCCTTGTGAGGCTTTGGACAGCTGTTCCCGTTTTAAGATTTTTTTGATAACCCAGGGCAAAGCCTAATCCAATCAGCATAATACCTGTTATCATGGTTCCGAAAAGGTAGATATCTTCAATGTCCTCCATGGAAAGAGCCGCCAGACACACGATCCGCCATCTCTCCCACCCGTCCATCGTGTAGACATCTGCGAACGTTCCGTCAGGGAAGTCAGGTTCCCCCGAACCTGTGTTTCTCGTCGAGAAAATGGTGTCAATTAGGCTGATAGACCAGTTGATCAGATCCATAATTTCCAAGTTTCGAGAGCAGTGCAGAGAGAGTCTCTCAATAGATGAGATGAGACGAGACAGGAGACAAAGCAGGGAAAATATGGGGAAGGACGGGGAGTGAGAAAATGCGACCGCCTCCACTGACAGCCAAACGAGAAGAGGGTTAGCCAAACGAGTTCAGGGTTAGGCTAAGAGTTTGTTGAACCTCCTTTCTGGAATACCCTCCAGAACCTGTTTATGAAGTTTATTTGAGTTGTTATTCTGCAAACTGGCATGTAGAAATTACATAAATGAAAAGGTAAGTATAAAGCATTTAACTTAACAAGAGTATGCCAACAGATAGGTGTGAAACTAACATAAGATATAAGCATATGAAAAGAAAATAGTTTAAACATGTAGGTTAGTTGCCGTCTAAGTGCTAAGTGACAGTAATGTCTAGACATCATCAGCATGATTTGTATCCTTAAGGGGCTGAACTCATTCTTGTCTTATTTGTGTTTTATAGTCAGCAGATGGTCCAGACCTCACTGATACTCCGGTGGCTCTCCTAACAGCCGTCACGGATGACCCTACTGATGCGGCCCTCTTCAACCCTGAGAGCATCATTATTGTCGTGGAGGATGAAATACTTGTGAGTGGTCCCACAAATCTGACTGACTAATTTCTCCTGCTCTTTGGGTACATCTATTCACTAGACCTACAGTACCAAAAGACTCTCGAGCTTACATTCACATTTGTCCATAAGGTTGTCATGTGTCTTGAGGACAACAAACCACTGAAAGGGCGTCTACTGATGCTGAAGAATGATTTGTTCAATGAGTGAATTACTCAGAATGGATTATTTGTTGAGATGGGTATTGAGGAAGTTTTTTTTTCCATCTTTACAAATGTAATTTTTTGCCTCTTCTACCTCAGATTTAAAGTGTGACACTGGTTGCCTCTTCTACCTCAGATTTAAGGTGTGACACTGTTTGCCTGTTTTACCTCAGATTTAATACATTGATTGTTACATTTTAAGAACATTGATGTATTGCCCAGCCCAAGTTTTTGTACTAAATATGTTCAATTCATGCACTATACATGTTTAATGTTCTGCTGCCTAATGCCTACCTTGATGCACTACCTTGATGTTGTCAGTTTAAAGTAAAGCACAGTAAAAACCAGCACTTTATTTGAATGTTGTATTTTAAAAAAGTGAGTTGCAGCCTTCAAGAAACAGTAGTATCAAAATGTTTTTAAACCGTGTTAAATGGCTCCACATTCTAATAGTTGTCATTCTTGTTGAGGATAGACTATACTTAGAATCTTATTGAATTTTATCATGAATCTTTTGAGAGTTTTAATCCTATTTTTACCCAAAATACTGAATCTACCCTCTGTAGCAATGACCACTATCAGAATATGGAAATAATAGTACTTAATTTACTTTAAAACACATTTTGTTTTTATAGATTTATTTTGTTTCAATTTATCACAAGCACTTTGTTTTGACCGATCCGTTTTGATTCGTGCCTTTTTAAAAAGCACATTGTGTTTAATAAAAAAAGTTGTTAAATTGTCACTGTGGTGTCACTTTTGTGTTTTCTAACATTGCTATCTGATTATAATTGTGTAGTGGGCCGACATCAGTATTTCAGTTTAGAATTAATTTTGAGTGCATTTCCCACATTAAGTTGAAGAATATTTAACATTTTGAGTGTTTTTCCCACATTATATGAGTTAAGGAATATTAAAAATGTTTTGTATTTCCACATTATATGAGTTGAAGAATATTGGTAGTAATAGTGAATTACTCCCTAATTATAAGTTGAGGAATATCAATATTTATTAGTGGTGGGCCGTTATCGGCGTTAACGTGCTGCGTCAACGTGAGACTCTTATGTCGCCGTTAATCTATTCTCAAAGTTGTCTACGGAGCTGGGTCTATACTACGCAAGGTATGATGACTTTCACCTTGATATTTTAGCGCGGATGTATACCTAGCTCAATTGCACTGTAGGGGGCGAGAACGAGATTTTTCAACTCGCGTGATTCGCGTCATTCATGCCACCTCATCATCTCATAACCAGGGCTTTATTTGCGCGATTCGCGCAGTAAGTAGGTCTATTGCCTCTTTGCATTGACTTAACATGTAAATCACTCGCGCTTGACGCGCCATTCGCGTTTGGTCTGATCACAACATAACGTTACTGTGAAATTCCCACATCAAACGTGACGTGCTAACATGGATGCAGCTATGAAGCCGCCGGGTTTGCTTCAGGGAAAATTTATTTTTAAGAAGCTTCCCAATGGAAACCTCGACAAGACTAAGGTTGTTTGCACCTTGTTCAATGTGGAATTGGTTTACTGTACGGAATTGGTTTACATACAGTTGGGTTAAAAAAAAAAAAAACTTTCTCACAACAGGTAGTGGTCTAGCTTTAGTTGAAACCAGTAACTTTGTATTGGCACCTAATGAATTATGGCGCCTGTATGACATATCGCTTGTTGCTCCCTAACTCTTTGTAAATCGCTTTGGATTAAAGCGTCTGCTAAATGACCAAATGTAAATGTAAATGTACTGTAGGAGCTCTTCCAGTCTAAAGTACCACCTAAACGCAAAGCATCCCTTAGATAATGCGGAAGTAAACACAAGTACATACTTATTGAACGTAATTTAATTTTCATCACAAATTATCATAGTAGAACAGCTTTCTCAAGCAGCTTGTGATGCATTTTGGAAACAGGAGATGAGCCCATGGTCTAAAGACTTGCTTTTAGTCATTATTTGGGTAGCACACATATTCTGAGCCTTCGGTAGAATTCAAATGAGCCATTTTAATCTAGATTAATCTAGATTAATTCCAAGATTAATCTAGATTAAAAAAATTAATCTATGCCCACCACTAATTTTTACCAAATTGGCATGAATGCGCAGTTTGACGATTTAATGGAAATTAAAGTTTAAATAAATTAATAAATAAAAAAGTACGTAATAAGTTATTTATTCACAGTAGTAGATAATTACTTTCATTGTACATCCCTGCATCCCCACCGGGCGGTCCATGTAAATATTAGTAAAACAAAACCGGTCCGTGGTTTAAAAAAGGTTGGAGACCGCTGCACTAGAGAGTTGTGCAGTATATCAAAAAATTTTATTTGAGTCACATAACACAGATTTCACTTTAGAATTAGTTTAAACAGAACACAAGTGACAACTTGACAAAATACACAATTATGAGGACATATTATAATTGCATGCAAGCCCCGTCTATGACACAAAGCGTTATTATGAGGACATTAGCTATAAACCCAAACTAACGTCATTTAAGTGCATATGGGGTCACGTGTAAATTAATTGGAGATAGTCGAACACATACAGTTGATATTATACATCCACCCTGTTGTTATCGCAAAATAAACGTCTTTACGGTCAAAAATGTCCTGCCAAGTCTTATTTTGCAATAACAACCAGCTGCATCTATTCCCATACAAGATGATATAAATAGAGCATACAGCTAAACACATAAAAAATGGACATCTTGTATTAGATGGTCATAAGTGATCCGTAAAGACAAATGATTAAACACTGTAATTTACCATTATATTATTATAATATAATTATTACATTAAATGATACATTTCCACTGGGATGTAACATATGATCTTTGCGATGCTAGAGCTATGCTCAACCACTGAGCTACAGGAAAGCCATTATTATTCCATTACACTACAATAAGTGTTAGTGTTTCATTCTGTTCTCAGTTCAGGGTTTCCCAATTCTGTTAATCCTGATTTTTAACACCTTACATTTTTGGTAAAATCTGAAAATTCTAAATTACTCAAGAACCAGGATTTGAAACCACTGTCTTAGAAAGTACTTAAATATCAAACCGTTTGACTTGTCAAGAAAGAAATGTTAATTATGATTATATCGTATGATTACTACTGATTTAGATATCTTAAAAATGTAAATTACACTTAATAAACAATGTCTTGTCTTTAGTATTTGTATTGTGAAGGCCATACGTCATTAACAAGGAGGAAAGATTAAACACACACACACAAAAGTGAAGAAATTGTGAATTAAAAGGAGGTCGGTGATTAACAAGGACGAAAGATTAAACACACAGAAAAGTGAAGAAATCGTGAATTAAAAGGACGTCGGTGATTAACAAGGACGAAAGATTAAACACACAGAAAAGTGAAGAAATCGTGAATTAAAAGGACGTCGGTGATTAACAAGGACGAAAGATTAAACACACAGAAAAGTGAAGAAATCGTGAATTAAAAGGACGTCGGTGATTAACAAGGACGAAAGATTAAACACACAGAAAAGTGAAGAAATCGTGAATTAAAAGGACGTCGGTGATTAACAAGGACGAAAGATTAAACACACACACACAAAAGCGAAGAAATTGTGAATTAAAAGGATGTCTGTGATTAACAAGGACGATAGATTATACACACACACACAAAAGTGAAGAAATTGTGAATTAAAAGGACGTCGGTGATTAACAAGGACGAAAGATTAAACACACACACACAAAAGTGAAGAAATTGTGAATTAAAAGGACGTGGGTGATTTACAAGGACGAAAGATTAAACACACACACACATAAGGTGAAGAAATTGTGAATTATAAGGACATACATGATCTATGAGGACAAATGATTAAACAGACAACAGTTAAGTCGACATTCTGAGATAATTCATTCTCCAATTACAACTGTTAAAACTCGTAAAAGCGCTCATCCAGGTACTGCTTGTCATCTTGACTAGCGCAGTTTTATAACATTTTAAAGTTATACCATAGTATATCATATAAAAGAATCTATGTGAAAACACATTTTCTAGTGGTTAAACCAAACAAGTATGTTTGTATTTGTGGAATTTTGTGCGTATATGTGCTAAGAAACAAGTTTTTCATCATGGAACTTTTGAAATTGGTACCAAATGGTCTGATAAACCTTTTCAAATCAATGTTTAAATATTCATAATCACAACTAATGAGTCAAACAGTGTAACAATGTCATTAGAGTCAGTGCATGAAACTCAATAATGGTGACAGTCAACAAAATAAATATTCATGCTGCAATGCATGCTTTTACAAAATAATTGTCACCATTGTTGAGATTTTTATGGCGTGTATTGATTTCTAGGTCTTTCAGTAAATCTGCTTATTGTTACAGTATCTTTGTATTTGTGAAGCAGTACATTTACATCAGTCAAAAAGATGAATTTCAACATTATTTAGTATTATTACAGCTTGACACCCACCACAAAAAAGTAACCAACTCAAACTTAACGATGTTCACGCCCTCTCCAGTTTTAGCAATTATATAGTGTTTTTCTTGCTCATCTCGGGCATGCTCGTTTAGAACAGTTGCGCATTCACAACGTACACCCGGCATGAGCTTTTGGATATCGGTTTGCTCATTCCCAGAAGTTATATCAGCAACATTCAACTCGTCCCTGAGATCGCCAAAACACCCGATGCTACGCACCCCACACGGCCGGGCGGAAGTGCTCGCCAGCGGCGTAGAGATCGTAAACAAAGGCGGGGGAAGTGCGGAGGCCTAAGAGCTGGGCTAAAGCTAACAACACACCGGCTCTCTTTGCCCAGCATTTTCCTTGCTAATGTACAATCATTAGTGAACAAAATGGATGAGATTCGCCTCAGCATCATCAACAACAAAAGACATTTGAACTGCAGTGTGATTATCTTCACAGAAACATGGCTACACAGCTGCATACCGGACAACGCTATTGAGTTAGCGGGCTACAACACACACCGGGTGGATAGAACGGCAGAGGAATCTGGTAAGACGAGAGGAGGTGGAGTGTGCATTTTTGTCAATAAAGCTTGGTGCACGAATTCTGTTATTGTCGGGAGACACTGCTCGGCTAACCTTGAGTTTCTCATGGTTAAATGTAGACCGATTTATCTGAAACGGGAATTTACTTCCACCATTATAACTGCTTCTTATATTCCACCGGATGCTGATGCCAAGCTTGCTATGAAAGAACTTCATGCAGCCATCAGTAAACAACAAACTGTTCACCCGGAGGCTGCATTTATTGTTGCGGGAGATTTTAATCACTCTAACTTAAAGACAGTGCTCCCTAAATTTCACCAGCATGTTTCCTGCCACACAAGAGGAAACAAAACCTTGGATCATGTCTATACAAACATGACTGAAGCTTACGCCGCGACCCCCCTCCCCCACCTGGGTCAATCTGATCACCTTTCTTTGTTCCACACCCTCAAGTATTCACCTCTCATTAATCATGTGAAATCATCAGTGAAGACCATCAAGGTATAGCCTGCGGGGGCAGACTTTACACTCCAGGAAAGGTTTCTACGCACAGACTGGAGTATGTTTGCTTCTCAAGTCACCAGTGGCTCTCACACGGACATAGACAGCTACACCTCCTCTGTATTGGACTACATCAATACCACCATTGATAGTGTCACAACTCAGGAGCAGATCACCATATACCCCAATCAGAAGCCATGGATGAACAAGGAAGTGCGCCTCCTGTTGAAAGCACGCAACACCGCCATCAGATCAGGTGATGCACAGGCCTATAGTACTTCCAGGGCAAATCTGAAGAGGGGCATCAAAAAGGCCAAGCACTGCTACAAGTTGAAGCTAGAGGAGCATTTTACCAATTCTGACCCTCGACGCATGTGGCAGGGCATCCAGGCCATTAGTGACTACAAACCCAACCACTCCATCCCCATAGCCACAGATGGTGCCTTTCTGAACGAGCTTAATGACTTTTATGCACGCTTTGAGAGAGACAATAAGGAACCCGCCACCAGGCTCACACCTTCTACTTACCACCCAATCATCACACTAAACTCCACTGATGTTTACACTGCACTAAGCCGGATAAACGCACGCAAGGTTGCTGGCCCTGATGGCATCCCTGGTCGCGTACTCAGGGCATGTGCGTAGCAGCTCGCTGAGGTCTTCACGGATATCTTCAACCTGTCCCTCGCCCAAGCAGTGGTTCCAGCATGTTTTAAATCCACCTCAATTGTGCCCATTCAAAACATTCAAAACATTCCAGCCCGACATGCCTGAACGACTACCGCCCTGTAGCACTCACACCCATTGTTATAAAGTGCTTTGAGCTGCTGGTCCTGTCACACCTAAAAGACTCTTTACCATCCACACTGGACCCATACCAATTTGCCTACCGTACCAATAGGAGCACAGATGATGCGGTGTCCATGGCGCTGCACTCCGTGCTACCACATCTGGATAATAAGGACACTTATGCACGCGTGCTGTTCGTAGACTTCAGCTCTGCATTCAATACCGTCATCCCTTCCAAGCTAATCATCAAACTCAGAAACCTAGGCATAAACAATTCAACCTCCAACTGGATTATGGATTTCCTGATGAACAGGCCTCAGCTTGTTAGGTTAGGCCACATCTGCTACACCACCATCACCCTCAACACAGATCCAAAAGTGGTTTTGATTAAATGAACATTGATTCATTTCCATTGATGTCACAAAGCATTTCACTGGTGTACCACAGGGCTGCGTACTGAGCCCCTTTCTCTACTCCCTTTTCACACTCGACTGCAGACCTGTGAATGGACCTAACCCCATCATCAAGTTCAAAGACGATACAACAGTGAATGGTCAAATCAGCAACAACGATGAGACTGCTTACAGGGAGGAGGTACGGCACCTGGCCACATGGTGCTCAAACAACAACCTGCTCCTTAACAACTCCAAGACAAAGGAGATCATCGTGGACTTCAGGAAGGTGAAAGGAGGCACACACGACCCCATCCACATTAATGATACGGTTGTTGAACGTATTTCCAGTTTTAAGTTCCTGGGGACCCATATTTCGGAGGACATGTCCTGGACCACCAACACCTCATGCCTGGTCAAGAAGGCTCACCAGCGTCTCTTCTTTCTGAGGACACTGAAGAAGAACCAACTGTCTTCAACTATCCTGGTGAACTTCTATCGCTGCACGATAGAGAGCATCCTAACCAACTGTGTCACAGTCTGGTACGGGAACTGTTCTGTTGCTGCGCATCACAGGGACTACACTCTCTTCAATTGAGGACATCCAGAAGAAACACTGTCTGCGTCGAGCTCGCAGCGTTCTCAAGGACTCCTCTCACCCCGCTCATAGACTGTTTACTCTCCTGCCTTCCGGTAGGCGCTTCAGTTCCCTCCGGACAAGAACCAGCAGACTAGGAAACAGCTTTTTCCCCAGAGCTGTTTCATTATCGATCTCTGCCCCCCACTGATTTCACTACCCCTCATAACTTTAACTTTAATGCTGCTATTACATTGTTTACATTGCACTACAGGGCTGCCATGCATGACCGAACTGTACACACCAGTACAAATATAATATTAGATAATGATCCGAAATGTCTTCACTCTACTGAAGGATTTTAACATCCTCCACATATATACCGTAAAATAGTGTTAAATCTAAAGTATGATTACGAAGGTAAGTCGGTCCTCACACATGTTGACTAACGCCCATGGAGTTAAGAGTGTCTTTGAAGCCATTCCTAAGGCATCTGTATCATTATCTACACGGATGTTAAAGTCACCAACGACAAGGACTCTATCTGCGGCCAGTACTAGTTCTGATAAGAACCCACCAAATTCTTTAATAAAACCTGTGTGGTGAGGTGTTGATATATGGTGTACCATGACTACAAAAGAATTGTATTTAAAGTTAGACTTCTGAGAGATACTTTACTTATAGTCAACATGTCTCATGTACAGCTGCTTTGTAACATTTGAAAATTGTAAAAAGCGCTATATAAATAAAGTTGAGTTGAGATGCTCAAAGAGTTTTTGTGCCTTTTAGACAAGGTTTATGTTTATTTTATTAATCTTGGGGGACAGACTCATTAAAGTTATATAATCATCTGGTATTAGCCATGTTTCTGTACTGAAATTAAACTGTGTCCTTAAAAGAGCATCAAAAGATAAAACTCTTCAGGTACTTTGCTCATTAAACTTCCTCTCCAGCACATTTTACTAAGCCAGCAGACTGTTCATGTCTTTTGGAAGACACCTGTAAAGATTCACAATACAGTATTAACACAGTGACTTCACTATATGACTCAAAAACTGTACTGACATTAAACTGTGTCCTCAAATGAGCATCAATAGATAAAGCTCTGTAGGGACATTGTTCATTAAATTCATATAATATGCATATTACTCTTTTTGCTTTAATTTGGCTCTCTGGGACCTTGTTGCTGCCACCCCTTGCAAAGTCCATTATGTTTTAGTCAAGTTACAGCATTTAACTGTTTCAGTAACAGCATTTATCTATTATTTCTATACATTGCTGCCGCTTATCAACTGAGTTTATGCTTTCAATTATTATAGAGTGTTTACACAATAACAACAGTGATTATTCTGTATTATTTATATGTCTGTGTATGTTAAGGTAAAAGTATTAACCTCTTCGAAACATTAACCTCATAAGCACATTATTACACTGCCTAGATCTTTATAGTCCAAAATAATGTGATTTATATCTGACAATAACAAATGATGATTTATTTCTTTGGGCAATGTTAACTTTATCACCCAAAATAAACACACTACAATCTGTTTACTTATTTCTCATCTATTCCTGGCTTTTAGGTAAAACATGCTAACGTTGGTGATTTGAATAGCTTTTTGATGATGAAGATGTTGTTGATTCATCACAGAAAAAATATATAATTAAATCCTGCCAGGTTTCACCAAAGCTAACTCTATTAGCCGCTAATGCCGTAGTCTAATGAATATAATTAAAACGTTATGACCTGAAACAGTTTATATATTTGAAATGTAGCAGTGTTATTATCATAACTCTTACCTTACGTGACTTTACTTCGATGATTGAAAGACAGGTGTTCGCCAAGTAGTTGTTTGGGTCAAGTGGGAGAAGACCAGTCTTCAAAATGCAGATCCTTGTTATTATTTTGGATTAAGAACGAATTAAAAACTACATATTTATCAATTTCGTCCTTTTTGTAAATACGTGTTAATATCATGATTTGACAAATCCCCAAATGATGAGGACATCTGGCGGTAAACCAATCAGAAGCCGCAGGCATTAATAATTAATGAGGTTGCGCAGTACCAAGTCCGGTCTACAGGGGAGCACTTCCGATACACACGTCATACACACATTCAGGTCATTTGGAGAAATTTTGAATTTCAGCTCCCCCTAGCTGTAGGATCACTTCTACATTTCCCGAATTATGAGGACACCGGCCATGTCCTCATAATACAAAATGTCCTTATAGTGTGGCGTGTATTCATATGAAATGTCCTGCTAAATCACAAATACCAACACACACATACACACGCACACACACAGACACACACGGCGAGCGGTCAGAACAACAGCATGTGCACCACAAAAACCCCCAGAGACATCCGAGGATACAAACAGTTGATCAGACCCAGAACCTGACACAAAGAACCAGAGTTTACATTAAACATAAAAGTTTTCATTCATTATGAGCAATTGTGCTTTAGAGAAAAACATTAATTTCATAATGAGCTACTTTCTGAACAAACAAATGCCAAAATGAAGTTTAATGTAAATTTCTACTGTTACCACAATTAATGTTTAAATAGGAACGTAAACGAAGAAATATACACATAAACAAAGCTTTCAGTCACATTTTAAAAAGAATATAATGTAATATTCCTCACTGTTTGAACGTAAGTACATGCCTGTCTGCATCTGTACTGAAGACTGAAAGTTGTGAAACTGTTAAAGAGAGCTCGTTGAAGAGATTCTGAAGACAAGAAGTTTAGGAGACCTATGAAAATCCTTCTAAATTATATTACCAAAGGACGTTATCGGTTTCTGGGATCGGTTGCTGGTTCGATCCCAGCAGCCACCACCAGTGTGTCCTTGAGCAAGACACTTTACTCCATGTTGCTCCAGGGGGATTGTCCCTGTAATAAGTGCACTGTAAGTCACTTTCGATAAAAGCGTCTGCCAAATGACTAAATATAAATGTAAATGTAACGTTACAGTTCTTTGGCCAAAATATAATGAAATTTCCTGGGCAGTCCAAGTCGGTCATTGATGTTGTCCTCCAGCAAGTTGCTTAAGAATGCACAGTTTAAACAAGTCTCTAGCAAAAGACATTTTGACTTTCATTGGCTGCTGATGGCGGAAAACCCTTAACGGGTGTTTGCTGATTTCTTGCCCAGAGAGTGTTTTGAATCAGTCATGGATGTACCTCTCTCGGAAATCTTTTATGGTCGTGGTCTTGTTCAATATTTTGAGCATTCAGAAAGTTTTCCAACAATATACAGTGTCATGTTCCTCTTATTTACACTGGTATCATGTGACAAAAACAGAAATCACTCCCCTGGGACTTCTTGAGGTGGATTAGAAGCCTTCTGCCGATACGGTGAATGCGTTGCAGTACATTGACGAGCGGTCTGTTCCCTACACTTCCCGGGATGAAAATGGTAGTGTGGTTTTTAAGCCAGTTGTCCAGGTGATTCTATCTGGCGACCAGCTGACCGAGCAGACTGCTGATGCTGCCATCAGAGCAAAAGCAAATGAAGATTCTTCTTTGGGAAATTGGACGGGCTGGTTCCAGTTAGTTCCAATGAAAGTGCAGACTTTCATTGTTCCATGAAGATCATTTATGTTATCTTTAAGACATTCTACAATTCATTGTCACAGTGTGATACCGGTTCTTTGTCTCACCTCAGAAATGTTCTTCACAGGACAAATGTCAATAAAATGAGCCCTGGGGGATTCAAGATGTGTTGGATGCATCCATAATAATAGGGGTCTCCATCACTTCTCACTACACACAAGTAGTGAAAAGAAGAAAGATCAGTTTGATGAAAAACTCCTAATCATTGTTGATTGTTGTTCACAATGAATCTCCAGAATTTCATGACATGTTGCATGGCAATCGCCCAAGTCCTACACAAACCCAAAATGTACCTCAACCAATCATGTGTCAGATGCCGATGTGCAGCCATCCACCTTTCTAAAGGCAGCATGATCTGACAGAACATTTTAAGAGGAAAATGTCACAGTGTGGGATCACAAAGAAAAAATGCTGTCGATGCCTTTGAACAGCACTAAGAAAGATTCTGTCTTTAATTATCACTGTGCCTCTTTAATGATGGGCCTGTTTGAGCGTGACTTCCAAGACTCTGTGAGAGAAGGGGATGGAAAAAAAGAGGTGCCGTCTTTGGAAATTTCAGAAATGCTTCATTTTAAAGAGGCCCAGAGACACGGGAATAGTTATGAGGCATAGAAATTACCATTTGATCTTCAAGCACTGCAGAGTCCATTAGTTGCCCACAGACTGATGTGGAACAGAACTGTAAATGTAACTGAGGGTGCTAGCAACAATGTGGCATTGGATCAAATCTGCAAACATAGTGTTGAATACACAAAGGATGCTATCTCACACATTGGTGCAAATGTATATTTCCAAAATGCTCAACCAATTAGCAGAACACTTCAAGGGCAGATAAAAATTATAAAACATTTTGATGCAGATGTACAGCAGAATCAGGAAAACACACAATGGCATCCAACGAGGAAGACATTAAAGTGACAAGGAGCCGTTTTGGTGTATGGTCCCCCATTCGGTTGATAAGCGCAATTGTCTGTTATAAATGTCGTAAATATTTTCGCTGTATAAGCTTCCGTGTTGGCAGTGCAATACACATGAATTTTTGGACTAGGCAGAAACCGCTGTTACATCATGTCACTTCATAAACTGTGCATGTACTAAAGCACTCTTTTGGTTACCCCGGGTCATACTTCTTAGCTACACTAATAGTTCAAACTAGATTATGCGGTAGCAGTTGGTTGTTAGCCGTTAGCGTGTGCTGTCTATATAGCAGCTAACTTGCTTACGTTAGCTACATAAAACATTTGCAGTCAACCAAATCACAACGCATGGACATGAATGGGTTTAGTTACCAACGCAGGATCTTTTGACCATTCATTGAAAACATTTATTGTGGTTTGGTAGTCATCAATTAAAATCATAACACTAAATTTGTGATGAGGCACGATTATGCTACGCATGGGCGCCGTAAAGGGGTGGAAGGTTAGGACGATTCTAAGGGCCCAGGCTGATTTAGGGCCCAGAAGAGCAGACCCCATTTTATTTTCCTATTTCATTTCTCTTTTTTTATACATACATTAACTGTGCTAGGGCCCCTCGTGCACTAAATGTGTATTTTGTCCGTTTTGACTATAGATTTAATATTTAAAAAACAAATAATGGATTTACTGTTACAGTCTCACCCCTTCCTCTCACAATGGTTCATTCCACCTTCGCTGTCCAAGCTACGATCGGTGTATCGTCTCTTGCTTATTGGACTTGCTATGATGCACCGCAGACAGCGACACACGCAGTCATGTCATATCATATCAAAAGTCAGGGCATCAAAAACGGAAAGAAAAGAAGGAAAGAGAAGACAGAGAACGCCAAAGTCGACAGTATGTCAAACAGTTTTTCAAAAAGAAAGGTAACTTGCCCTATTCCTGTATTCCAAAACTTATTTTGTTGCTACATGACCTGCTTTTATCTAGCTAGCCTAGCTTAGTAAAATAATTACTGAATTATAATTTACATCCAACAATAATAACATCTCTGCTGTCTCCGGGACGTTATCATGTCTCGTAGACACAGATTCAGCGGCTGCTGCACACACACACGTCCTCCTTCCCCCACGTCCCCTGTCCCCGTCCCAGCCGAACAAGGTGAGCCTTAGCGCGAAACTTCGCGAAGATTGAAGCCTCTAAACACGTCTTATCTACTGTGTTCGCCACGTGATGATAACTTTGCAAAACAAAAAGTAATCTACACGCTTCAAAAATTACAAAATCAGTTTGCCGTGTCGTGTGTTCTGTGAAGTGACAGTGCTGCTGCTACGATCGATGCTGTCAAACTTGACGTTCTTAATATGAATAAAATGCCCTAGAAAACAATAATATAAAGTTGAATAAAACGTGTCTGTAGTAACCATTGGCTATAAGGAGTTTACAAAATAGATATTTACATTTTTCATATTAAGAAAACTAAATAGGCCAATAAAAATAATATGGTTAGTGTGTGTGTTTGTTCTCCCTTTTATGTAAACATGTACATATTTCTATATTTGTTTCTTGTTTTTGTAGGCTTTGTACTTATCTTTAGACATTTTAACTATGGAATGTGCTAAGTATCTTTTTTTGAAGTATACAGGGCATGTTTATTGGGTTAAATTATCTGTAAAAAATATAGGGGGCCCAGAAATTTTGGTTTCCATAGGGCCCAGAATTTCTGGCCGCACCCCTGATGCTACGTAAGCTATTGAGACCCGGCAACGTTGAATTATCTCTAGTCTACCTTACAGTTATAAATTGTAATATATATGACAATGAGTATTCATCATAAAACAGATACTTTATTCATCTAATGACAATGCTTCAAACACAGAGACATTCACACCGTCATCACCCCACTCGCTGTCAACATCTGATTCACAGTCGCTGAACACTTCCATTACAGTTTTGAGACTTGTGTCGGCCTGATTAAGATCAAACACATGGACACTACAAGTTATATCATCAATGCTAAACAGAGTCTCACAAGACTGCAGTGTCATTAATGATTGTGTCTTTTATGGAATAGTGGTCATGCAGTGTGTGGTACACAGAAATATTTCCACATAGTCCATTATCAACATCTCCTTCAACTTAATTCTATTTGTGGTTCACGTACACTTCTCACTTTGTGTGGTTGCGGTGCTGCTTGTTGTTCCAGGTCACTGGCATCATCGTCACAACTGTCCTTGCACTGACACATCTTAGATCAGTTGTCACAGCAGGCATGTTTTAATGCAAGTGGCTGCACAATCTCACCATCAAACAAGTAGAGTAATTTTGTTCTTCCTCAAGAACTGTCTTTATTTATATATTCACTCATTATCTTCTTAAATGCAAATAAGCTGCCTTACATGATACAGAATGAGAGAATGTGACGGAGAGACATCTCTACCTGCTCTCCCATATGCTTGCATGTATGTTTCAATGTCATACTAAACTATTTGCTGTACATTATTTTAATCTACTCCAATTCCCAAAGCAGTTTTTGTCAGCACCACTCTGAGACAAGACTCAGGACCTTTGAGAGACTGAATAATGTGTTTTTTTACATTATCAGATGTCAGTGAATGAAGCATCTCAACAATTCTGTGGGATGACGCATTACTAGCGCCAATGATGTGCACTGATCTTTGTCCAAGTGAGTCAAGAAACACATCATAAAACACCATTATCAGTCTGATATGGATTTATAATAAATAACAGTACGTGCAGCGTGTGAACCCTTCACTGCAAGATGGTTGACAAGCCAAGAAAATGTGTTTGTTGCATCGCAAGACACCTTTTTCACTGCAAGTCTGATGTTACTCTGATCAGGGCTTCTGATAACTTCCAAGCACTTCAGTAGTCCTAAGTGCTTCATTATTTTCTTGCGTGTTGATAAAGATGCTGAAGCAGTTAGAGCCAGAACTGGTAAAGAGACCGACAGGAGGGATCTCAGCTCACCCACCAAACCAAACCACAGCACTTCCTGAATGGGGCATCACTGCCATGACATTCCCCCTGCAGCAGACACACAAATAATGTAACAACAGGCTTCTTGTCACTGCTTTATTATTATAACAAATATATTTCTTTTACATGGGGAGCTGACAAATAAACTGTAAATTTGTCTTGTGGTGCCACAGCAAAAATAAAAATGACAACTGAACAACAAAGATACATCTCTCTCATGCTATTTATTATTATAACAATTAAGACACATTTGTTTTATGTTCTATGTGTATTAACAGATTATTTTCAGAACCTTAAAAAAATGAGTTCTTGGTTACAATAACAATAATAACAATTTAACTTAAATACACATGTCAATTGAGGGATTTTAATCATGTTTTATCATTTTCTAAAGTATAAGTGTGTAATCAATTAATCTGATGTGTTTTTAGTAAGAATATTAGATAAATCATATATAGAAAATATGAGAAGTGAGGGATTTAATCATTTATTCAGTTACGTAATTACATTTAAGCATTTAATCAGTTTTGTCCTATTTAAAGGTGAAGTCATAATATTGTGAGTGTTTTAATACATGCATTTGATACCAAAGCTATGTGCTGATAATAATGTGCTTGCAACAGAATGTGTCTATGTGTGTTCTTTCATCTTTGCCCGCATGTGCGGTGGATATCCCCTTCTCATTGAGGTATTTTACTTGACCTTCCATAATAGATGTGAGACGGCAAAAACTAGCAAAATTGGATCTTTATGGAAACACTTCAAATTCTGGGTGACCGTCGGGCATGTTTGAAAGATAACACTTTTGACATATCCACTCAGCAAGCAAGAAAGAGCTTTATTCCCAAGTATTGCAAAGAAATACAATACAATAAACATAATAGTAAAGCTATAGAGACTAAAGTTATGTGTGTATGTAAATATGTACAAGAGAAAAAAAGAATAGATTGTCTTATGGTATGCATTGTAAACAGTAGAATGAAATACAATTTACAGAAAAAGTTGTATAGAAATAAATAGTGTATTATCTGGAGGATATATTTATAATTGCACTTTATTATTATTGCACAGTTAATTCCACGTTTTTTTGCACGCTAGTTTTTAAAGGTGCATGTAATAAACCTTTAACTGTTCAGAAGGTAGACGGCTGAGGGAAGAAGCGTTTTTTTTGTCTGGTTGTTTTGGTGCTCAGTGCTCTGTAGCGCCGACCAGACGGCAGCATTCTGAAAAGATGATGGCTGGGATGTGAGAGGTCCAGGGTGATCTTCTGAGCCCTTTTACTCACTCTGGGTGTATAGAGTTCTTGGAGGATGGGCAGGGGAGCACAAATGATCTTCTCAGCAGTCCGAACCGTCCTCTGTAGTCTTACTTTGTGGCTGAGCCAAACCAGACAGTGATGGATGTGCAGAGGACAGACTCTATGTCTGCTGAGTAAAACTGTTTTAATAGAGTTTATGGTAGGTTGAACTTCTTCAGCTGATGTAAGAAGTAAACCTTCTGCTGGGCTTTTTTAGCAATAGATCCAATGTGATTGTCCCACTTCGGATCCTGAGAGATGATGGTGCCCAGGAACCTGAATGACTCCACTGCTGCCACAGTGCTGTTCATGATGGTGAGAGGGAGGAGTGCAGCGGGTTTTCTCCTGAAATCCACAATCGTCTCCACTGTTTTAAATGTGTTCAGCTCCAAGTTGTTATGACTTTACCAGACAGACAGCTGCTCAACCCCCTGTCTGTAAGCAGACCCATTAACATCCTGGATGAGGCCAATGAGTGTGGTGTCATCTGCAAACTTCAGAAGTCTGACAGAAGGGCATGGCAGTGCAGTCATTTGTGTACAGGGAGAAGAGCAGTGGGGAGAGAACACATCCCTGGGGGGCGCCAGTGCTGATTGTGCGAGAGCTGGATATGAGTTTCCCCATTCTCACTAACTGTTGCCTGTCTGTCAGAAAGCTGGTGATCCACTGACAGATAGAGCCAGGAACAGATAGCTGGGTTAACTTTGTCTGGGGCAGTGATGGGATGATGGTGTTGAAAGCGGAGCTTAAGTCCACAAACAGGATCCGCACATAGGTCTGTGGTCTATCAAGATGTTTCAGGACAAAATACAGCCCCATGTTAACTCTATCCTCAACAGACCTGTTTGCTCTGTAGGCAAACTGCAGGGGGTCCAGTAAGGGTTCTGTGATGTCCTTCAGATAAGCCAATACCAGGCTCTCGAATGACTTCATGACCACAGATGTGAGAGCGACGGGTCTGTACAAAGCAAAACTCTTGGACGTCTTTTAAGGAGTCTATATCTTGAACATCGCATACTTTAAAAAAAAAATAACAGCGTGTAGTCGATCTTGATGAACGCTCATTGTCACTGATGTAAACACAGAACTTTTTAATTCGATCGGAGCGCTTTATTTTGTTTCCCGGTGGACTGTTAAACCCCACGACACACACGTATCCCGGTAATTCTGTGGAATTAAATCAGTCAGACATCGACTTGTTTCCAGAAAAGTGTGTCATATGCTTCAGACGTTAAGCCAACTGATCGTGGGTGTGACGTCTGAGGCTGAGACTAGAGACAGGGATACAACAACACAAGTCATAAAACATAACAGTCATCAAGACTGACAGGCCATAAAACCTCATTTGAAAAACCTTATTTGATTGACTTGACAGAACTTAGCCTGGGAGAGAGGAGGGCTATGACTCTTTGATAAGAATACGGAACCCAAATTCTCAAACACTCATTTGCCAGATAAAAATCATAAAACAAAGAAACAACAACTCTTAGAAGAAACATCACATAAACATTTACTTTCTCTCTCTCTAATTCACAAACACAAACGTCTTTCACAGCATTTAGCCTAGTAGAAAGTCAGCCATGCTGAAAGCACAGTTTTTGCCTGGTTGTGGGGTGGTGTGTACTGTGTAGGTAGTAGTGATCTACCGATATTGTTTTTTTAAAACAGATACAGATTGAAATTATTTGTACGTTTATGTGCCCGAGACCCGATATGCAAAACAGATATTTATTTACTGTTATACTTCTGTTTTAGACACACTGATCACAACACAACTGAACAATATTTTATTTAGAACAATTTCTCCCTCCTTGCATACAAAGCAAAACATTTGCATCTATACACCAATAAAAAGAGTGAAAATAAAGTGCACTGTTACTATAGTGTCTTTGTTCAAATTATGAATAATTCTAACCCAAAAAAAGAGGAGTCTGAAAAATCGCAGAAGCTCTGCTGCAGTGACGGTCCTACAAGCAATTCTATAAAAAATGGCCACAAAATGGCGAAGATTATCGGTTAATCCGATAAATGAAAACAGACACCTGATGATGTGGAATTGATTGAATATCGGGAAAATTATCAGGAAAAATGATGTATAGGTCGATCTCTAGTAGGTAGCCTACAGTAGGGAGGCGTGGTGGGATCAGAGGACTCACAACATTTGTAAAACATAAATGTCATCAATACTGACAGCCCATTAAAGTAGTATTAGAGTGACAGGTTGACTAACCTTAGACAGGAGGGTCATAAATCAATCACCATTTTGACACTGTTTCTACAGTAGTTCTAAACAGAGAAACTGCTTTACAGAGACTGTTGTAAAAACATTTTTTCTCATTCGGCAAATAAATGAAAATGTGACAAAAACTTACTCCTGTGCAGCCATTGGACTTCGAAAGGGAGGGATGGAGTGAGCCATTGGTTGCAATTCGCAACATCACCGCTAGATGCCATTAACTTTCATACACTTGACCTTTAACCTCTGTTTACTCTCAAATAACTGAAACTAGTGCTGCAGTAAGTGAAGATGGTAACGGTGTTTGTGAAGATTAAATGATTTCTTTTATCTACAGTTAATTTCATCAAAGGCTGTGGCTGAAGTCAGTTCTTGTGTTTTATATATTTCTGTCTTTGTTGTTTCTCTGTCCATCAGTGATTCTGTTTGTTATCACTTCATTATCTCATTCACTGCGACATCCAGTGTTACATTTAGCAGCCTGTAGTATTCACACTAAGCAGTGCTTATTTCATCTTGGAGAACCCATATGGGGTCTACGTGAACCCGCAAACAGCCCACATCAAACCCATCTGAGCCCCGCATGACTGTGCTGGCTGGTGGTCATTATTTCAGTTAATTTCAGCTTAAAGTGCCACATTTTGTCTCGATCAATAGGCTCCCACGTTCATATAATAAATCTATACATTTTTAATAACTGTGAAGATTGTAGATGGAGTGAAAGTCAGTAGATAAAATAGTGTCTGTAGATAAGAGTTTATTTGAACTGATCAATCACCATTACATGAATCCAACACATGCAGAATTAAAGTCAACCTTCACCAGATTTAACATGAAGGACAGAATAATCTTAAGGAATAATTGAAGGTGCTATATGAAGCAGAAAAACCCTTTCAGTCATGATTTATTCATGATAAAGCAGTAGAATCCAGTACCTTATTACAATAAAAGTATTAAAGCCTAAATATGTAATAAATGCAAATTTCTTGAAATAAAATAACTTAAAGCCTTCCTTCCTCTAAAATATAGACCCTGATCCCTGATGTTTAAATGCTCCCTATTGCTAAATAACAAAACCAAAAAGTTAACAAAGGAAGCAAAAAATATATATTTATTTATCTATTCTTCTGCAGATAAAGTTGAGTTAGTGAGGTTCAGGAAGACTAATCCAGAGATGATCTCCTCCAGACTGAACCGCTCCAGATCTCACTTCAGGTTCACAGTCGTCCACTGCTGTTTCATTCCCCGGAGCCCAATTATCATAACAAGTGATCTCTCCATTCACCCAGAACCAGATCCCCACAGAGCAGGAGTGACGTAACCCCAGCCACACCTCAGCAGTCGAGGCCTGATGAAGAACTTCAGTCAACATGAGCTGAATCTTCTCTGAATCCACTGAAACCAGATCCACATGATTCTCTCTGCAGTATCTCACAGCTTCAGTCCAGCTCAGATTCTTCTGGATCAATATCAGCTCATCTGAACACACAATAAATACAAACAACTGAACATGAGAACAAAACACAAACACTGAGACTGAACTGAGATCAGTTCAGTCATCATGAAGAAACTTCTGTCATCAAACACACACATTGACTTTTATTAACTCACCTTCATGACACACAAACGTGTAAGAGTTACTGCAAGATACATCATGCCATTTCCCCTCATTATTCATATCGGTCATTGTACAATCTCGAGTATTATCAGGTTGACCAGAGTCCCAGTATCTGAAGGCGGAGTCAGTGTTATCTGACCACTCCCACGAGTCTCTGAACAGACCAATCCAGACAGATGTGTGATGATCATTAATGATGTTGTGGATCAGTTGATTGTCAGTCTGGTTCGTCACACTGATCAGATCAGAATGATTCTGTCTGCAGAAACTCTGAGCTTCTCTCCATGTTGTAGTAGAAGGGTGAATGATATAAGCTTTACTGCTGTCTGTTGAAAAAAAAGAATATTCAAGTCTCATGATTTTAATTCATTACAACACTTACAGTTCAGATGTCAAACTACAGAAACAGATTTTTACAAAAAAGTCTTGATAAACGCTTAACTTGTTCAGGAGTCAAGCAAAAAGTGGGAGAAGCATTTAGTTGCAGCTAAAACTGAAGAGTGTAAGTGTTGATTAATCTTGTCTTATTGAGTTAAAACCGTTTGCATATTGTTTTGCACTATCTGCCTGGCCGGGGGGGCTGCTTTAGAATTCAGAAATTAGACATAATTAATATTGCATATAAGAATTTATAGTCCGTTTAATATTTGACCTGTGGTTCTTTCTCCTTTATCGCCAATGTGTGCTTTCACTGTGTGTGTGTGTGCGTCTATGTCAATGTGTGTGTGTGGATGTATGTTTGCATATTGTGTGTGTGGAGCATTTGTATGTCTGTCTTTGTTGTTTTCACCTTTGTCTTGTTTTTACAGGTATATGCCTTTAGTTTTTTTACTTGTATTCAATGTGTCTCATGTACAGCTGCTTTGTAACAATGAAAATTGTAAAAAGCGCTATATAAATAAAGTTGAGTTGAGTTGAGTTGAGTTAAAACGTAGTTTTGTTTCTTTGTTTAATGCCACCGCATGACGTGTTGAAGTCTTGTTTGTTCTCGTGCTGGTTTCACATGTTATTGGGAGATAATTGAAGGCATGTCCAGCTGAATTAAATTGCATGAATCAGATGGGTATATAAGTGTGATTAACCACCACGGCAGTGGTCCTGTGCAGCCCTCATCTCATGAAGAAAGAAGAATAGAGATAAAGCCATGTATCTGCGATATTGGATCAATTTAACAACATCGGCATATCGGCAATAGAATGAACAAGACCGATGGTTTATTATGGCCCTATGATTTCCGTGAAGCGTAAAACACAGATGGAAACTAGCAAACACAACAGAAAGTACCGCTGAACAGCTTATGAAATTCTAATTGTGCTATAAATAGTGCTAATAATTATTAAGCTGGTGTTTAAATATGCCATCTGCTTCTTCTACGTGTGAATGAGTGGTGTGGTTTTGTGTAACTTAATGTAGTAGACTTTTTGTGTGTACAAAAATGTACAAAACTAGTAAGTAGACTAAAAAAAGCCACCTTATATGCTTTAGGCACATGTCCTAATGTCAAATTCACGGATCAGGTTGCCAGCACCACCTGGTCCTTTTGATTCATCCTCTACAATATTAGGAAAATTAGACCTTTCCTATCAGAGCATGCTACGCAGGACCTAGTACAGGCTCTTGTTCTGTCAAGACTGGATAACTGCAATGCGCTGCTGGTTAGACTTCCAGCTAGCACAACCAAACCTCTACAGATGATCCAGAATGCAGCGGTAAGAGTGGTCTTCAATAAACCAAAGAGAGCACACGTCACTCCTCTATTCATTAAGCTACATTTGCTCCCTTTAGTCGCTCGCATCAAATTCAAGATTCTGCTCATGACCCACAAGACCACCACTGGTTCGGCATCCTCTTATCTCCACTTGCTAATGCAGACGTATGTACCCGCCATATCCCTACGCTCTGCGAACAAACAACATCTTGTGATGCCATCCCAAAAAGGTAAAAAATCACTCTAGCGTAACTTCTCTGGATCTGTTCCACTTATGTGGAATGATCAGCCCGCTGCTAGAAGATCATCGGATACTGTGTCCATTTTTAAGAACTGTCTGAAAACACATCTCTTCTGTCAACACCTGACAGGTCAGTTCTGACTTCTATCGCTCTTTACCACTTAGGTAGGCTATAATGAGAGTAGGTTTTCGATTGCATTTGTGCTTGTTGTTGTCTTAATGCTGTCCCAATTGCTTCCATTGTTTACCACATCTGTTCATCGCTTTGGATAAAAGTGTCTGCTAAATGACAATGTAAATATGAAAGGGGGGGAGTGATGTCACAGGTCCATAAACACCAAAAACAGTTCTGAAAACAGCACGCTACTTTCAGCGTATCATCAACATTAACTGACTCCATTTACAAAAAAAAAAAAAAATTTTAAACCAAATCACATCATACCAAAAAAAAAACATAAATATAAGAGAACAAAAGTCAAGAGGTCCACTGAAGGAAACACTAAACACAATGAGGTTTTTTTTCTTATTGTTCATGTTTTCTTCCGTGATTGTAAAAGAATCTTTACTTCATCATCTCATTGACTCAATCTGATTTACCTCATTCACTTGTTCAATATGGAGACATCTGAATCATTCTGTGTGTGAGAGCCGAGGACTGGAGTTAAAAAGCTCAGACTTAAATATGGACTACACTTAAAAGTATACTTTCATAAACTTAGAAGAGGACCAGAATAGTCTCAAGCAGTATTAAAATAGTAAACTTACAGGTACACTACTAGCAGACTGTTAATTATATACTTAATGAATAAATAAATAACACTTAGAATACACTTCAACTTTACTGCTGTATACCGTTATGTAAGGATTTGGTGTCAGTTGGGTTTAAAACTCACTTGGTGGTGCTGCAACACACTGATAAGACACATTCAGGTATTTGTAAATTCCACCACAAGGATCAGTGAAAACTGCAGAGCCCACAACCATAGAACAACTTGATTTTCCATTACATCTGTGACATAAATGCAAAGAAATATATATATATATCTGATAATATCTGACAGCTCTTCAATAATGTTTACTGTTCTTACCGAGTGATCAACGCACTTAGAGATGTGTTCAGACGGCACTGAACATTTGAGAGCTGTTCAGGTGGTTTTTCAGTAGAGCAGGTCTGTCTGTCTGTACGTCCATAATTGGCTGAAAGGATTTTAATGGTTCCCTGCTCTGTTGATAAAAGTCACATTAAAGACATTTGTGTTTTACAAATATGTAGTTTCTCGTCTTGTTATCTGGCCTTTAAATCACTGAACATGTAAATGCATGAAATTCAGAGAACTCACCACAGATGAGATGGAAAGTCTTTGATTCACAGATTATTAAATCCTTTGAAACACCTGAATTCAGAGATGATAAGTGAATTAGATGTAATGATGTTACTGTGTTTCAGTGACTGTCTTTGATTATTTGCTTTAATCAGAAGTGTCCAATCCTGTAGAGTTCAGCTCCAACTTGTTCATCTGACCCACATGTGTTCTGTGTCTTAACTGTGATGTTTATTATTGTTGTCTTATGATCATCTTTTGTGAAGTGAAGGTTTGCTGTCACTCACCATTGTAGCAGATGAATCTCATGAACAGAGAGCTGAAAGAGAGAGTTTTTATTCAGACACATTCACTCAGAGCTGATCTAAGCATGAGTGGGGTGACACCCAACAATCATCAATAACTGATGCAAAGTTTCTATTGAAGAAGCAGATTCTGACAGGTTTTAGCCTGTTAGTGTCTCAGAGAGATGAACGCTCAAGTCGGCAACTCGGAATCGAAACACATTTTAAAACACGAAAGACTTTCATCAAGGATACAAAGAAAACAAGGTAATATCATTGAGATGAAAACTTCAGGTCCGTTTACAGATGCAAAAGGCAGAGGTGCTTAGTACTCAAGTATTTTACTCAAGTACAATTGTCGAGTATCTTTATATATTTTAGTGTTTTTCGTTTTGGGAAAATTTACTTCACCACATTATGAAGCATATTCATACTTTGTTTAATCCAACACATTCCTCAAAACATCTTTTTACATGTGTTTTACCTTAAATACTAAAGTACATTAAAAATATACGATATAACTTTTACTCAAGTAAAATGATTTTTGAGTAAATTACTTGAGTAAAAGTAAGTACTTTGACTTTTAATGTACTTTTTAAATGTAAAAATTGCAGTGTAGTTTTCAAATGTTGTTGAGTAAAAAATATGCTTGTATGTATGGAATTAAAAACATTTCCAAAGTAAAAACACTAGTAAACGAAATTGAAGATACTTTATCCCTGAGAGTAAGATACTCAGGCACTATAAACCTCTGGCTCACTGCCAGAAGCAGTTTTGTGCAAGGTGATATTTATTTCACCGCCAAAAGGGGAATCCAAAGTGAATGGAGTATATACATTGTCCCATCAAGAAAAAAAGAAAAATCCAAAGAAATATATATACTGTATGTATAAGCAGAAACACATCATTAACAAATAATGAAATAACACATAATCAGAACACATAAGTACACACAAAACACCCCTTCACGGACAACAGTGGTCTCGAGCAATTTCCGGGCTTGCGGCAAAGACGTCACCTCGTGGGGACGTCATAAGTGGCTGCCGCCAGTCCACTGGGATTGCCTGCTTCAGTGCTGAAC
Organism: Triplophysa tibetana; assembly: GCA_008369825.1. Taxonomy (NCBI): domain Eukaryota; kingdom Metazoa; phylum Chordata; class Actinopteri; order Cypriniformes; family Nemacheilidae; genus Triplophysa; species Triplophysa tibetana. The sequence continues at coordinate 26,488,266 of CM017897.1, forward strand.
AATAACCCACTCACACAGACAAACAAACGCCACGAGGACGAACAAGACAAATTGCGGAGTACGTTTGATATGTATGTGAAATGGCTATAGATGGTAGATGTGGAGTAATGTGGTATGTTGCGTGCTGTTAGTGTGACGTGTACACTATGGCTAAGTGAAGCTTTCTGATCCACTGAAACTTTCAACAAAATTGCATCGGAAAACGGTTACTGAAGAACAACTAGACAAGGTTGAAGGTGAAAAACACCAGACAGACAACAGCTTGAGCAGTAAATGTGTTCAACGATTGGCTTGAAAAATTAAGTCTGCTAAAGAGGTAGAAAGAGAGGAAATGCTTTAAACAACCACCTTCGAGCTTTCTATAAAACTTTGAGAACTTTAGCTGGCACTAAATTAATAAAAAAACCTTGATTGAATACTTGTTGCGTTTTTTTGTATCATGCTTATAACTATAAAATACCAACAAATTATAAGTTCAAACAAGACAACACAAAATCTAGATCAGCTCATGTTACAATTTGATTAAGTCCGCTCAAATGTAGATCCAAGTAAAGTGGGCGGTCTTGTTAATCTCGTACCGTCGCAGCCTGATGTTCCGAATATGGTGAGAAGGGTTACATTTTTTTTATGCATTTGGCCGACACTTTTATCCAAAGCGACTTACATTGCGTTATCCTATACATTTTGCATAGGTATTTGCAATACCTTGGGATAGAACCCACAACCTTGCGTTGTTAACACAATGCTCTTACCACTGAGCAACAGGAAAGCTGTGCAGAATTTCTGTGCAGAATTCAACCAATCGCTACCCACTAGTGACCTGGCCAATCATAGCACACCTCGCTTTTCTGAGCGATGAGCTTTGTAAAATATCAGAGTTTTTCAGAGAGGCGCAGCAAAGATGAGATACAAACATGTACAGTATGTGGAAGATCCCGCGGAACCCAACGTAAATGTCGTGGGAGCGGCCGGGTTTACCTTTAATGCGTGCAGGACTGGGCGGGTAAAAAATAGTGCGGGTCCCGCGAATAATAGCCGCCAGCAAGGATTGAGCCAGTAAACGAAATCTATAGGAAGATCAAAGCGGGGATTTACTGCACAAAAGAGAAGCAAGGCAAGTCGGACATTTGGAAAAACTTCTGTATTGTTACTGACAAAAGTATAGAAAATTAGAGTTTGTTAGTTGCAATAAATGTGCAAAAGTTTTAATATACTACGGACACATATCTGGCACCTCTTGGCTGAGTCGATTTTAACTGGTCAAAGCAAGCTCTGCTTCACAGATAAACCACTTCTCCCCGCATTTGTTAAGCTACTACAGAGAAATGCGTTGAACTCCTATATGGGGAGTCTGCAGACCTGGAGCATGCAGTTTTGCGCCCCCAGGCAGTTTTACGCCCCTGCTGTTCCTTATTTCTCCAGTAGGGGGAGTATGCAGTTCCGCTGTGTAATTCATACAAGTTCAAAGAGATTTATTTTTCTAACTTTTTGAAATAACGAGACAGTACAACTGCATGATCATTTAATATTTTTAATTATTTCCAAGTATTATTACAAACAAAATCAATGATATCACAACATGAGCCTAATTAGCCAGCCAACAACTACTATTAATTATTATTACTTATTACTATTACTATAACCCACATAAGGTGCTTATACATTTAATCAAAATCATTAAGTTAAAATATAAAAAATATTTATAAAAATATTTAATGGAAAATATCAAAGAAGTATATTGTATGTACAATAGATAATTGGATCATCTCTTTAACAACTCAAATCAAGATCCATATGGGACTTATGTTTTCAATTTGAGTTTGAACATGTTTGTGGTTGTTGGTGCTCAATTATTGATCTTTTTTTTATAAAAAACTTGAGTATGTGTGCAGCTAAACTGAAATAGTTTATATATAATATAGAATGCAAGTTAGCAGGGCCAGAAGAATATCTTACAAGGACAGGCCATCTCGCATTGACTCCGGAGACAAAATGAGAACAAATTATAATGAATATAAATATGAAAATGAGTAAAAGATATCGAGTTGGCATACACGTGGTTTAGCTAAGGTTGATCCAGAAACAACATTGACCTGGTCGCCAATAAGTATTAATTGTATTGTCTTTGAGTTTAAATTACACTCACCAATATCTATATTATATATATATATATATATATATATATATGTTAAGATTTTTAAATGAATTCATAACAATATCACTTAATCGTCAAAAAACGATGCATGCTGGACCCTTTCTTAGTAAGAAAAACGATTATTTACAATACCTCTAACTCGCGATTAAGGACGAAGTTATCTGTTAGGTCTGTTCTGGTGATTCATAATGAACAGCGAACCCCTACTGGAGAAATAAGGAACAACAGGGTCCTAAAACTGCATGGGGCGTAAAACTGCCTGGGACACAAAACTGCATGCTCCAGGGGCCTCATTTATAAAACTGTGCGTAGGATCCTAACTAAAACTCTACGTAGGCACAAAAGCCAAAAATAGCGTACGCAAAAAAATATTCAGATTTATAAAACCATGCGTACGCACACCTGCACGCAATTTTCACTTTATAAATCACAGCCTACCTGATAATTTGCGCACGCAAGAAAAATCATTTACCGCCCTTTATCCGCCCACATTCAACCATATATAGACAATGCAAATTACCTCATTGGCCATGCATATTAAAAGGAGCAAGGAAATTTGTGTTTTTTAAAAACAAAATCATGGCAGCAATGGAGAGCAAGGGCAAGAAGCGAAATTTCTCTGAGGCAGAAATAGAGGTTGTGAGTGAGGTGGATGAAAGGAAGGCTATTTTGTTTGGTGGCCACAGCAGTGGAATTACCAATAAAAAAAATATTTAGAGTGGCAACACATCACTGCTGCGGTAACGCAGTTGCTTCGGCAAACAGGACGGTTCCAGATGTAAAAAAGAAGTGGTCCGATCTTAAGGTGGGAGCAAAGAAACGGCCTGCCTCTCACCAACAGAGTGTGTGTGCGACTGGTGGGGACAAAGGCGCCCCCGATTTGTCCCCAATGGAGACCCGAATGGCCTCAATTATCGGCCAAACCAGTGTGTGTGGCATTGTGTCTGAGAGGGAGGGAGACACAGATGTGCTGGATACAGGGGAACCAGGTAAATAACTTTATTGCTTGTGTGCTCAATTAAACAAAATAAGTTACACAATTGGTTTAGTCCTTATTCTTGCAGAGTCTGCGGGAGACCAGTGTAAGGAAACTTTATGTATCGATTGGTCATTTGAATAATCCCTTTCAAAACTGCAGGCACTAATGAGTTTAGGGATGGCTGTGAAATCCCAGACCTATGTCAAATTAATAGGAATGTTAAAATCAATAAGATTTTGCTTAAAAAAAGTACACTTGGTTACCTGTCGCCTATTTCCCGCTGATATGTCCCGGTTGGCAAAAATCCTAAAACTGAAAGTACTTGGGTTGGTACCGGGATGGCGCGGTTCCGTGTTGTTGGTCTTTGTAATGCTGGGCCAAGTTCAGCACAAAGATCCAAGAGCATGGCTCTAGGAAATCTAAAGCGGCTTATTAGCCACTCATCATCATGGGCTAGGAAATCCTCACGCTCCCTGAATACTCTTTCCCTCTGAAGTCTGCCATTGGCATAATCTTCCAGCAGTGCCAGTGCATCCATCATGCAATATGCGCTTAAGTGTTGCTTTAGTAGGCTAGATATGTTTTCAGCGATCAGATTTAATCATTTACACCTTATCACATTAATCACATAATGAGTGATAGGCCTACATCCATTTAAGAATGGAAGTGAAAGAAATTAAATTTACGTACTTTCAGCATATAGTTCATTTTATGTCTTTAAACTAAACATGCATGTATGTATCTTTAGGACCCATAATTGTGATTTAATGTTATTTGTATTTTTTGTTGTAACCGGGACCTATGAGCAACTTGTAAATATTGAAATATGTCAAAGTAAATTTTGCCATTTTGCAAAGGGTTAATTCCCTTTATCCGCAGTCAGTTCCTCAACTCACCATCAGTGTCGCCAAACTGCTTTGTCTTCAAAATGTGCGTACGCATGGGTCAGAGTTTGCGTGTAGGTGCGCATATTTTCACGTCAAGTTTTTCTTTATAAATCCCACCTTTTGCGCAGGAACTGGCGTACGCATGTTTTCAGCCCCGTATTGTGCGTACGCAAGCTTTATAAATGAGGCCCCAGGTCTGCAGACTCCCCCTTCTCTTGAACTCCGCTGTCAAGACATTCGGCCATACGACGTCATTGCCGGGAAAGGCTTTGTTGACATTGTTCAACATTTCATTAATGTTACTGCTAAATGTGTCAGATTTAATGTTAAAGATGTTCTGCCTCACTCGGCGTGTCGAGGGAGAGAGCGCACACATTTATTTATTTCATATATATATTTTTTCAATGTTTAATTTACGTTTTAATTTAAGTAATTCACATAGTATTATGCCTTGTTCGGCTACATAGGCTACCACTTTTCTTTGTTATTTGTCAGTTGCACATGTGCATGTTTGAATATTGTGTGTGCTGTTATAGGCACAGCTGAAGGCTAAGAGTTCATCCTGTGTTAATTGCATAGCCTTTCAGAAGCGAAAAGTTTTGTTGGTCTAATAACAAACGACGACATGTGATAAATTACATTTTTTGAGTAATTTTTCAGGCGTGGTGCTTAACCCTAACTTGAACATATTTATCATCCGTAAAATGAGCATTTAATTAAGCGCAAATTTTCTGTGTCTGTTGTTATGAACGTATGTATAGTTCAACATTGTTTAAATTCTTTAAGGTAAACGGTTCGCGGCTGCGGGCTGGAGCGAGCGCAAAAATTGCGGGTGCGGGCGGGAGTTAAACCCACACGTTGTGGGAGCGGGCGGGATTGGTCAGAAATTCACCGGGAGCAGTAAGTAGATCTTTAATGATCTTTAGACTTCAATGCATCAAGCTTTTATCAAAGCAAGCAAGCAAACAAGCAATATTTAGTGCATTCTATATCCATCCATCGAAATATATACAAATTTAAATTGACATATTTTAGTTTGTCATGAAAAAATAAGCAGTTTTTATTAGTGCGCTTGAACCTAGGCGGAAATCCTAGGACCCTGGGGAATCCCTGGGTGGAGTGACTCATGAATTAATGAAATATCGTGAAATACAACAACAGATAACAAAAATGAGATAACAAAAGTTGCTTTTAAATACAATGTATGTTTTTTACAGCAAGACTTTTACATAAATTTGATCTGAACATATTTATTAGAAGACGTCATTACTCCACCACCTGTATGGCGTCATAAACTAGATTGCCGAACCAGCTTGAAAACAGTCTAACTACATTGTTCATTTCTCAATGATGCATTATACGATGGTGGTTTATATGGTGTTTTTTTCTGAATCCAATACTGGGTTTTCTTATATAAAAGAATACATTTAAGATTTCTTATTATAGTATTGAGTTTTCTTATATAAAATGAAGCTCAGGATGCTGAGTTGCTCATTATTACGCTAAACCCTGAGATCATTTTGAATAAAACCAAAGTTATGTTATGTATTGTCCGAAAGCCCCGGAAAGGTGTCAAGATAAAGAGCAGATGATATACGTATGTGTTTTTGAGAGGCCCTCACTACGATTAAATCCTAATATGGAGGCCGGAAATATAACGGTAGTTAGCGCAGGGGGACGGGCTAATGAAAAGATGATATCATATGAAACCTGATTGGTAGAAGGTGATGTCAGGTAACACATGATTGGTTTAAACTGTGATAACGACTTGAGAACAATGTAAAAATGACGGAGTCAGATGTGTATTCGGCAGTGGTGTGCGTGGACTTAAAAAATGAGGTGGCAGATGTCTACCCATTCAATTTTTGTTCATCTCTGCACTTTTAACAAGTGCGTTTGTCAGAAAACCAGTGTCATTTCAGTGTTTATTTATGAAAAATTCCTATTTAATTATTACAAGTTCAATACAGTATATACTTTTTTGCAGTTTTTTATTTTCCCTGCTTTGGCTTAAGGTACATCAACACCACCTTCATCTTTCTCTAGAACTCTTGGGATTTCCTATATAAGAATTACATCATTACCAATACCATCAATTCAATTATTAGCACTTTTCACTGGTTATGCTTTACAACTTGAAGTCTAGCTCCCTCATCCAAGACCCGTTCTATTCGAACTCTTCCCAAAAGATTAAGTTTGACTTGGGCACTTACATGGTCCTTTGATTTGGAACGTCATTAAACTGCCCTTTCCAAGTTTTTAACGTCTTCAACTCCGTATTTTGACCATGTGCCATTCGGGTATTTGAGAAAAGAAGGCAAGGCCAACTTAACAAACAGGTTTTCTCTTTACTCCCGGTGAGCCAGTCCACTCTTGAGTACCAATTGACAGAAAATACTGTCTCTTGTCTATTAATATTGACATTGGGCTGCGGTCTTCCGCCAGATTTGATTGTTTTTTTCTCCTCAAAAAACAAGGTGTCGAATGAAAAACCACGTAATATTCTGTCAACAATCGATAACTCAGCTATCTCCGACACGAATCCTACTGGTCCTAAGGTACACCGATTAATAAAACTGTGACGGGGGTAAGAGACACGACACAAAGGTGGCGGTGGTGTAAGCAACCCCAACGGGGATTTTAATGCACAACTCATAAATTAACATAAAGAAAAGGGTATAATCCAGGGTGCTCTCCGCCGCTCCGTGCTGGGGCAATCGGGTTCTCCGTGTCCCCCTCGCTGGGGACATCCTCGCTCTCGCTCGGGAGTGTGTGAGACACAGCATAGGGTGCTGTGTGTCCTGGGACCACGAGTGCTGGGAGAAGGCGGCTTATATGCTCGGCAGCTAATCGGCGTCAGGTGCGCTCAATCAGCGCTAGCTGCAGGGCTGTGTCCCAGGTGACGCTGATCCCAGAACAGCGCCTCGTCACAAAAACTAATAAAACAATTGAATTAACGTTCAATCTATTTTAGCGCCAGCAGTTTAAAATGTATGATGAAGACGAGCAGGAAGGCGGGATGACGTGAGATATGATCTCACTGATGAGTTATTCCAATCATAGCCCCTTGGAGGCATTGCCTCCTCTCACGTGACTTTTCTCCATTCTTTTCAATTACCCCCACTCAAACTCATGGCACGCTTTAGGGGGTATATTGAAAGTCAATGAGCATAGAGGAGGCAAGAAAAATCTAATCCATATTTGATCTTCTTTCGAGCCGTGTCGCTGTTTAACTCTATTGTACACGCCGATTGATCTCATATTTAACTAAATACGATTTATCCGCTGACCTATTTTATTTCTGAACTGTTAATAATATTCTTATTTGATTTTTTTTCGAAGTCGGAGGGGAGGGAGTGCCTCCCTTGCCTCCTCGGAGGAAACGCCCCTGGTATTCGGGGGGGGAATCTTCAGATGAACACTAAACATCTCACTTTGCTTGCCTGGGCAAATAAAGTTTAAACTCTTGGCATCTGGAACCCTTGTCTCTGAGATTTCTTTCTGCGATGGAAGGCCAATTCCCCACAACAATAACCAGACAGTTATGTCATTGTTCGGAAAACGCACCCCTGTTTGGTTAATGACATTCTGACAAATATCTTGTGGTTAGAACCTGAGGTTGTCTAAATGATGACAGAATTATATCCCTTTGTGTGTGCTGTTTTATTAATGTGTGTGTGTTTTGTGATAATAGAGTGCTCTGGCATCATAGTTTAAATTAACCAGTGACAAGCCCTGAGAGATTACCATAACATATTAAAAATGAAAGTATTTAAAGTTTTATTAAGTTTTATTACGTTGAAAATGAAAGTAATTTTAGACTTTAATGAAAGTTTGTCACTTTTCCCCATTAGAACAGGTCTGTTCCAGCTCCTGCAGCGCTGCTCAGCGTATGACTGTAAGGATCATAAGTGTAGTGAGGAAGCAGTCTGCTCTCGTGATACTGTGATGTCATCCGCTGAGCAGTCACTGCTCTGATGTAGAGGTCTAGCTATGAATGAAATAATGACCACGTCATAGTAGATCAATAAGAATTCATTTTGAATGACAGTACAAATAAACAATCGTATGGTCTTTCTTAACATGGGACTTTGTTGTCGGTGACTTGATGATACATTTCTGCTCTCTGTGGACCGCCAGCCTAGGAAAGCCTTATGGAGAAAGTGAAAGCTGATCAACTTTACTCTTGTTGTTTTATGTTTAGGAACATTATATTTTTAGCTTTAAGACGAGTCATTTTCTCTGAATAATAATATCATTTTTAAGTTGATCACAGTGTGTTGCAAGCACTGTTGAGCTTTTGCCAGAGGGAAACTGCAATACCCTGGTTGGGCCTGAATACTTTTGAATACGAGAATACTTTTACCAACCAATCACTTTAGCAAAGTTTGCACAATATTTTGTTTATTTTAATGAATAAAATAATTTATTTTTGTTCAATAAATATACTGTCATTAAAATATGTTAATATTACAATATATTGAAAAACTGAAAACATTTTATAAAGTTTTTTGAAAGCATTAAAGATCTCATAATAATTAAATTAAGATTTACAGCAGAAAATGTGAGTGTTGCTTAGTGGCAAACTGCGGAACTGGGAACAAGGGTGATGACATTTTGAGCCAATAATGAAACAAATTAACCCCAATGTCTCTATGATGTTCTCATGCAGAGATATAAGTCTTGCTAAACGGTTGCTAGGCTAATGTGTTTGGTTGCTATGGGGGTGGTTTTTACTCTGTGCAGATGTCCCCAATATTAAGCGTTCAGAAAATGTCATAAATAGACGTAGAAAAATCTTTCAACTTTTGGCCCTCAAGGGACATATTTTCCCCAAAAACAAAGAAAAGACGTCTTCTAGACACATCACCTTTGCTTTGGGTGGGATATATTTAATATTAAGTATTTTTAATAAATTTTCTTTAATAACACAGTAATTTAAAAACAGACGGATAACTCTTGTGTCAATTCTCCTGACATTAAAATCAAACGTAAAAGCAGAAACGCAAACTCACCAATGACAAGAAGACTGAAATACAGAGTCTGAGCCATTTCTGAGGAAGAAACACATTGAAAACCTCAAATGTTAAACTTCTGTTTGTTCACAATTTTGACTTCCAACATAAATGAATTTGCAAATTCAAATAAATCTGTGAGTATGACATTAAAGTTTTCTTAGGTTCTGTCATGTTTAAAAGTCATTGAAGTTAAAAGTAGACATTTCTACCACTACTGTATCTCTTCAGAAAATCAGTTCTTGATAAAGTTTCATTAAAAGTTATTTTCAGATCAATTCACAAAAACAGAGTCATTTCAAAAGAATGATTTTAATAAGAATGAGAATGTTGATAGTTCTTACTCTTCATCTCTTGTGTGTTTCTCTCCTGAATCAGCTGCTGTTTCTCTCTCTCTGTGTGTTCATGTCTCATTATATTACATCTGGTCTTCAGCACCTCCCATCTTTTGGTTATTTCTCAAGAAAGACTTATTTACTTATTTACTTTACATCCTGCTTATTTGTATCCTTGCTCACTCAAATGAGAAGAATCAAGGTGTGCGTTCTCTTATTTGCATGTGTGATGTGAGTCAGCCAGCGAATACAAGATAATAAGAGACACAGCAGAGGTTGATGTGGTGTGTTACTAAATATATACATTTAAAAAACAAACTTATAGATTTTAGGCATGACTTTAAAAAAACAGGTCTGGTAGACTTTCATACTACTGTCAGCAAGTTGTTCAGCTGTTTCCATTTGAGATTGATGACCACACTATGGGGAACGCCTCTGCTCTGGGGGTCTCAAGCTTCCAGAGGGACGACTTACCCCGGCCTGACTTGACGTCTTATTTGAGGGAAGGAGGTCACATTGATGTACGGCCCTACGTGAGAAAACAGATGTGTGGTGTGAGAGCGTGCCAACAGAGTCAAATGAGTGAGTCTTACACCCAATGTGTGACAGCCCTGAAAACATAAAAAGTTAGTATTGATGTCAATGTTTGATGTTTTCTCATCTCATGTGTGTTTTCTGTTTCTGGGTCAGAACAATGATGTTCAAAGATGCAAAAAAGGATAATTCTTATATGATGAGGCTCTCAGATTGTGTCACCGGACTCACTTAGCTTTTCTCCTCTTTATTCCATCAGTCCATTGTTATTATATTAATATACGCGTGAGTTTTCATTATTTCTTATCAAAGTGAATATATTTTTAAACGTCTTACTGTGAATACATTTAATGGTTACTAAGTATTGCTATACCAAACTTTAAATCCTCCTCAGACCTTCACTACGACATATGTGTGGCTTAAAAGTGTTTATAGGTTGTGGTTTGACTATCTTAAATGAAAGTAGTTAAATGCGTTTTCTAATAATGAATTCCAATAAAGAAAGAATTTACTTGTTTATTTGCTAAACATTTAAAGGGTCAGTTCAACTCAAATCGAAAGTAAGTTTGTTATTTAAAACAATATGTTCACGTGTTCAGCTCTCTTTCTCATTCAAATGAAGTTTGCCTGCAGCTCTTGACAAACAACTCTCTGTATCCAAATGTTGGTGCCACAGGGGTCAGTTCATGCTTATTTTTGTGAGCAGTGTTGTGATGGTGGTTAAAATTCAAATCCATACAAATGTTGTTTCCAAACAAACCAAGTGCCATACATTTGATGCACAAGCAGGCTAAAATCTGTCAGAATCTGCTTCTTCAATACAAAAGTTGCGTCAGTTTTTGATGATTGTGTGATGTCAGCCCACTCAGCTCTGAGTGAATGTGTCTGAATAAAAACTTTCTCTTTCAGCTCTCTGTTCAATATCTGAATGCTCTCAACGCAGCTATCACTAGAAGACCTAGACTGAAGCTCATAGATACTGCAAAGAGAACTACACAGATCTGGCCACAGTCAACGACATCAATGACATGAACGAGCTGAAGAAGACTGTGAATAACAGTCAGAAGGTCTGGATTGGACTGAATAGAACAGGTGTTTATAGATGGAAGTGGTCTCTGGGTGATTCTTTGAAATATCTGAACTAGGAACCTGAACCATCAAGTGAAACAAATAATTGTGCTTTTATGAGAAATAAAAATGACGTCATCAGGACTGTAATGAGAACATGACATTCACAAGTTCGCCCTCGCAGATAAACAGCTCCGTTATGGGGATAGATTGGTAAAGCATGGGTTTTCAGATTATGCGTATTGGCATGTTGTGCAGGGAGTGGGCTCCAAGCTCACCGGATCTACCCGAACCCGGAGCACTCTACCTTGGTCAGGGCAAGTGCGCCGGGCTCGGAACCAGCTCGAGCCCAGAACACCCCCCCCCGAGGGTCCTGCTGGACTGAGGAAAGCGAGAGGAGCCGGGGTGGAGGAGGGATGTTTATCTGGCGAGAAGCATCAGGTAAGATTGTTTGTCTATTTGTAATGGAGCTTACTTAAGCTGATAGGGTAGATGCTGTGATTGCTGATGATGTACCAGCCGAGATGGTTGTGCTAATATTGCGTGCTCGGCTGATAGGTATTTGCTGGTGATGGAACGGCGTGCTGATTATATGCTTGGGTTCCTCCTGAACTTTGTTAATAAAACATCATTTCATCTGCTACAATGGTGAGTGAAAGCAAACCTTCACTTTAAGGAGGCATGCATTTAAATTCGTGAACATCATGTAAGTGTCAGAACTGAAAACGCCGTTGTTACTGAGATAACACCTGTTATTGACAACAGACCCAGCGAACGCCAGGTTCTGGAATGAACCTCATTGATAGGTTGTACACAGCCTCCACAGAACAATATTAACAACGGCTTCTCTAGCCCCTCGCACTGGTTCGTGCATGACAGTACTGAAGTAACCAGATGCGCAGAACCAGATAGAGCGAGCAAGCAACAAATACACATGCCGTTAAAGATATCTAAATATTGTGACATCCCTGGTTGTGGGATGCAAATTTCATTTCCATGAACGCCATGAGTTCATCTTCAAAGCATCATAGGTGTTTGTGTTACTTTTCATTGTTACATGATAATTCATGACCTCGTGTGAATTGTCAGTGTGATTAAAGATCCAAGCACTTATGTTTGTGAATGCAGGGCATAGACATTTTCTCTTGCTAGGTATTTCGATTTATTTATTATTTAAAATGCATAAACAAAGTGATGTGGATATGAGGATTATCTTTTACAATACAATGTGTAGAGTCTTTGTGCATTTTATTGGATTGCTTTTGATTCTATATCAAATATTACAGAAAAATTTGGTGCACACAGATACACACAAGCTGACATGGTGTGTGTACAGTTGTGTTGTTGAACATCCAATGCTTTTAAAAGCTCAAACTATCGCACAGTCTGGATGAGAGAAACTGACGTCTAGATCCAGACCACCGCCTGATAATCTGTGAAGCAAATCTCTAAAGCGAACACTGATCACATTATAGATGGTTTTTGATGAATGTCAACATTTTTAAAATCCTCCAGTTTATATTTTGCAACATTCTGAACAATACAAATCATAAAAGGGCCACGACAGGGAAAAAAACACAACATATAGCATCAGCTTCATATTAAAACAGACGTTATATAATGTGTGCGTGCATGCCTTTGCGTGTGCGTAACCAAACTGTAAAACAAACAGTTATCTTTCTTCAAACCAAGTGTATTTTGCGCACACCCAACCCAACCCGGATAAACAAATATACAAATAAGCAAGGGAGCGAGACAGTCTGTCTAATATCAGTTTAAAGAAGAAAAGGCAAGTTTATTTATAAAGCATCTTTCACATAGAAAGAGAATACTAAGTGAATTCTATATAATTTACAAAGAGAGAAAAAGCATACACCATGACATAAAAAAGGATAACAATTGAAGAAAAAATAACAACATGTAGCAGGGTGAACCTCCTGATTCCTGTTTGGTTAGGGGGAATCACGTGATCCCTAAGTGCCGAGCTGAAGCAATTTGGTCTGATTGAGTTTGTTGGTATATATAAGCGAACTTTTGCCACTTGGATGTGCGTCATGGTAGCCACTGTATTTTTCTGGTGATATCATCATCATCAGCTGTTGTTGTCAGGTAGGAAGTGCTGTCTATGGTCTGCCTTAAAGGATTAAGGATGGGTGTTGAGTACTTTTACTGTTAGCTTGAACTGCTGTGCGTTCTGTTGCTGGGTCCCAATTGCCTATCTCTCTAGGTATGTGGCTTATTTTAAGTTAGTTAAGAGATAATTTAGTACCTTATGATATGATATTTTTTAAGTTGGGGCGTTTTGTGTCATGTTGCTGTCTGAGGGGTTTGTCAGGAATGGTGTGAGCTGCGGCTCTTGGTAGGCAAGATGATATAATTATATACTAATTTGTCCATAAAAATTATGCACAGAACCGATGAAAAGGGCAGCCCTCCCGGAGTCCAACATGCACTGGGAACATGCTGCCGGCAATGCGAACCGCCATGCGGTGCTGCAGAGGCGTGTCAGCCAGACTGCCCCACAACATCCAGAGACTTGAGGTACTCAGGGCGGAGTTTCTTGACTACCTTGGTGACTTCAGCCCGGGTGATGGACGAGTCCGCCTCCGAGCCCTGAGCCTCTGCTTCCTCAATGGAAGACGTGACGGCGGGATTGAGGAGATCTTCAAAATATTCCTTCCACCATCCAATGATATCCCCAGGCGAGGTCAACAGCTGCCCCTCTCCACTGTAAACAGCGTTGGATGGGCAATGCTTCCCCCTCCTGAAGCACCGGACGGTTTGCCAGAATCTCTTTGAGGCTGACCGATAGTCCTTCTCCATGGCCTCACCAAACTCCTCCCAGGCCCGACTTCTTGCCTCCCCAACCACCCAGGCTGCAGTCCGCTTGGCCTGTAGGTACCCGTCAGCTGCCTCGGGAGTCCCAAAAGCCAGCCTGGCCCGATAGGACTCCTTCTTCAGATTCAGCATCCCTTACTTCTGGTGTCTGCCACCGGGTTCGGGGATTGCCGCCTCAACAAGCACCGGAGACATTACGGCCACAGCTCCGAGTGGCCGCGTTGACAATGGAGGTGGAGAACATGGTCCACTCGGACTTAATATCTCCAGACTCCCTCGGCATACTAATGTGTTTTCTTGTTTAATAATTTATTTTGTTTTATACTTCTGAGGTTATGACCACATAGAACGGTTTAAACAGTCCTGTGGAGCTAAAACGCTGACCACGTGGCTACTCTGCTGTTTTGCCTTTATTTGATTCTCTACTTCCACGCTGTCTTTGCTACCAGCGATACGACATTGGTACTGTGTGGCTCCCCTGTATGGTGCTTAACCTGGTACTTGCTTCAGCTCGTGCTGTGTGAGTGAGCCTCTGTAATTTCTTTGCGTGTCCATTGCCTCAGGGGCACTGTTGTCACAGGCGTTGGCTCCGTGTAGCGTGTGTTCGGTTTATTTTATTTATTGTTATTGCTTGTTTATTGATGACTTAATATAAAGGGATTTATTTCTGAATGGTTATCTCCAGTCCCAATTACGATTTGGGCAACTTAAACTCTAGTTGTAGGAGTTGGAAGTTTTGTTTGTCTTCATCATTTGTTAATTTGGGTCATTTAGGATTGTTAAATTATTTTTTTTGTTACAGGAGCCAAAGTCCCGGGCAGGAGGTTAGCCAGTTTTAGCCTGTGTGGTGAGGTTCTTAGTCACAGAGTGCAGTAAAGTGACCATTTCTTCCATTGTGGGTGCAGTGAGACTTTTGCACCTGGTGTTTTGAGTGTGCTATCTAAATTGGAGGCTTGCGGCTGGCTACCTACTCCTGGTGATATGGTGGTTTTTCTATTATAGTGTTGAGTCTTCTTATATAAAATAATACATTTAGTTAGTTATAGGTTTCATGTATTCTTATGAAACAATATTGGGCCTCGTGTATAAGTATGAGCTCATGAACACCTGCATGAACAACAAGCATCTTATCTTAGCTGTACGTACACCACACATCATTTTCAATAAGGAAGTTTGGGTTGTTGCACAGAGTCAAGGACGCTGGTATCTCTAAACAGTGAGCTCATTTTAACAAAGTTAATGGTATGAGTCTGAGAACTTGAACATCTGCACACACACCAAATATCTTTTAGAACTAAGACGTACACCCCACACACTTTTGTAGGGAAGTCTAATTAAATCACATACAACCAAGGACAGTGGTAGCTCATTATCGCTAAACCATGAGCTCATCTTTGATAGAAACATGGTTAAGTCATGTATCGTCCGAAACCCCCAGGAAAGTGTCAAGATAAAGAGGCACCTGTTTTTTAGGGGCGCTCTCAACCATTAAATCCTAATATGGTAGGCCGGAATTATGAGTGCAGAGGGACGGGCTAATGAAAAAGTGATGTCATATGAAACCTGATTGGAAGAAGACGATGTCATGCACACATGATTGGTTTAAACTGTGACAACAACTTGAA
This sequence comes from Triplophysa tibetana, assembly GCA_008369825.1. Taxonomy (NCBI): domain Eukaryota; kingdom Metazoa; phylum Chordata; class Actinopteri; order Cypriniformes; family Nemacheilidae; genus Triplophysa; species Triplophysa tibetana. Next base: position 26,503,702 of record CM017897.1, read on the forward strand.
AACAATGTATAAAAGATGGAGTCAGATATGTATTCGTTGGAAGGCCGATTCGCCACGACAGTGACCTTGTGCTCCTCTATCTCCTGTCTTGTCTCGTTTCATCTATTGAGAGACTCTCTCTGCACTGCTCTCGAAACATGGAAATTATGGATTTGATCAACTGGTCAATCAACGCAATTGACACCATTTTCTCGACGAGAAACACAGGTTCGGGTGAACCTGATTGCCCTGACGGAACGTTCGCAGCTGGCTACACGATGGACGGGTGGGAGAGATGGCGGATCGTGTGTCTGGCGGCTCTTTCCGTGGAGGACATTGAAGATATCTACCTTTTCGGAACCATGATAACAGGTATTATGCTGATTGGATTATGCTTTGCCCTGGGTTATCGAAAAATTCTTAAAACGGGAACAGCTATCCAAAGCCTCACAAGGCTGCTGTTTTGACGGAGGCCGTGGGAAGAGCGGTCAGCACTGAGACTGAGACTATCAATCGCAATATGGATTATATCTTGAAAAAGCTCACGGCTATGGAAAGAAAAATTGATGATGTTAGAGACCAGAATGGACAAAGAGAGTAGCCGTGGAATTGGAATGCGGTTTACTCGCCCCAAGACGAAACAACTGCAATCTTATCTTTTCGGCCCCCCTGAACCAGGACTGGCCTTGGCTGAGGCCGATACTGGAGAAACAACCCTGAAGTGCAATGTGGCGAGACGCTCTTGTGTTCCCTCCTCCATCATAAACACACACACAGACTTTTGGACCTTATCGCTCGTACACCCACACAAAGACTAAGAACTATCTCACACACACACAAAAAAACAGACTTATCCCTCCCAATCCTCCGTATGCTTTGAACCGCCAGCCTGACGAGCGGGTCTGTGATGCGGCGCCGTAATGGCACTGGGCCAGATGGCTGCTTGTCGGAACTGGATTATCTTACCCTGTTGCAAGTCTTGTCTATGGTGTATTATGTGTATCTGTTTTTCTTTCCACTTCCCTCATGTTTGCTGTTTCTTCTTCTAAAATCCATTTCGTGACACTGTACTTGTTATATGTGTAATGACAATACATTGAATCCAATCCAATCCAAATGTGTTTGTGTAAGGTTGGAGTTGAGAACGACTGGGAGTGAATGTTACCTAACTATCCTTCCTTTTGTATTTATTCCCACATTAAATAAAATCTATATATTTATCTAAACATCCACGTCTCGTGTCCCTTGTTTGGCCTATTGAACCTGTGTGCCCTCCGTTTGTGGGTTCTCTTTTCTTTTCCCTGCAGGGTGGCGTAGTCGACCATTATCAGTATGTTTAAAACCCATCTCCATACCACTCCGTCACAAACACAAAAAGAGTAAATAATATAGATTTACAAAATAAAGTGGAAAGTAAAGGAAACGAAAGTTTGTAGTAGATGAAGATGTTGTTGGTCAGACATGGCTCTTCGATAGCTCAGGCAATGTTGACTTCATTGATTTTTACTGAAACAAGCTCACAAGTGACTGTCCAGCATAATGATAGTTGTCATGATTCCGTCTCACCTTGTCAGGTATGTCTTGGTCTAGAGGGGAAATCATACAGGATCATTTTCTTTTATGTGGGAGAGAGACTATTTTGGCCCCTTTTTGCGCCATACTCTCTCTCTCCGGTCTGCGTCATCATTCCTGCCCTCCTGTATCCTAGTTAGTGTTAATTCGTTTATCCCCTGCACCTGTCCCCTCTTGATTTGGTTCCCTTTATATTGACCTCGTGTCTCTTGTCTTGTGCTCGTTCATTGTATGAGATGTTGCTGTAGCTGTACGTTTGACCTTGTTCCTTGAATGCTATATGCTGTGCCTTGGATTGGATTAGATTCAATTTATTGTCATTACAAATATAACAAGTACAGTGTAACGAAATGGATTTAAGAAGAAAATTACAGCAAACATGAGGGAAGTGGAGAGAAAAACAGATACACATAATACACCATAGACAAGACTTGCAACAGGGTAAAATAAGCCAGCCCGTAAAGCAGCCATCTGGCCCAGTGCCATTACAGCGCCGCTCACAGACCCGCTTGTCAGGCTGGCGGTTCAAACCATACGGAGGAGTGGGAGGGATAAGTCTGTGTGTGTGATAGTTCTGAGTCTTTGTGTGGGGGAGGAACGCAAGAGCGTCTCACTGCAGTGCTCTCACAGGGTTAATTTTCCAGTTGCTTTGTCCAAGGCCGTTTCTGTAGCCGAAAAAGATAAGATTGTCATTTGTTTAGTCGGGAAACCGTATTCCAATATGTCACGGCAACCCTCATAGTCCAAGTAGATCAACGGTGATTCTGATCTCCGATATTATCAGTTTTCCTTCCCAGAGCTGTTAGGATTTCCCTGATAACGACCATATTTCAGTTAATAGTCTCAGTCCCAATGCTGACCACTCTTCCCACAGCTTCAATCGATAAGAGCAGCCTTATGAGGCTTTGGACAGCTGTTCCCGTTTTGTGAATTTTTCGATAACCCAGGGCAAAGCCTAATCCAATCAGCACAAGACCTGTTATCATGGTTCCAAATAGGTAAATATCCTCGATATCCTCGACTGAAAGAGCCGCCAGACACACGATCCGCCATCTCTCCCACCTGTCCATCGTGTAGCCAGCTGCGTACGTTCCGTCAGGGTATGCGGGTTCCCCCGAACCCAATTTTCTCGTCGAGAAAATGGTGTCAATTGCGTTGAGAGACCAGTTGATCACATCCATAATTTTCCAAGTTTGGAGTGCAGTGCAGAAAGAGTCTCTCAGTAGATGAGACGAGACAAGACAAGAGACAAAGCAGGGAAAATATGGGCAAGGACGGGGAGTGAGAAAATGCGACCGCCTCCGCTGAGAGCCAAGCAAGAAGTCCGTGTCTTGTGCCTCGTCAATCTACGTTCCTACCCTCATGTATGGTCATGAGCTGTGGGTCATGACCGAAAGGACAAGATCCCGGATACAGGCGGCCGAAATGATCTTTCTCCCCAAGGTGGGTGGGCGATCCCTTAGAGATAGGGCGAGAAGCTCGGTCACTCGGGAGGAGCTCAGAATAGATCCGCTGCTCCTCGACATCGAGAGGGGCCAGCTGAGGTGGCTCGGGCATCTCTTCCGGATGCCCCCGGACGCCTTCCCGGGAAGGTGTTCCGGGCATGTCCCACCGGGAGAAGACCCCGGGGAAGACCTAGGACACGCTGGAGGAACTATGTCTCCCGGCTGGCCTGGGAAACGCCTCGGTGTCCCCCGGAAGAGTTGGAGGAAGTGTCTAGGGAGAGGGAAGTCTGGGCATCCCTGCTTAGATTGCTGCCCCAGCGACCCGGCCCAGGATAAGCGGAAGAAAATGGATGGATGGATGGAACAATTATTCAGCTTGATCTGTGACCTGTTGCATGAAGCTGGTTTTGGTTTTTAGCAAATTACGTTTTCCGGCTCAAGAAGGTGGGATGGTTTTGAGCAGGTTTCATCACCATGGCAACTAACACAGCTACTCTGCTCTGTAGCAGATTTCATTCTGGATTATGGTTTGTATCCACTGGCACAGAGCACGTGGAGCAGAACACGTCCAAGTGTTCTACAATATGCATCCATCAATAAAATAACTGCTCGACACGGCTCCATGTGGCCTTCCGAAGTGAATCCATGTGTTTGTTTAAGAGAAATATCCATATTTACATCTTGAATAAACTGTAATGTCTAACTCTCCAGCACTCGTGATCGACTGATAACGGAAGTTAGAAATTACAGTTTAAAAAGTTGTAAATATGGATATTTCTCTTATACAAACACATGGATTTATCGTGCAGTTCTTTTGATCGATTGATGCACTTTTTGGAGCTTAAAAATTCCATTTCACTCCTATTATCGAAATTAAAAATAGCAGCCCAAGACCATGGGATAATGAACACACTCAGATTCTAAAGAAAGCGTCCCAGAAAATGGAGCGCAACTTTAAGAAAACTAATTTAGAGGTATTTCGTATAGCATGGAAAGATAGTACTCGAAAATACAGGAATGCCATAAAACGTCTAGATCCGCCTATTTTTCATCACTAGTAGAGGAAAACCATCACAACCCTAGGTTTTTATTTAACACCGTGGCTAAATTAACAAAAAATAAGTCGTCAGCGACGTCAGATTCTGATTATGAGCATAACAGTGATGAATTTATGAACTAGTTCACTAGTGTAAGGCAGCTGGAAAAGTCCTAAGAACTAAGGTTATTTGTGATGCTAAGACACAAAACAATCAAACCCCATTTGTCACTAGATCCTGAGGAATGATATCCTGCCCTCCCCTCAGGGGTTGTTGATGCCCAGGAACTGAACCCCTCTTCTTATCACACCTCTCCCCTTCATCTCTTCAGGACCTGATCACTAGGAAAATGCTTACGCTTTATTCTGTGTACATCATTTATTGTCATAGTATGAAGTTTTGATGATTCATGTTTGGTATTGTTTTAAAGGTCATGGTGCGAAAGGTAAAAAGGTCTAGTTGTTTCAAATCTAACAGAGAGTATATTAAAACTGTTTAATTCTAATCCATCACCTGCACTCCTCAAAGAGGTGTGACTTTCTCAGGGAAGCCTGTTTACATGTAGATTGAGATCTCTTTTGATGCTCTCTTCATTGAAGAGAAAACAAACAAACCAAGTTTCTCGCTGACCATTGGCTTTGTTACATCTGGGTATATAAGGTGCTATGGCAAAAGACTCAGGAAGCTTCTGTAACCAGAACTTCCCACATTGCAGCTGTGTGTCTTGATTTGGAAACATCTGTTAATAGAACTTCCTACACTGCAACTGTGTGTCTCGATATTACCAGGTATGATAAATTTTGTGGTTTTATTTTATTCTTTTAATAAGTTGATAATCTTTGCTTAGTAAATTAGGAATTTCTTTGCATATGTATTTTATGATTTTAATTAATGTTGTGCCTGCCTGGTATAATAAATTGTTATTGTTGATATTATCTGAATTCTTCAAAGTCTGTTATTACAAGTAGATTGAAAGGAACCTGTTCTGTTACCGCAAAATCGATGTGTCAGGATAGGTAGGGCTAGTTTATACTAGATTTTTATTATAAAAGGAGCATTGCTAAAACTCACAAGATTTCCACCGATCATCTGGCCTAGCAAGTTGCATGATCGTGACTAAAATAACAATTGTTATGTTTCTGAGCAAGCATATCGCAATGCACTACTGGTAGGACTTCCAGCTTGCACAACCAAACCTCTAAAGATGATCCAGAATGCTGCGGCAAGAGTTATCTTTAATGAACCGAAGAGAGCACACGTCACTCCTCTACTCATTAAGCTACATTGGCTCCCTATAGTCGCTCGCATCAAATTCAAGACTCTGCTCCTGGCCTATAAGAACATCACTGGTTTGGCACCACCTTATCTTCACTCACTAATGCAGACATATGTACCCACCAGATCCCTACGCTCTGCAAACGAACGACGTCTTGTGGTGCCATCCCATAAAGGTAGAAAATCTCTCTCGCGCACCTTCTTCGGATCTGTTCCACCTATGTGTTCCACCCTGCTGCTACAAGATCTGCAGATTCTGTTGCCATCTTTAAGAAACGCCTGAAAACCCATCTCTTCCGCCAACATCTTACTGTTCTGTTCTAACTCAAGTCTCTTCTCTACTCTTTTCTTCTCTACTCTGAGAAAAAAAAAAAAAAAAAAATGCTTGAATGTTTCTGCATTCTGTGTTAGGCTATATGAAACTAGTCTTCTTTTTGATTGCACTTATGCTCTTGTTGTACTTATGCTGTCCTAATTGCTTCCATTACCTACCCCACTTGTAAGTCGCTTTGGATAAAAGCGTCTGCTAAATGACTAAATGTAAATGTAAATGTAAATATCGCGGCCAAACTTAACAATATTAGTTTACCCGGCAACCTCTGACTAGAGATCGGAACTGACCGTTTTGTGTCCGTGAGATCCATGAGCCCGGCCGGCATGAGACTCTGAGCGCCTGCAGGTCCCAATCGAAAGAATAACTCTATATATTAAATATTAAAGTATGGAGATTTATAGATAAATTAACGCTAATCAACAGATACATTTGAAACGTCATATACGTTATTTTATATATTATATTGAATTTGGAGTCAGGTCGGTCTTAACCACAGAGTCACATAAATTGAACTTAATTGTAACCGTTCTTAAATAACATCATGTAGCATCACTGAGGAGAAGCAGAACACGAGATCCCTTCAACCACGACATTGGATTCCGTCGTTGGGCCAATGGGTGGTCTTTTACACTAGTAAAATCCAAGATATAAGAGAAAAAATTATAACAATGCAACCTGAAGTGAAACCCGCTGAACAAACTAACTACAGCACCCCTAAGGAGAAATTGCAATTATTTTCCACAGTAGATCACGATGAACTGTCTAAAATCATTAGATCATCTAAATCAACAACATGCATGCTAGACCCTATACCTACTAAACTACTGAAAGAAATGCTCCCAGAAATTATAGATCATCTTCTTAGTATTATTAACTCATCTCTCACATTAGGACATGTGCCTAAAGCATTTAAGGTGGCTGTTATAAGGCCTCTTTTAAAAAAAAAAAAACTCGACCCTAAAGAACTAGGGAATTACAGGCCTATATCGAATTTACCTTTTATATCTAAAGTTCTGGAAAAAGTAGTTTCAACTCAATAATGCTCCTTCCTCCAAATGAATGACATTAATGATGAATTCCAGTCTGGATTTCGAGCATGTCACAGTACAGAGACTGCTTTGATCAGAGTTACAAATTATCTGCTTTTAGCGTCTGACCGAGGTTGTATTTCGTTATTGGTGCTGCTAGACCTCAGTGCTGCATTTGACACCATTGACCACAGCATACTTCTACATAGACTCGAAAATTACGTCGGCATTAACGGAATAGCATTGAAATGGTTTAAGTCTTATTTATCCGACCGTTTTCAATTTGTAGCAATAAACAATGAGGAGTCCCGCAAATCACAAGTCCAGTACGGTGTACCACAGGGCTCAGTCTTGGGGCCTCTGCTCTTCGCATTATACATGCTACCTCTAGGAGATATAATAAAGCGACACGGAATTAGCTTTCACTGTTATGCTGATGATACTCAACTTTATATTTCCTCGAAGCCTCATGAAACCCAGCAGTTTCATCGAAATAAAGGATTGCATAGTTGACTTAAAAATGTGGATGAGTAACAATGTTTTACTACTAAACTCGGACAAAACAGAAGTGTTACTTACTGGACCGAAAACCGCTATACGTAACAACTAAGAATACTGCTTAACGATTGACGGATGCTCCATGAAATCCTCATCATCAGCTAAGAATCTTGGCATTGTATTCGATAGTACTCTGTCATTTGAAAGCCATGTCGCCAACACCTGTAAAATTGCATTTTTCCATCTTAAGAATATATCTAAACTACGTCATATAGTGTCACTGTCAGATGAAGAGAAATTAATTCATGCATTCATGACATCAAGACTAGATTACTGTAATGCACTTCTAGGTGGTTGCCCTGCAGGCCTATTACAAATACTGCAACTGGTTCAAAACACGGCAGCTCGAGTTCTTACACGTACAAAAAAGTATGAGCATCTAACCCCGGTTCTGTCAATCTTGCATTGGTTACCTATAAAGCATCGCATTAACTTTAAGATCCTCCTTATTACCTATAAAGCTCTACAGTATTTGTTTAGTATTTGAATGAACTTCTATTGTATTACAGACCTCCACGTGCATTACGCTCTCAGGCGTCCTGTCAGTTGGTAATACCTAGAATTTCAAAATCAAGTGCAGGTTTAGATCCTTTTCTTATCTAGCCCCTAAACTTTGGACTCTTCCCTGCACTGTCTGGGAGGCAGACACACTCTGTCAGTTTAAATCTAGACTAAAGACTCATCTTTTTAATCTTGCATACACTACACTTCCATAATATTAATCCTCACAGGATTTAGGCAGCATTATTTAGATCAAATAGAGATTCAAATGCTATTAGGTTGTTAATTATAATCTTAAATCTATCATTTTTATTTTTATTTAGCCTTGTTGTGCAAGCACTGTTGAGCTTGTGCAGAGGCATCAGTTTTTGCCAGAGGGGAACTGGAATCCCCTGGTTGGGCCTGGGTTCTCCTGAGTTTTTTTTTCTCGATGGGAGTTTTGGGTTCCTCACCATCGTTTGCATATTGTTTTGCACATCTGCCTGGCCGGGGGGGCTGCTTTAGAATTCAGAAATTAGACATAATTAATATTGCATATAAGAATTTATAGTCCGTTTAATATTTGACCTGTGGTTCTCTCTCCTTTATCGCCAATGTGTGCTTTCACTATGTGTGTGTGTGCGCGAGTGTGTTTGGGTGTGTGTGCTTGTGTGTATGTGTGTAAGTATGTTTGCATATTGTTTGTGTGGAGCATTTGTATGTCTGTCTTTTGTTGTTTTCACCTTTTCTTGTTTTTACTGGTGTATGCTTTTAGTTGTTTTACTTGTATTCAATGTGTCTCATGTACAGCTGCTTTGTAACAATGAAAATTGTAAAAAGCGCTATATAAATAAAGTTGAGTTGAGTTGAGTATTATATGCTTGGAAGAGCCAGGATAAATGGTTTTAGAACTCAAGACTCTATTCATGTGAAAGAAGAAAGTCATATACACCTGGAAAGCATTGAGGATGAGTTTAAGATGGGGTCATTTACATTTTGGGTGAAATATCCTTTCAAATAACATTGGTTAATTTCTGAAGGATTTCCAGATGCAGACTTAAAATTTCGATGTGAATTGTTTTATAGAATGTGTCAACTTCATTGGTCTCAGTAAGAAAGGAGATTATTATGGTGGCACATAATGTAATTTCTTTTGTCACAACCTGTAACATAAAAAGACAACAAAACAACATACGTTGATCAGTGCATTCTTCTCACTGCTGGCATTGTTACTTCTTCATATATACACAAGGAGGCTCACTATTGCCCTCTAACATCACACCCCAGTATACACAGTCCTAAGGGATATATTAAATAAGCAAACAGCAAAACAATAATGAAAAAACAACATTGAACAACCAAATCTATGCCACTGCACACACAGAGACAGCTTTATGTGTTTCAGTTTTAAAACTCACAAACTGTAAGATGTTCTCCTTCACTGCATGATTTGTTACATGTTGACAGATTTTACCTTCGATCTCAAAATCTGAATCTTCTCTGCTGCAACATTACAAATATAACATTTAAACAGTTCTACTATTATGTGATCAGTCGTGCCCTGTTTTGTAGGATTGTAAGATTTTCACTTCAGAAAAATGAATATAATTACATACATGAGAATATTGAGTATAAATTTAGCCGCGGATTATGACATTGCTGCCCTGGACAACAAAACCAGTTTTAAGAGTATTTTTCTCAAAATTTAATTTTTTGCATCATCGGAAAGCTGAAGAAATAAGCCTTTTATTGATATATGTCTTGTTAGGATAGGACACTATCGGGCGGAACAACATCTGTTAACAAAATTGGAATCTGATGGTGCAAAAAAAATTATTGAGAAAATGGCCTTTGAAGTTGTTAATCTTCCCTCTGGGGAGAAAGACCTAACCTCCTATGTGTTGTGTCCAGCGTACTGCGCCTCGACTTGGACCACACACAGAGCTTTTAAGCTCTGAGCAGCTCTTTTCTGTTCAGAAGACAGCCAGGGGAGGGCTGTCTCAGACAGATGCTGGCGCATTGGATTGTGGGCGCCAAGGTGTACCAATCCCAGGATCACCCGTGCCCACTCGCAGTGAGAGCCCACCCCACCGGAGCAGGGCCTCCTCGTGGACACCGGCCCAAGGCGCCCCTCTGGCAGACATGTGTAGCTACTGGTTGGGCTACACCCAGTACCTTCGTGAGGCTTTACCTCTGAAAGGAACCAGTGTCCTACACCCTAATATGTAAAACAGCCATCTGGTCGGTGCGTACCTCTGCGTAAGAGCCTTCTTATCTCTTCAAGTAAGTACAGTGCGCTATGTAGTCTCCCTACTTCCCCCCATTGTGTGAAGTATAGGCATTCCATCCATCACTAGCAATCTGGAAATGGACCGAGCGGAGCGGTCTATTAGAACCAAGTCCAGTACTGGCAGTGTCGCCCCTACTTAGTTGGACCCGTATACTAGGACTATTGCCCCATACATAGTGACTCCCCCATGGGTAGTCCCGTGTGTTGATTTCGTCACTCCTGATTCCCCTGTTGGCGAATCTTTGACCTCCCCTCTGGTGGCACACACACCTGAGCTGGCCCCCTACGGCCGGCAACTTTTTGCATGTGAAGTCCTTCGGGAGACCATGTCAGTATGTTCCACATGTTACCTCCCGTACGGCAGGATATGGTCTCCGTAACACACTCTCAAAGAGGAGAGCAGTGTTCTTCCCAGTGCGATGGCTCCGAACGGTGCCTCACAAGGCGAACGCCCTGTCCGTGATGACTATGAGTACAGGCTTTGCAGTATGTCCACTACTATTCACTGGAAGGCTACATCTCGCTGCACCGCTCACTTGTGACTCGCTAGCCTAGTCAGTGTCGCTCAGGTTAAGGTCGTAATACGGCTCAGCGTATTAAGATATATCCCCAGTCTGTCTCTCAACACAACGTCGAGAGACCGACTGAAGGGGAAACAAAGTTTTCAATTACCTGTACCTGACTACATTGGGGACTGGTTAGATAAAACAAATAGTTGATTTTGTAATTGTCTTATCTTGTATTTCCTATGCAATGCTTTCTAAAATGTACATCTATTGTATCCCATACAAAAAAATGATAAATATATGTAAACGCGTATAAAAACATAATATACAAGTTTATGTATGGTTTCCACAGGGCCGTCAGCTCCGCCACTCGGAGTTCAAATATAGGCTACGCTCCGGTTTCGATGGACACCATAGTTAGCCCTACTGAGCACCTCAAGATGCCCACGGCATCCCAGCTCGAGGTCAAGTACAACATATTGAATGCAGTCAGCCACCTAGGCAAGGCGAGCCGATAACCTTCCAGAGCCAAACAAATCATCAACAAATCGTCTCTAGCTAGAGGCTGCCTCCGCTGGGGAAACAAGCGCTGGGTTCCGGATAGGGCTGCAACTAACGACTATTTTAATAATCGATTAATCTGTAGATTATTTGTCCAATTAATCGCTGAATCAGATAAAAACCAAAAAAACAAGAAAATAATTAATTTCCAACCTTTTATTCAAAAATAGAACTGCACAAGTGTGAAGAAGTGCACAAACATTTTGCTTCTTGAACATCCTTGAGCTGATGTAATAATAATAAAATAAAATAAAAATGGACTAACACAAAAAACATACATAGGCTATACATATAGGCTTTTTTTAAATAAAGTGCCACCCGAGCTTACAGAAAAATAAATCTATAAAAAATAAAGAACAAGTCAAATCAGAAAATTTAAAAGGATTGTCACAGGTCGGAGTGGGTCAAGCCAGACTGCACCCACCCCTAGACCAGTATCCCCCTGAGGAGCGTGTCAAAGGAGGAGGCAGGAGACGGGAATAAAAAGAATAACAAGCTTTATTGGCTGTTTAAAAGTAATTTGAAAGCCTAATCTAAAATCCTCTTCCTTCCTCTTCCCAGGAATCCAAGCAACACCGTGGTAAGTTGCAGACCGGCGGAGACCACACAGGTGCGTAGGGGGATCGGGGCTCACTTCCTTCAGGCGACGGTGTCAGACTCACGGTAGTGAGTAATAGACGGTGGGTATCCTAGATGGGTGTGTGGATCGGGACTCACTTCCTTCAGGCGACGGTGTCGGACTCACAATGGTGAATAAAGGACAGGTGGATGTGTGGATCGGGACTCACTTCCTCCTGGCACTGACGCCGGGCTCACAATAGTGAATAAAAGACAGGTGGGTGTCCCCAAGGAACAGGTGGGTCGGAGCTCACTTCCTTCTGGCGCTGACGCCGGGCTCACTGGCGAATAGTGGACGGGTACTTCACACTCCACCGATGGGTTTCAAAGCTGCAACAGACTCACGCCACGAGCTGAGCAGGACTTTCGCTGGGACAGGCAGAATCACTCTTCAGGCAGCCGTGAACAGACCTCACGGGTGTGGCAAGGGACAGATACTTCACACTCTGCAGATGGGCTTCAGCGCCGCAACAGTAACAAGGTAGCAGTCTTTAACTATTCAACAGTCTACGAAACATCCAGCTGAAATACCTTCTTCCTTTCTGACCAGGACAGAGGCCTTCGGTGGGGGCATGTGGAGACCACCAGGCAGAGAGGACGCTTTGAGCGGAACACTCCACTTCGGCTATACACTGGAACGATACAGCTCTTTCTTTAAGACAGCAGATGAAGACTGGGAGGAGAGTGCACAGCAGACTACTATTCCTTCTCCACACAAATAACCTCACTCCATAACACCAACCGTGTGAATCGTCACTTCAAGCACTGCATCCCACTCGCACACCGTGCATTCGGGCCAGCACTCACCCTCCGGTCTTTCTCCCGCCAGATCAACTCTCGTCCTTGCAAGGATGCAATTTCTCTCCAAAGAAAGCAGAATACGGGTGCAGCTTTTGTCACATTCGGCAAAGGGGAGGACAAAAGTTAGAGCCAGATCAACAATCCACTCGGAGTACTAGTTCACTCGTGCCACACACTATTCCAATTCTCAACACCACTTCAGTGTTTAGTGCATATAAACAACGGATCAAATACTCATCACTGGCGTCTTCCCCACTGCTGACGAAATTCCTTGAATTTTCACTGATAATCCTTCACTCTCTCCCAGTCCAGGCGACAATTTCCACTCTCTTTATCTGTCCTCGGACCCCCCAAGCCACACTCCTCTTTCTTCACGATAACTCTTCAGCTGTGGTACTCCACAAACATTTCCCAACGGGAGAGAACATTCAAGATCACCGGAGAAGGAAGAACAGAACAGAACACAACATGGCACAACCCAACCTCACACCGCGCTCAGCCTTCTCTTCCCTCGTGTTTTATCCTCTCAAGAATACTGGCGTGGCCTCAATCAGACACTCAGAGCGAAGTCCCCACACCTGTTGTCAATCTGCCGGTTAGTTGCCATGGGGACAAACACACACACAGGCCCGGCTCCAGTGTTACACTGGGAGTATCCCTGCGGAAGGAGTGAATCAAGTAGAGTGGCTACTAGAGGTGTTGATTTAGTAGCTGTAGTATTGGGGGAGGTAACAACAATGCAACTGCCATGCTGCTGCACATCCATCTTCCTTCTCTCTTTAAATGGCATTGTTTGCAGTTTAGTTTGAACAGGTAGGATTTCATCAGGTGAAAGAAACTTGCTCAGTTTCCTAAACCTTGGGTCAAGGGCCATCACAAAAATCACTGTGTTTGGTGCTCCGTCTGAGAAAGCAGTCTCCCTTTTCCATCTCTCCTGCAACTGCTGCACCGCAGTGAGCTGGAAAGCCCGCGACGGGGCTGACTCGTAGACAGCACTCTGGGCAGACTTCAACAGCCCCTTCACAAGTGGAGGTATTGCAGATATTGTTGCATATTTCTGTCCACTCATGAACACAGTGACTCAACAGCTGTCGGATAGTGTTGCTGTTACAGGCCACCTTTGCTCAACCAGTCGACATATCATATAGAATGTGCTATTCCACCTTGTGCTTATGTCTTGAACAAGGCTGTGCTCTGGTGTGGTCATTTGTTGTTGTTTCTCTCTGAGTTTACTGCTGGCAAACTCGCTTTTCTTTAAATGTTCTACCAGACATCTTGCAGCCACGACAGCTTTTTCAATGGTCGGATGCTTCAACGCAGTATTGATCACAAGTTGCAAAGTATGGCCAGTGCAACGGACAGAGGACCACCCATGCTTCTCCTCCAGGATATTTGCCGCAACCACGATATTAGCATAGTCATGGACTATGGCAATGATTTTGCTAGGAGGAATTTCTGGCAACCACTCTGCAATGTTAGATGCATTATGTCTGTCCTGCAGTGGTATGGTGGTGAGGCAGAATGACTGCATGTCCCAGTCATCTGTGATGTAGTGGCATGTAATGCCAAGGTAGGCTTCAGTTGCTACACTTGTCCAAACATCAGTGGTGAGAGCAAGTTTGCTGTTGTTGGTGTTTATTGCAGTTTTCACTTCCTTGAATGTCTCTTCATACTGTCTCTCCATGAGCTTTGTGAAGTGAGTCCTGGAGGGCAGAGTGTAAATAGGGTTCAATGTGTGGATTATTTTAGTGAAGCCGTAATCTTCAACCATCGACAGAGGCCTCATGTCAGTGACGAGCATGTTGAGGATACTATCCGTCAAGACAGCGGTTTGCTGTGGTGTACATGATGTATTTCCCATCAAGAATCCTCTCATGGTTTGCTGTTTTTCTCTGGAATCAAAAAGATAGTATGACTGTAATAACAATTTTTACATCAACTAAATACATACATATGTACATGCCTGCATGTTTTAGTTACTAGTTGTGTAAAGGTATGTAACCCAAGAGCAATTATAGACAAGACACACAAACACACACACTGCAAAAAATGACTCTCTAACTTAGTCTTTTTTTTCTTGTTTTCCAGTTAAAATGTCTACAAATTCTTAAATCAAGATACATTTTCTCGATGAGTAAAATGACCTAAGAAAATAAGTCTTGTTTTTGGGGAAAAATATGTAATTTCAGTGAATTACTGCTTAAAAACAAGCAAAAAAATCTGCCAATGGGGTAAGAAAAATAATCTTGAATTAAGGTTGACCGTTTTCTTAGTCGCTCAATTCAAGATTATTTTTCTTACCCCATTGGCAGATTTTTTTGCTTGTTTTTAACAAAAATTCTGTGAAATTTCATATATTTTTACTAAAAACAAGATTTATTTTCTTAGGTCCGTATGCTCATCAAAAAAATGCTTATTGATTCAAGAATTTTTAGACATTTTTACTTGAAAACAAGAAAAAAAGTCTAAGCAAGAAAGTCATTTTTTGCAGTGCACACACAGACAAACACTCTCTCTCTCTCTCTCTCAAGTTCACTTGAAGCTTATTCGTTAAATTATAATTATTACGATCATTGTAGTAAGTGCAAGGTTAATTTATACACCACATTTAGACACAGCTTAAGATGACCAAGTGCTATAAAAGAACTTTAAAATTAAATTAAAAAGTACAACACACACAAATATATTTGTCAATAATAACCTATATGGGACAAAGCACAGAATATACACTGCAAAAATTGCTTTTCTAACTTAGTAGTTTTGTCCTGTTGTCAGTCCAAATATCAAAGAAATCTTAAATCAAGATACATTTAATAGACACATGAAATAGCACAAGAAATGATGTCTTGCTTTCTTAAAAAACACCTCAAAATTAAGTAGTTGTTTGCTTGAAACAAGCAAAATGATCTGCGAACGGGGTAAGAAAAATAATCTTAATGAGATATAATCTCAAACAGAAGTTTTAAGCATCACTTAATTTTCTCATGCCATTTTTCCTAGTAATCTTGATTTAAGATTTTTTAGATATTTGGACTGGAAACGAGTCAAAATTACTAATTAAGAAAAGCTTTTTTTGCAGTGTAGCTATACATGACAACAGATTGAAAAATGAATGATCCAAAAAAGGATGTTACCACCCCTGCTTTAGTACAGTTAATAGCGAGCTAACGCTAATTTGTCATGCTTGTCAAGCTGGATAAAGAGTAAACACCAGCACCAGGGACATTACGTTCCTCACTTCAAAACGGAACAAAAGTAGGATTCTGTAGTGACTTACCCTGTTGTTGAACTCCCTTCCTCCTCATCAAACACTCCAACATGTTTTCTTTCAGGTGCTGGATCATTACCGTGGTGCTCCCGTGCCATGCCATGTCGTTTTTGCATATATTGCAATTAACACACTTTTTCAGTTTATAAAGAGTGAAATGCTCCCACACCTTGGATGACTTTGGTCGCGTGGATTTCTCAGCCTCCGCCATGTATCTTTTCTCTAACTCTGCTCTGCGCTCAAATAAAGTTTTTTTATTTTTTTAATAATCAAGCGTCTACGCGTCGCGCGACACAACGAATCGATAATGAAATTCGTTGCCAACTCTTTTAGTAATCGATTTTTATCGATTTAATCGATTCGTTGTTGCAGCCCTAGTTCCGGACCACAAGTCTTCGGCACTGCTACTGCCTCTAGCGCGAGCCTGGCTCAGCTAAAGGCACAAGCAGCCGCCGTTAGATTCGCTTTACCCGCCCCGGATTTATGGCCCGAGGGCGCCAGAATCTATCTCTAGTGTGAGGCTGCCTCCACTAGAGTCACGAGCTTCGGTCCCCGGTCATCATTTCTTCGGCCCCGCTGCAGACGCTAGCGCGAGCATGTCTCCGCACGGCGTGCAATTGGCAGCCATTCCTTCCATGCCATCTCTCCGACAGGCAAGTCCCCCATTTTCATTGGCCAAGGCGGCTGCGATGCCCGCGCCTCAACATGACCCTGTTGGTCAGTTGGTACACCTTAATAGACATACATATGTTAGCAGCAACTCACAGAATGCTTAATTATGCTAAAACATGGATTTCCACCAGCTTGCTACACGTGGTCTATTCATATAAACTGCAGGTGGTCACTTCCTGTATGTGACTTAGTGGAAAAACAGGGAAAAAGTCCACCTCCAGTTTATGAGAATAGGCCACACGTATAAAGTTGGTGGACACACTTTATTATAATCTATATGCATTAACGATCCTGTTAGTCAGTTGGTACATACATATGTTAGCACCAACTCTCAGAATGCTTAATTATGCCTAAAAAAATAATTTCCACCAACCTACTTCACATGGCCAATTCGTATAAGTTGCCCGTGGCTACTTCCTGGGTGCCATATTTTTAGTCCCTTTGAAGTTTTTCTTGATGATTAGTTTCCCCAGGCGTTTCTTGTTTACTTTTTCGTCCAATGTATTCATATATACGATTAAAGTCCACCTTATTCCCTAAGTACACTTTATTAGACATACAAATGTTAGCATCAATTCACAGAAGGCTGAACTATGCCCTAAAAGTTGTTGTCCAACAACTTAATACAAGTGGTCCATTCATATAAATTGCAGGTGCTTCCACCAACTTCCTGAATGACTTAAATATCAAACTAAATTGGAGAAAGTCCACCTGCAGTTTATTTGAATGGGCCACGTGTATGAAGTTGGTGGACATAACATTTATTAACAATGTGTAACTAAAAAATATTCATTTTTATGTTTTAAAAACCACATTATTCAAAAAGTACACTTTATTGTACGCATATATGTTAATATTAAATAATTAAATGCTCCTTTTGACTATTAAGCTAGCCTCTTTTATCTTCAAGGCCTCATTTTCAAACTTCATCCATTGAAATGAATGGGTTGCAGAGAATTACATAAAAAATGAAATAAAATACTTTTTCGGCGCTTTTGCCCTTTTTAGGAACTCTTAGACAGGTGGACATCATAGACTTCCATTATATGAAGGAGAGGGGTGGGGATTAACCAAACAATCTTCTTTATGGTTCTACTAAAATGTCTAAAAAAGGTCACCTACCTCTCAAATGGCCTGAGGGCGAGTAAATAAACGGCAAATTGGAGTATTTGACTGAATTATCCCTTTAAGGCAGCGGTCACCAACCCTGCTCCTGGAGATCGACCGTCCTGCAGACTGTAGCTCCAACCCTGCTTCAGCACACCTGTATGTGATTATCAACTCAACTCAACTTTATTTATTTACAATTTTCATTGTTACAAAGCAGCTGTACATGAGACACATTGAATATAAGTAAAACAACTGAAGGCATATACCTGTAAAAACAAGAAAAAGGTGAAAAAAAAGACAGACATACAAATGCTCCACACACACAATATGCAGACATAATTACACACATTGACATAGACGCACACACAAACACACTCGCACACACACACACGCACAGTGAAAGCACACATTGGCGATAAAGGAGACAGAACCACAGTTCAAATATTAAATGGACTATAAATTCTTATATGCAATATTATCTAATTTCTGAATTCTAAAGCAGCCCCCCCGGCCAGGCAAATAGTGCAAAACAATATGCAAACGGTGGTGAGGAACCCAAAACTCCAATCGAGAAAAAAAAACTCAGGAGAACCCAGACCCAACCAGGGGATTCCAGTTCCCCACTGGCAAAAGCTGCTGCCTCTGCACAAGCTCCACAGTGCTTACACAACAAGGCTAAATAAAAATAAAAAAAATAAACTTAATAAGGTTAATGATAGATTTAAGATTATCATTAACAATCTAATAGCATTTGAAATGTTGTAGGAAAATCAAAGTTACCGCGTCCTTTATCCAGCTCCATCCTCTTAGCTCTTGTCAGGTCACCGCTTCCCATTCTCAGCTCTGCCATCAGGTCTGAGCATGAACTGCATCCTGCAGTAACCTTGGAACAAAGAGACAAGACTGGCTGAGAGTAGATTACTCTTCTGAACTATTTGATGCAACAACTACGTCATTTGTTGTTGGATGTGTTCATGGTTCCGGTTAATCTAAATAATGCAGCCTAAATCCTCTGAGGATTAATATTATGAAAGTGTAGTGTATGCAAGATTAAAAAGATGAGTCTTTAGTCTAGATTTAAACCGACAGAGTGTGGCTGCCTCCCGGACAGTGCAGGGAAGAACATTCCAAAGTGTATGCGCTAAAAAAGAAAAGGATCTACCACCTGCACTTGATTTTGAAATTCTAGGTATTACCAACTGAAAGGACGCCTGAGAGCGTTCAAGCAAACCTGAACACCTTGATTAGATAGTTCAGGTGTGTTTGATTGGGGTTAGAGCTGCAATCTTCAGGACGGTCTTTCTTCAAACCAAATCCATTTTCCGCACACGCAACCCACAATGTGTAATCAAGTATATACAAATAAGCCAAGGAGCAGAATCCGTGTATCATTCGTTCTTTTCATATTCAATTGAGATTCCAAAATCGGAAAATTAAAAAACGGTTTGTTATTTCGTTATTCGTTTATAAATGTAATACCAAAAAACAAATAACGGGTCATTTTCGTACTTTTGATTTAATGCTCAGATCAAAAATAGGAAATGAAATAAAGGGGGGACGACCGATTTTGATTTTGATATTTAATTTGTTCGATTTGCGTATACCGGAAGTTATCTTCGTGTGTGTGTGGGCGTGTGTCTGTTGGCGTGTCTGTGTGAGTGTTTGTGTGTGTCTGCGCGTGTGTCTGTGCCTGCGTGCGTTTGTCTGTTTGTGTCTGTGGGCATGTGTGTGTGTGTACGCGCGAGTGTCTGTGCCTGCGTGCGTTTGTCTGTTGGCGTGTGTGTGTCTGTGGGCGTGTCTGTACGTGCGTGCGTGCGTGCGTGCGTGCACGCGTGTGTGTGTGAGAGAGAGTGCACAGAGGATGGGCTGCTGCTTGCACTGATAGCTGCCCACTGCTCCGGGTGTACGTGTGTTCACCACTTGCTGTGCGTATGTTCACTAGTCACTGGATGGGTTAAATGCAGAGGTCACATCTCGGGTATGGGTCACCATATCTGACAAATAGGTCACTTTCAGATGACCGTGAACTTCACGTGGAACCCCCATCACCCACTCCCCTTACCATCCTCAATATTACTTTGATAGAACAGTGTTTAGGCAGCCTATCTCCACCATGAATATTAATCACATCCAAAAGTACCTACATGTTTGAAAGTGAAATATTCTAGTGCAGAGCATGGAATACGGTTTATGCATAATGAAGTAAATTACGTGTATATTTGTAAAAAGCATAGTATACACAGTTTTGTTATACTTTGTATACATATAATTATCTGTCCCTCTTACCTCTTATGTATATAAATTTTTTTCTTCATTGATGTATTTTATTTTATTCGATATATTGATTTTTTTTTCATTGTCTCTGTTTGTCTATACTGTATTTTTTCATTCTGAGCTCCTGTAACCACAACATGTTGCTTGTCTGTTTGTGCACCATTGGAAAATAAAGCTTATTCGATTTTTTTTCTGATCAATTGCTCTTTAAAAACAATTTATTATCCTCTTGTTGGTCTTAGTCAGTGCGTTATATACACATTATATTACTAGTTACATGTATAGATTATAGATAGATGTAAACTTTGTCACTTGTTATATGTACAGAAAATGTGAAAATGTTACTTTTGGATGCATATTCATGGTGGAGATAGGCTGCCTAAAAAACTGTTCTATCAAAGTAATATTGAGGATGGTAAGGGGAGTGGGTGATGGGGGTTCCACGTGAAGTTCACGGTCATCTCAAGGGGCATTCAGCATGTCATGACTTAGACAGCAAGCAGCAGCCCATCCTCTGTGCACTCTCTCACACACACACACGCGTGCACGCACGCACGCACATACAGACACGCCCACAGACACACACACACAAGCCAACAGACAAACGCACGCAGGCACAGACACTCGCGCGGACACCCACACACAGACACGCCAACAGACACACGCCCCCACACACACACACACACACGAAGATAACTTCCGGTATACGCAAATCGAACAAATTAAATATCAAAATCAAAATCGGTCGTGCCCCCTTTATTTCATTTCCTATTTTTGATCTGAGCATTAAATCAAAAGTACGAAAAATGACCCGTTATTTGTTTTTTGGTATTACATTTATAAACGAATAACGAAATAACAAACCGTTTTTTAATTTTCCGATTTTGGAATCTCAATTGAATATGAAAAGAACGAATGATACACGGATTGAGCAGTAGAGTCATTCTTATATCAGCTTAAAGAAGAAACCTACTCTACAAATTCATGGATTAGGCTACTCAGAAAATATTCGTCCATGGCTGTTTTACATTTTTGAAAGGGATTGACCCTTAGATAAAACATACTGAAGACATGCATACTGAAGGGCATTGAGAAAGAAAGAATTTGTATCATATTTGAATCATCACATACTATTTTAATTTAATACCTAATATGTGACCATGGACCACAAAACCAGTCATAAGGGTCAAATTTGAAGAAATTAAGATTAATGCATCATCTGAAATCTGAATAAAAAAGCTTTCTGTAGGTGTATGTTTAGATCAGACAATAGTTGTCCAATAGACAACTCTTTGAAAATCTGGAATCTAAGGGATTAAAAAAAACATTTTGAAAAAAATCGCCTTTAAGGTTGTCCAATTGTTGTCCTTAGCATTTAACTCAGAAAAATTCTGTTTTGATATATTTACACTATCTTAAAAACAAAAAGTAACAAGATATCTTAATTAAACATGATCCCGAGATCGCAAGCAACCATTGAATCAATGCTAAACAAGAGACTTCAGTTAGGTCTGTGTGGCTTTCCTTCAGACTACAGAACCTAGTAGTTTACTATGAGGAACAAGCTCAAATGCTAACTCACACATTAATTTTATGTGATTTAATAGGATAAAAAGTCGTTTGATTTATTTCAAGGCCATCAACACCCATCCCTCATTTCCATCTCTGCTTAAAACCACTGAAGTGGATGCTTTTAATACCCAGAATACATAGACACACATGTGAGTGATGAGCTACTGCTGTCCTGCGTGTTCAAAAATTGGACTTACTGGACATTAGGTACCAAAGTTGAAGTTTATTGACTTGAGGCTCAGCGCTGGGCTGTCTCACACATTCACTCTACGCACAGAGTACTACCAGAGATCAGCCCCGCCTAAACAGTGTACAACATATTTATTAGTGTATGTGAGAGGTGTGTCTTCGAGCTTGCTTCGAATCTTGACCAATCGTTGGACCAGTTCTCAGCTGACGTTTTCTTCTCCTCCACTTGGCTTCTGTGAAAACAACGCACTCCCCCAACTTGATCACATCTGTTAACCCCTGACCTGAGGCCCCAATGGCTATGGAATGTTGGGCAACCATAGCCACGCACACACATTCTATTCTCCTCGTTTTTTGCAACATATCATGAGACATATCATGAGACATATCATGAGACATATCATAAGACATAGCATAAGACATATCATGAGACATATCATAAGACATATCATAAGACATATCATAAGACATAGCATAAGACATATCATACACATCCCCCACACAGTCTTCACATATGGTTTGTTTCTTAAAACTCTCGCTATATGGGTATGTGCGTTGTATATGCAGGATGCTCTCCTGCATGGAATGCAACACACACACATACTCCCAACCCCCATATGCTGTTGAAACTATCTTCCTGCACTCTAATATGCAAGCTTAGTTTTCACCCTTTTAAACATACACACATTATTCATACTCATATCCACTTAATGCACACAGTTTTACTTATTGATTATACGTGATCCATAGAAAGAAAATAAAATGTAGTAAAAACGTAGATTGTAATTAAATGAACATTGTAATACAAAACAGAACTTTAAAACCCTTCATGAGCCAATCCTAAAGTCTCACTGCAAACTAAATCCGAATGGAAATCAGTCTCAGGATCTCCAAACCGAAACAGGTTTTGCATTTAGTCTAATGCACACATTTGTGTAGGACATTACAGCTGAAATGTCAAGACAGAAAAGGCAAAGACAGTCTGATGTTCACTCCTGAGTGTTGATGCGGGTAAACTTCTTATTATTCAAACCAGTAACTTCACTTTGAGTCACTTTGTCCATTTTCATGTGTTTGTTATGACTCAATAAACTTTTTTCATCATTTCAGATTCATTTCTTACTTGTGAAGCCATCAGCAATGGAAAAACCCATTCATGTGCTGCTGTTCTCAGGTCAGTGTGACACTTTTGATCTAAATGTTAAATGTTTGAATTTATTTTGTTAAAGTACAAAACTAATTTACCTTATAAGATGTTGGTCAATATTCATAAACAATAATATTAAATGTATAAACTTTAAAACACAGATTGATAATGCAATGTATACATTTTTTATCAATTTGTCATTTAAATCTGTACCGTTTGTTGTAAGAAACCATAATGATCTGATCATATGATCTGAATGCAGCAAGACTTGTATTTGTTTATTTATTGTAGTTATGTTTATTATATTAGATCCATATCACTCTTGAAGTCAAATGTAATGTTACATTTTTTTTTAAATTTTATTAAATTACCATAATTCTGATCAGTGTTTGCTTTAGTTGGGTTCTTGACTCTTTCTGCCTTTGTAACAGTGTTAAAATAAATTTGTTGATGTTAAAATACAATGGGGTCAGATGATGACGTCTAAGTGATGATGCAAGTGGTGTTATTGTCTATTAATGTGCAACATTTGTCCTGTGATGTCTATGATACTACAACATGAGTTTTGTTGTAACTAAATTGATAAGACACACAAGGCATCAAGAATTATCTTATGTGTGCTGGTGTGTTTCTACCACACCAGGCACAATGAAACCTGAGCCTCTAGTGCTGTTTTTGGGTGTGGTTTGCACTCCCCAGCCCTTCCAGGTGGCTCAGGAGGAGAATTACTCTCCGCTATGTGATAGTTTGCCATGTAGTTCGATTGGAGGTTGCTTCCCTACTGGAGAAGGGGGCAATAGAACCGCTATCGCAAGCCGAAATGCACACAGGATTCTACAGTCCTTATGTCCTTTTAGACAAAAAAAGGCATGGTCTTTTTTCAGATTCTGGCCCTCCGAAAGTTGAATGGGGTACACCACAAATTGCCCTTCATAATGCTGACACAGAGGTATAGGATTCCCTCTATTGGCTGATCCATAGACCTGAAAGATGCAAATTTTAATGTGTCTATCCTCCCACACATCCCGTTCCTGCGACTTGCTTTTAATGGGCAGGCATATCAGTACAATTAGTAGAATGTAGATGTTGATTAAGATACACTTTTCATTGCCCGTCATTTTGACAAACAGGCTCGTAGAAAATCTGTCATAATCTATAATGTGACTATGGCTGTCGTGATTCTACAACATCTTGTCTTGCTTTTTTTGATACTGTGGCAGAATTATGATAGAACCTCTTGTTTAATGTGGAGAGAGGCATTTTTTTGCGGTTTTGGCTTTCCATATGCTCTCTACGGTCACGTCTCTGTTCCCACCCTCTAGTTTCCTCATTAATAACTGTAGATGATTTCATTTCCCGCACCTTTTCCCTCTTGATATGGTCCCCTTTATAATGCCCTCGTGTCTATTGTCTTGTTCTTGTTAGTTTTGGTTGTTTGCGTATTGCATTTCGCCTCATATGTCGATGCTTTTTGTTCCTGCCTGTGAGTAATCAAGTCTAGTCAAGTGTCAGTTTTGTCAAGTTTGTGTTAGCCTTTTGTCAGTTAGTTTGAGTTCTTTTTCTCATGTTGTCATCGATCCCCTGTTGTTTTACCCCCCTTGTGGGTCTTTCTTTTGTGTGTTGTCTAATACATGATTATTTAACCGCTGCCTGCAATTGGGTTCGTCCCCCCTGTTTCATGACAATGGGAAAAGGATGACAATCTGTGCTAATTTGCATGTTTGTGACGTCATGAAATTGTACATAGAGTGTTTTCCCTACCATTACCTTACCGGTGTGCCCTGCCCCTCTAACACAACCCCCACCCATCTTGATGGTCAAGTTCATTTTATTTTCAAATAGCAACACATCACGTGAGACTTCTTTTAAGGTTACCTTTCCTATAGAACATTTTTATTCCTTTTATTCCTATAATTTTATTAGCATTATTTTTAACTTATTTACACAGTGGCATGTCATTTCTGTTTCTACATGATTGCACATTTACAATTCACCTCTTCTCGGATGCGTTCAGCGTCAACACCTCCTTGGCCTATAACCCTGAGCCTGGACAGTATATTTGGGTGCTCTTTGTCTACTTTTGTGGACGTCAGAAGGGGAATGCTATCTCAATGGTGGATGCCACTCAACTAGAGGAATTGGGTTAAGTGCGCTTTGGCTAGAGGTAGCTTGCTAGCGGATAATTGTGGAGATGCAGGTTGGCCTAAACCCAGCAACCTCACAAGATTCTATAATCTCCACATGAAGACACCCCCTGCTGGTGTAATTTTTGCATTCATGCACTTGTCTTCTCTTCGCTGAGCGTTTTTATCCAAAAATGTTGGCTGCAAGGCCCCCTACTCATGCTTTACACTAAAGCTTGCTGATGTCAGCTCCGACATACGTCATTAAGTGGTTCAGTCTGTGGTGAATAGTAAAGGGATCCTTGACTGTACACCTACCGGCCTACTAAACTGTCATCAAATTTGCCTCAAATTATCAAATGTACAGTATCTCGAAGAAGTGAGTACACCCCTCATATTATGTAAATATATTATTATATATTTTCACGTAACAACACATACGAAATTACAATTTGCTACAATGTAAAGTGAGTATACAACTTGTATAACAGTTTACATTTGCTGTCCCCTAAAAATACCTCAACACACAGCCAATAATATCTTAACATGTCTTGCAACAGTGAGCACACCCCTAAGAGAAAATGTTCAAATTGGGCCCAATTTGCATTTAGTCCTTCACAATGTCATGTGATTTGTTAGTGTTTCAAAGGTCTCAGGTGTTAATGGAAAGCAGGTGTGTTAAATTTGGTGTTATCGCTCTCACTCTCTCATAATGGTCACTGGAAGTTCAACTTCAACATGGGAGCTCATGGCAAAGATCTCTATGAGGATCTGAAAAAAGAATTTTGATGCTAGCTGGCCTAGGCTATAAGAAGATCCCTGAAACTGAGCTGCAGCAGGGTGGCCAAGACCATACAACTGGACAGGCTCACTCAGGACAGGCTTCACCATGGTCTGCAGCTTAGTAGTAAGAGCATTGGGTAACAACTATGACTGTCAAAATTACCGCGTTAATAACTCGTTAACGCAAATTCATTTTAACGGCACTATTTTTTTTAACCTGCGATTAAGGCAGCGCGCATTTTCTGGCAAATGGACATGCAGCAGTAAACAGAAACGGAGAAAGAACAATTCATATATAAAAAGATGTCTGATGGTTCTGTCAACAAGATAATAGTGATCTGTATTAATTGTTGATGTGAATTAAGTTATCACCAAAGCCTTTCGAGTTTAAAATATCACTTGATGGCGACGCATATAACTGATGCAGAGAGCTCTCGGCCCCCGCACCAAAGTCAGACAACACTCGATTGTTTTCAGCGGAGACGAGCAACTCCACAAGCAATAGACTCACCTCATCGATAGCTAAAATCAAAGAGGCGAAAAGATAGACAAACACGGTTGCGTTCACCGGAGATTACTGGACTTCCGTCGGTGACCATAGCTACCTGGGGGTCACGGCTCATTATTTTGACACACACTGGAAACTTCGGTTGCACAGTTTGACCTTTATGAAGACAGACGAGAGGCACTATGCTAACGTTTGCGCTGAGTACTATCTGCAGGTAGCCAGACAGTGGAATATTGAACTCAAAATTTGCACACTGACTACCGATATTGCACGCAACATGATTGCAGCTGCCAGGCAGCTCCCGTTCGAGCATATGCCTTGCATTGCACACAGCCTCAACCGAGCTATCAGAGTTGCACTCCAGAATATCCGGTTTGACAGCGCCTTGGCAAAATGTAGGAAAGTAGCGGGCCATTTCAAGCATAGCCCAGTGCCCTGTTGTGCGAATATGTCAACAGGCTTGTGTAATTAAATAGCTGAAAAGAAAGAAGTAATGGAAACCCGTGGTTTTTCTATCTTCCACGAACTTTGAAACATGTCTTCATACTTATGTCCAGCATGATTTGACTAATAAGAAACAACATACATTTGCATAAAGCATCATTATTTCCCATGCTCATGTTGAATAGACTATTCAAATCTTAAAAAGTAATAATTTAAGGTTAATTTAGGACGGATAAAAATGAGCGATTAATCACGAGTTAACTCATGACAATCATGCGATTAATCGCAATTAAATATTTTTATCGATTGACAGACCTAGTAACAACACAAGGTTGTGGGTTCGATCCCAGGGGATTGCACATACCTGTGTATAAATGTATAGCATAAAGCAATGCAAGTCGCTTTGGATAAAACTGTCTGCCAAATGTATAAAGGTATTGTAGATGTAAATCCAGATGTTGTATTTGGGAAATACGAATGAGTGCTGCCAGCAGAGCTGCAGCGGTTGAAGGGCTGGGGTGTCAGACTGTGAGTGATCTGACCACAATACGCACACTGCTTTAAATTGGTCAGCATGGCTGTCATCCTAGATGGATGCCTCTTATAAAGATGCTTGAAAGCGCTAGTGTGGCAGATATCGATTTAAAATGAAAACTCTGCGTTCAAACAAAAACATGTTAATGTGGATAAAGTAATAGACAAGGAAATAACGCACACACATACATCAAAAAGTTAAGAAAAGATGTGCTAAAAAGGCTAAACCTGCTTTAAAATAGATGTTGCAGTAGGTGTAAAAGACTTGATTTGGCTCCGTACTGGCTCTGAAGGGAGTCAGATTCTGCAAATTCTGCTGATTAATATGTAACGCCATTGCATCTGTAGTCCAGTGAGTTTTAGATCTGTGAGAACGGTAGAGCAACTCATAGGTAGCTTTCCTGTAGCTCAGTGGTAAGAGCATTGCGTTAACAACGCAAGGTTGTGGGTTCGATCCCAGGGGATTGCAAATACCTATGTTATAAATGTATAGGATAAAGCAATGTAAGTCTTTGGATAAAAGCTTTGGAAAGCTTTAGCTTTGGATAAAAGGGTCTGCCAAATGCCTAAATGTAAATGTAGGTAGGTTGAAGCAGCTTTCCCATCCACACTCCTTGTCAAGAGGTTTGTGTCCTTTAGAGTTTATTCGGAAAATGATCATCTAGATAAACTGTTCACATTTAAAAGGCTTGAAAGCGGAAAAAGAGAGTTTTATCAAAAGAGAGTTTATGTTTCTATTGATTTTTCTACTCACTGGATGCTTTTTTACAAAGGTCCTCTTCCTAAAAGGATTTAATGTGGAGAATATTGCATTGTGCTTTGCCCACTAGCATTCACATTTCCAAGTTTAATGTCAATGTTTCACTAGTTTGCTTTTTCTGCACGTGAAATCATTCCTAATGCTTTCACTGAATGTTCTAGATTGGACCCATTATTTACAATGCAGGAAAGGATACTTGGGAAATTGAGCTTTGTCTTTAACATGGAGGTTTATGGTTGTAAATATTAAAGAACGAACAAACAACAGCGTACTGTGGCAAACGTTGTGATTGGACAAGCCAAAATAGGCATTTGTAAATCTTGTAGACTGTCTGCTGAAGGGCGAAATGTAAAGGTTTTTCAAATATTTAGAACATAATTTTTTTTTAATGACAAAAAACATACTTTGATTTATTTGATGTTAATTCTTAGTTTCTTCCTCTTGATTATATTATGATACAATTTGTTTTGGGATAACAAAGTGCTTGCTTTTTGAGGATGTTTTAAAAAAGTGTGTTAAAAATCCAACTCTCTCTCTAAATTTAAATTTGTTCAATGTAAGTGTGCTTTGTGGCAGGACAAAATGTATATCCCTATCGCCAATGTGTATACAAACGAAAACAAAGATAATTAGAGTAATAAAATACAATGAAACGAAGTTTGAGGTATATATTGCAACATAAAGTATTTATAATATATGTAAATATTAGTGGTGGGCAAAGATTAATTTTTTTAATCTAGATTAAAATGGCTCATTTGAATTCTGCCGAAGGCATTTAGAATATGTGTGCTACCCAAATAATGACTAAAAGTAAGTCTTTGCGAACGGGTTTCTCAAGCCAGGTGGCGCATTAGACCAGGGGCTCATCTCCTGTTTCCAAAATGCATCACAAACTGCTTGAGAAAGCTGTTCTACTATGATAATTTATGATGAAAATTAAATTATGTTCAATAAGATGTACTTGTGTTTACTTCCTCATTAGCTAAAGGATGCTTTGCGTTTAGGTGGTACTTGAGACTGGAAGAGCTCCTACAGTACATTCACATTTAGTCATTTAGCAGATGCTTTTATCCAAAGCGACTTACAAAGAGTTAGGGAGCAACAAGCATTATGTCATACAGGAGCCATAATACATTAGGTGCATAATACAAAGTTACCGGTTACAACTAAAGCTAGACCTGTTGAGAGAAAGTTTTTTTTTTTTAAACCAACTGTATGTAAACCAATTCCGTACAGTAAACCAATTCCACATTGCGCAAGGTGCAAACAACCTTAGTCTTGTCGAGGTTTCCATTGGGAAGGTTCTTAAAAATAAATTTTCCCTGAAGCAAACCCGGCGGCTTCATATCTGCATCCTTGTTAGCACCTCACGTTTGATGGGGTAATTTCACAGTAACGTTATGTTGTGTTAACACCAAACGTGAATGGCGCGTCAAGCTCGAGTGATTTACATGTTAAGTCAATGCAAAGACGCGATAGACCTACTTGCGGCGCGAATCGCGCGAATGAAGCCCTGGTTATTAGATGATGAGGCGGCGCGAATGACGCGGATCACGCGAGATGAAAACTCTCGTTCTCTTCCCCTACAGTGCAATTACGCTAGGTATACATCCGCGCTAAAATATCAAGGTGAAAGTCATCATAGCTTGCGTAGTATAGACCCAGCTCCCAACCCAACTTTGAGAATAGATTAATGGCAGGTTTTCAAACGTCTGGTGTATGGACTTGATTTTTCCTTAAAACATTGTCCATATATCCGTGTATTTTGTGCATTCTGTTAGGAAGTGCGGTTCTGTCTCAGTTGTGTTGAGATGACAGTGTGTACACAGTCTCTGTTCCTGTTGGCAGCCATCTATGTCTCCCCTTCTCTATAGTGACTTTATGTCCACTGAGTCTGGATCTTGTCAAAGTGGCTCTTTTTGATCTGTCACTGTATACAGATAGTCTGCCATACTGGATTCTCTCTTTAGAGTCAAATAGCATTGAGTTTTACTTTGTTGTTTTGTTTGGGTTGCTCTAGAATGTTTGCCAGTTCATTGATGTAAATTATAAAGACGCAACCCTGTCTCACTGATAAAGATATCTAGAACATCTGTGCTCATTTATCCTCGGTGTACATTGATTTGATAAGGTCATAGGTTTCACCACCTATGCCACTTTCAATATGTTTGTCAAACAGTCTTTGGTGCAAAAATTGAGTCAAAGCTTTTTTAAAGTCTATAAACATGCAAGAGTGTTCTTTAATGAACCAAAGAGAGCACACGTCACTCATCTCTTCATTCAGTTACATTGGCTCCTGTAGTTGCTCGCATAAAATTCAAGACTTTGCTCCTGTCCTAGGTTGGACTTTTTAGGCGTCCTGCATGTTCAAAAATTGAAGGGAGACGATTTCCAATAAAATGAGGTTTATTAACCAGATTACAAAAAATACAGCATGCTGGGTTGCTGGACAACGCTCCTCTCTCCTCTCCAAAATCAACGACCCCTAAAGCACATATTCACAGCATATATTGGTATGTCACGACGATCTCTCTTCTGCAGGGGGGGCCGGGATCCCCCTTGTTTCCACCAATCACCAACTTCTGCTTTTTCCTCTTTCCACCAATCAACTTCTGCTGTGTCCTTTTGCTTCCTGCAAAACAATTCCTGAAAAACAACATACATTCCACATACCTCCCCCAACCTTCTACACAACTGCAGCTGAACTACCCCCTCTTCCCCACACACTCACATTCCTGTTGCAAGCACACCAATATCGCACACAGCTTTTCACCATATTATGAATGAATGTATGAAACAAAAACATATCTTCAAACCATAAGAAATACGAAATAAAATATGTATTAAATACAGTTAATATCCCTCACCTACAAGACCACCAGTGGTTCTGCTGCCTCTTATCTTAACTCGCTAATGCAGACATATGTACCCGCCAGATCGCTACACGCTGCAAACGAACGACGTCTTGTGGTGCCATCCCATAAGTGTAAAAAATCTCTCTCACATACATTCTCTGGATCGGTTCCACTTACAGTGAGGAAAATAAGTATTTGAACACCCTGCTAATTTGCATGTTCTCCCGCTTCCCAAATCATGGAGGGGTCTGAAATTGTCATCGTAGGTGCATATCCACTGTGAGAGACATAATCTAAAAAAAATCCAGAAATCACAATGTATGATTTTTTTAACTATTTATTTGTATGATACAGCCGCAAATAAGTATTTGAAAACCTGAGAAAATCAATGTTAATATTTGGTACAGTAGCCATTGTTTGCAATTACAGAGGTCAAACGTTTCCTGTAGTTTTTCACCAGGTTTGCACACACTGCAGGAGGGATTTTTGCCCACTCCTCCACACAGATCTTCTCTAGATCAGTCAGTTTTCTAGCCTGTCGCTGAGAAACACGGAGTTTGAGCTCCCTCTAGAGATTCTCTATTGGGTTTAGGTCTGGAGACTGGCTAGGCCACGCCGGAACCTTGATATGCTTCTTACAGAGCCACTCCTTGGTTATCCTGGTGCTTCATGTTGGAAGACCCAGCCTCGACCCATCTTCAATGCTCTAACTGAGGGAAGGAGGTTGTTCCCCAAAATCTCGCAATACATGGCCCCGGTCATCCTCTCCTTAATACAGTGCAGTCCCCCTGTCTTCCTTCAAACACTTTTAGGGGAATTATGATCAAAAAGTTCTATTTTGGTCTCATCTGAGCACATGACTTTCTCCCATGACTCCTCTGGATCATCCAAATGGTCATTGGCAGACTTAAGACGGGCCTGGACATGTGCTGGTTTAAGCAGGGGAACCTTCCGTGCCATGCATGATTTCAAACCATAACGTCTTAGTGTGTTACCAACAGTAACCTTGGAAACGGTGGTCCCAGCTCTTTTCAGGCCATTGACCAGCTCCTCCCGTGTAGTTCTGGGCTTATTTCTCACCTTTCTTAGGATCATTGAGACCCCACGAGGTGAGATCTTGCATGGAGCCCCAGTCCGAGGGAGATTGACAGTCATGTTTAGCATCTTTTATTTTCTAATAAATGCTCCAACAGTGGACCTTTTTTCACCAAGCTGCTTGGCAATTTCCCCGTAGCCCTTTCCTGCCTTGTGGAGGTGTACAATTTTGTCTCTAGTGTCTTTGGACATTTCTTTGGTCTTGGCCATGTTAGTAGTTGGATTCTTACTGATTGTATGGGGTGGACAGGTGTCTTTATGCAGCTAATGACCTCAAACAGATGCATCTAATTTAGGATAATAAATGGAGTGGAGGTGGACATTTTACAGGAAGACTAACAGGTCTTTCAGGGTCAGAATTCTAGCTGATTTGAACACCTGACAGGTGTTCAAATACTTATTTGGAGCTGTATCATACAAATAAAATAGTTCAAAAATCATACATTGTGATTTTTGGATTTTTTTTAGATTATGTCTCTCACAGTGGACATGCACCTATGATGGCAATTTCAGACCCCCCCATGATTTCTAAGTGGGGGAACATGCAAAATAGCAGGGTGTTCAAATACTTATTTTCCTCACTGTATATGTATTGATTTTCCCGCTGCTACAAGATCTGCAGATTCTGTGTCCATCTTTAAGAATCGGGTGAAAAATCATCTCTTCCATCAAAACCTGACCGATCAGTTCCAAATCCTATTTGACATTGTGTGTTGTTACATTCCGTGTGTGTTTTGTTTACATTGTATTGTTTCTCGCTCTCCTGTCTCTCTGTGTCCCTTTCAGCTCCAGTTTTAGGTTGGTGTCTATTGGCTGACTCGATTGCCAATCAATATTCTGACATTGTGAGGTCCTACCAATCGCTATTTAACGAAGCGAGGTGATTGTGTGGGTGTGCGCCATGCCAGCGTACAGTGTGCTCCAACGCGGTCAGCTGTTTGTGGTCGAAACCCATGGTCTGATTCTTCACGTAGTCTTGTGAAGTCATGCGTTGTGTGTGTAATTCGATCTATTTATAGATCTATTTCTTTTACAATTGATTTCCATCGAGTTCTTTGAGGATGCATGTTAATGCATCGTGTTAGTTAATTCTTTGTTAGTTTAGGTTTGAGAGTGTGACGCCCCCCGTGTACTTTTGTTTTGTAGATTATATTAGTTTATTTGGGGTGTTGTATGCGCCGAAGACTTCGGTTTCCTTTCCATATTTCTTTTGTTAGCAACTAAAGAGTTTAGTATAAGGATTGTTTTATTTTGTCTCTTTCTTTAATTTGTGCGACACTCTTTCCATGTTTTATTCTATGTATATTTGTTTCTGTAATTATGTGTATTTTTTTCTTCTTCAACGGGACTACTAAAGACTTTTGAATTTAAATACCTCTGTTCGGTGTCCTTTTTGGTCTGCACCACAACCCGTAACAGTTGTCTCACATAAATGTTACGGTATCATCCCGTTTTAACATCAGGCACATTACAGTGTTGTGATTAAGTCTAAGAGTCGAGTGTTTATTAAACTACTGAATCATTTTCTCAGGTTACTCCTCACACAAATGCCTCTCTCTCTCTCTCCAGTACTCTGTACGTTCATTCAGAGCATCACATGTGAATATATTCTGGTACGGGAGAATAAGACTTGGTACCAGGCAAGGGTTTACTGCAGACAGCATCATATTGATCAGGTCACCGTTCAAAACAATGAAGACTGGACGAATATACAGAGAAAAGTTCAACCAGCACTGACTTCTGCCGTCTGGATTGGACTCCACAATAACATTTCAAGCTGGCGGTGGTCATATCAAAATGAATACATTTCATTCTCCAGATGGTATGGAACTGAACCAAACAACGCTGATGGAAAAGAGGAATGTGTCCTAATATCATCTATTGGATGGCATGATAAAGACTGCTCTGCTGAACTTCGCTTTTTTTGCTTCAAAGGTATGAAATAAGACCAACACATGTCAATCACAGGAATATTTTAAGTAGTTAATATATTGTTATTGCTTTTAATTCAACTGCATAATATGATTAAATTCTCTCATTGACCAGAGTGCATTTAGCAGACGCTCTACTTTGAAAGATTTGAACTTACAAGAATTATTAAACAATGAAGTGATATGTTGTACTGAGACTGCAGAACAACAATTGCTTAAACCAAGTTACAAGGAACAAAACCTGTTGAGAGAAAATGTTGTTGGGCTAATTAAAAAGCAGTCACTGCGTGTGTTCCTGTCATATATTCACAGAAAACGTGAGGAGAATGAGCATTAGTGACTTAAACTTGATGCAGCTGTGATAAAGAGATTAAGAGTGGTGTCACACGAGTTGTTTTTGACTTCTGGAAGACACACAGAAATACTGTGTTTTGTTTTAAGTGAAGTGGTTTGATAACCCATGCAGAGGGCTGTTTCATAAAAGTCACTTAGAAAAGTGTTGTGCGTGTGAAGGAAAGAGACTTTTAAAAGGCAACTCATGCGCTTGTTAAGTGTTGCAAGTTGACATAACAGTTTCTGTTCTCTAAAGCGCTTGATGGAGACCCTCGAGCCTGTGATGTCATTTTTAAACCATGAGCACTGTGAATAAATTTCTAAGAGACACTGCCAACAGTTTCACTTTTATAAATGTGTGTTACGTACATTATCTGGTGTTATACGCCACCTAGTGCCCATTTCCCAGTATTGAACTCTGTTATCATACATGCGCACTGAACAGTGTTGATTGGTCGACCAGCAGCATCAGTTTCAGTTCAGCACACAAACAATCTTTGCTTTAGAGAAAGATATAGTCTGCCTGTAAGTTTATTTACTATTATTTTGTATTATTTGCATGTGTATTTGTTGTTAGCTGTCCAATTTCTTCATGGAGTTGCAGTTGAGAGCTAGTTTAGTTGCGGAGTGAAAAAAACAGTTAGTGAAGTATGTCCAGTGGTGATACTGGAGGAATATCGCATGGCTCTCAGCCAATCAGATTCGAGAACCAGCTAGAACTAGTACATCTTCAAGCTCAAAGATTTTTTATTTATTTAAAATATTAATAGACGAAATAATAAAGTTATGTATTGTTTTAATGGCCATAAAAAGCGTGATTGTAAAAATAATTAATAAATGAAATATTAATCATGAGCAGATTCTTAAACTAATTCTGGGTTGCAGCAATTAGCTTTCTTTTGTTAACCGTCACCATTGTTGAGATTCATACACTGATTCTTCATGTCTAATTGATTCAGTCAGTTGACTTTTTTAATCTATTAAGAGTGTACTTACATTATAAATATATCACTGAGGTGCTGTATCTCAAGGCCAAGAACTCAAAATAAGCCCTGAAAATTATAAAACGCACCTAAATTCGGCTTAAGAAAGTCATTACTATCAAATACCATAAATAAGTGGACAAGAATATTTAACTTTGTTTTCCTTTTATAAATGTGCATTATTAACACACTTTTACAGTTTAACAAAAATAAATAAAATGATTAACAATGATAAGAGCGTAACTAATGGAAACACTAAACACTATTATGGTGACTTGTTATTTTTCATGTTTTCTTCAGTGATTGTGTTTGTTATCAGCAGGTGTTCATCAATAATGATCAATCATTACTTCAGTAATCATCTTAATTGTCTCATAAACTTTAACTCTGCTTCAGTGTTACTTTTAAACACTCTGAATGAGAATTATATAAACACTAACATTGTTAATTTAACACTGGAGGTTTTGCTGTGCATCCATGCTCATTGTTAATGGAGCCTTGTGAATATGTTCCCTGGTTAGTTCCCAGTGTTGGTTTCAATAGTAACTGAGTTTGAACTATTTCAAGTTTGCTCTATGAAACCGAATCCACTGGCAATAAGTCTGACAAACTCAAATAAGCAGGTCTTATTTTCTTATATCTTGTTTTATGAAACAGCCCTCAGAAAGATCAGGAAGATGAGCTCTGCATTAGTCCAGTCTAGAGATCACAAAGATCTGGACCAGCAGCATGCTCTGTGAGATCAGAACCGGTTTACCAAACAGAGTTCTGAAAGCTAATAATCCGTTCACACAAAAAACTTGTTTAGTGATGTTGAGTGTTGATCTGTTGATATGAATAGTTTGTTGATCCTCACCAGTGTTGAGATGCATAAACTGATTCTTGGTGTCTGTGTGTCTAAATTATGAGATGCAAATGAAAATAAAAAAGTAAATTAAACTCACATGAAAATGTTATTTCTTTGAAGTTGTCCTCTAATGGTGTTTTTTCAATCTCATCTTTCTACAGAGAATAAAACAGAAGCTGACAGGTTTGTTAATATCCCAATGAGCTGGCATGAAGCTCAGAGTTACTGCAGACAACATTACACAGATCTGGCCGTCATTCACAATAAACTGAGAATCAAGCGCTGACGCTGAAGATGTCAATGATAGGCATTAGTGAATCATGGATTGGTCTGTTCAGAGACTCGTGGAAGTGGTCAGATGAAATAAATGTTGTGGACGTGTCCTCCATTAACTGGATGACTGGACAACCTGACTTGAGG
Organism: Triplophysa tibetana; assembly: GCA_008369825.1. Classification (NCBI taxonomy): domain Eukaryota; kingdom Metazoa; phylum Chordata; class Actinopteri; order Cypriniformes; family Nemacheilidae; genus Triplophysa; species Triplophysa tibetana. Next base: position 26,540,034 of record CM017897.1, read on the forward strand.
AACTTGAACCAACCTTGTGGTGTTATACGTCCTGATGGTCTTATAGATGATCAACTGTGTTCAAATACTTTTCCATTCATCTGCAAGACATGTACGTTTTTGTGTGATCATAAGCTACTCACAACACAAACATCATAAACACACAGAATGAGGAAAGAAACGTTAGACAAACATAGCTGTTGATAGTCAAAATATTTAATTTTACCAAAAATGTACAAACGTTTAAAACGTTGATTTCCATTTTGTGTTTTATTTAACATCAAAGGCAATGAGAAAAACTGATGCAAAACAGTCATATTGAGGATCATCTGATGTTAAACAGTCATGGTTTGAATAATAATAATAATGTGTTGAGACTTGCCTGTTGTAACTATCCCAGTGTAAAAAAAAAGTCTTGAAGTAAGCACAAGAGAAGACAACACTGTGTTTTAATGTCAGATGCGCCAGCTATTGTTAGCGTTCTACTGTATTGATCTGATTTGTCCTTCTGAAATGTGTTTTTGGCTAAAACGTTGAAGGATGAAAGAGTAAAGAAAGAGAAATTATTTACACATTTCATAATAAAGATTTTTTTTCTTTTTTGAGCTCTGACTTAATTTTTCTTTTTGCTAATGGAAGTTCTATCAAAAACACTCAGGAGGCAATATGATGAACTAATGATTATTCTCGATTTATTTTTTCCTTAGTGTTTTGTAAAGAATATTAGTGCCTGAGTATTATGAAAGCTAAATGAGAAGTTGACAAACGATTTGTGTAACTGTTGTGATGTTGTTTTCTCGACACTTTATACGAGTTGAAAATTAATACAGCTTCTAACTTTCCAGCAGAGACCAAGAGACAGATTGTGAGATTTGAGGTGAAATCCGGTCAGAATGTCAATGATCCTGCAGTGATGGAGACCATCTTACAGTCGGTGAGTATTCAACTATTTGTGTTGAAAGTGTGTCCTACACAACACAATGAGCTGACACACAGATAGAAGAGTTTTTCAGACTCACTCAAACATGTTTGTTACTGGCTGAAGACACGGTCACACTTGACTTTTCATTCCATTCACACGCATGCAAATGCATCAGACCTGAAACGCAAGTCCGTCCGAAGATAATTAGCTGCATCCCAAAATTCCGATGAGATCAAAAGAAGATCAGAAGGTCACATTATTAGTGACCTCGAAGTATAGAAATGTAAAAGATGGAGGAAACACTTCCGCCCATTTTCACACCGTCTGAAGGAATGAGACGTGGTCAAGTCAACTCTGACCGCAGCATTACTGTGTCACTGTGATTATTGTGTTGTCAACATTGCGTTACTTAAGAAAGGCCTTTACAGATAGTGAACTACAGAAAGCAGTCTTGTGACTTCACTGATTTTACTGGTTCTTTTCAACTGCAAAACAACAAACAAGAAGAAATATATGTGTAAGGATGATCTTTACATCTATGTCATATACAGTTTAATAACACCATCAGTGGTGTAGTGGTGCCTGGAGAAGTGGGTATTCTGTTCATTTATGTCATGAACTGCGAGGTAAGACGTGGCAGGAGAACCCAATTGCAAGCAGACTCCGAGATGACGGGGTTAACAGATATTTTATTAATACAAAACAAGACAAAAGGCAAAACAAAACCCAAGATGGGGTAAAACAGGAGACAAAAGTCCAAAACTGGAACAGAGACAGACTATACTAAACTAACAGACACTAAATATAAACTTGACAAGACCACAGTAAACTCACAATAAACTAGACTTACTTGACAAGCGGAGACTCGAAGACAAGATTCATCATACAGCATCAAACAATCTCAAACAGCTACAATGAACGAGTACAGGACAATGAACATGAGGATGTTTTAAAGGTAACAAACACATGATAATTAATATGGAACAGGTGCTAGGGATTAACACTCAATGAAAGCTAATTAACACAAACTAGGAAACAGGAGGGTAGGAACGATGACGCAGACCGGAGAGAGAGAGTATGGCGGCCAAAAAGGTACCAAAATCGTCTCTCTCCCACTTGAAACAAAGGATCATGTATGATTCCATCTCTAGACCAAGAAATACCTGACAAGGAGAGGTGGAATCATGACAATTTATGCCCACATCTTTAAAGTGGCCCAGCTTAGGATAAACACCTCTGTTTTATAATTTTGACTGGTTTCCACCTTGGTTTTATGCACATGAAGTTTCGTATCAGAAATGAGTGATGCCACAGAAGAGGTGCAGATTCTACAATCATTCATGGCCTACAGGCTATGTGAAGAGACAACCAGGACAGGGTTTTAGAAATACCAATGTCCACAACAAATGTTGACTTCCTTGACTTATATATGTGCATTTTAAGTATTTTAGAGCGTTAATTAGATAATAATAGGCAACGGATAACCATGTCTGTCTTTTCATGCTTGTCAGCATCAGTAAAAAATGTACTCATAGACAGTATTTTGATACAAATAGCCTATTATGCAATCAATGTTTCAAGAAAGAATATTTGGTCAAACATTTTTTTTGTCTCTTCATTGCCTTGTGTGGCAGTTATGCAGTCCATATATTTCAGTTCACCAACTCATCAAAATCACCAGCTCAGTCAAAGACGATAAGATTTTTTCACTTTGGTTACCGCTACCCCGGGGGTGGGATCAGGAGTCATAGCCGGCTAGCAGCAGCACACACGAACTGTGGCCCAATTTGGGGGCTGCAACATTCTAAGGTCGCAGACGTTTAAACGAGGAGTTTGTCTTCATAGTACACAGTCTCAAAAGTCCAAGAACCGAACTGAAAGGAGACGGGCTAGCCTCGTGTTGGATTAACTTATTGCGTCACCTGCTGCTCCTGTTGCGTGGCGACAACAGCAGGATACAGCAGTGACGTCTCTGACTTTTAAAAAAAAATACAGAGCCAGAAAAATATATATATGTATTTTTGAGAATATGACACTATGTTGTAGATTAAAATAGCCCAACAGTATTGTAATACCCAGTTATGCCACACTTTAAAGAACCTGCAACTTAATTGTCTTTGCTTATAACAATTTATTGCAGATTCACAGATATTAGTGAAACCTCAAGCATAAACAGGGTTTTTGGGAAGTGGGTTCACAACAGGCGATGTTTCACTTCCAATTGTGATAAATGATTTAGGGGGGTTGGGCTATGTGTTACTAATATTTATTCTCCTGTGCAACAAGAAGTCCTGACTGGACAACTTCATGTTTCTAGTCACCTTGGTGTCCAAAGAAAATATAAACATAAATGGAAATATAATTGGGAGGTTTAACTCATGGGAATTTCTAGGGGTGCCAGAAATTGTGGCCAGGGTGTATTAAAGAAAAACAAAATTCTCAATGTGATATTCCCGCTACTTCAAATTGTTTTCCTTCAATGAAATGTTGGAATTTTTTATATTTTTTTAATAAAAGATCAAAAGGAGAAACAATACAGATTTATTTTTACAGGCTTTTTTGCTCATATTTACAAAGGGTGCCAATAATGGTGAGCAGGACTGTACAGTATGTATCATTGTCAACGTGACAATGCCAAAGCAATTATTTATGAAGTTCATGTTTCATTAACTAATGTTACCAGGTACAATGTTTGATTTAGTAAATACTGAAATGAACATGATGTATGATGATTTAAAGATGTAGAAGTATCTATCACCATTACTGCATGTTCTATTGTCATAAATAACCTCATTGTGACCGTAAGAGAAGCAGTGAATTATCTCTCAATACTGTTTTATGCTGTCAGTTGTGTTGTTGTGCAGTCAGTGTAAGAGTGTGTGTCATGATTGTTTGTGTTGTGTAGATTCAGCAGAAACTGACAGATTTGGGCGTACACAGTAACACAATAGTGACCTGGAGAGTGCAGCCTGATGGAAATGTTTTCACAACAAAACATGAAGATGAAGAGAAACAGAAAGTGTGTTCAGACTTCTGAACGATCACGTCACCGTCGTTGTGTTTAAAGACGTTATTTTCATCACTTGAGAGAAACTTTGAAATACATGTTTTATAGGATTTGCAATTACATGTAAACGTTTATAATAACTTCAGTTAGTCTCATTATTTTGTTATCCAGTCAAATATATTTAGTTATTCTTGATTGATCTTACAATTTTTGAAGATGTGTGTTATTAATGATATTATAGTGATAGTAGTGTGACAATCTATTAAACTACAATCAAATGATTACAGATTAAGACAATGACATGTGACAATGTGAGTTAAATGTTTATATTCTGTGTCTTTTATCTTGTGTGTTTGTGTTTGGTGAGGTGCGTTGACTGTAGCAGCTGAACATGTAATGCTTTTAGATCAAAACTTTTACTCTGTTTCACTACATACACTAGTAAGCGTGTTTGAAGGGTAAATTCAACATTTCATTTAGTCATTTAGCAGACGCTTTTATCCAAAGCGACTTACAAGTAGGGTGCAGTGGGCAGCTATCACTGCAGAGCAAACAGGGGTAAGGTGTCTTGCTCAAGGGCACTTCAGCCATTTCCTGGTGGTACTGAGGTTTTAACCAGTGACCTTCTGGCTACGAGTCCGACTCTCTAACCACTAGATCACAAACACTGCACATATAATTATCTATGAAAATATTTGAATAATAAAACATGTTAACATGTTGTTGAATGATGTTTTTCTGTGTCTCAGCAATCACTTCTGCCTCTCAACAACAAAATAAGATATTTGGCCGATATGTAAGATATGTGTAGTCGTGCTGGTTAGTATTTGCCGACTCCAGTTTCCCTTTATTTAAGCTGTGACATGATTGTAACGTTGTCTTAATAAATAGAAGCAACTTAATAACTGAATTACATAAAAAGATAATATTGTTAACACAATTATACTGATCACAGGAGGTGACAAATTCATCCCACATAAACACCTACAACTTGAAAATAGTTTATAGTCCGCATGATCCCAGTGGTTTGAATGTTTAATTCGAATCATTTTATGTTTAAATCCGCAACATTTTCATTACCATTTATTTAAACAATGTTAGTTTTTTCTTACAATTTTGACGTCAACAAAATAGCTTTTAAATGATCTTATTCTCACTTCTGAAGAACGGTTTGAAGTGGTACAAATGAATTGAAAGGAAAGACTCTTTGGACCTATATGTACAGTCGTGGCCAAAAGTTTTGAGAATTACATAAATATTCGTTTTCAAAAAGTTTGCTGCTAAACTGCTTTTAGATCTTTGTTTCAGTTGTTTCTGTGATGTACTGAAATATAATTACGAGCACTTCATACGTTTCAAAGGCTTTTATCGACAATTACATGACATTTATGCAAAGAGTCAGTATTTGCAGTGTTGGCCCTTCTTTTTCTGGACCTCTAAAATTCGACTGGGCATGCTCTCAATCAACTTCTGGGCAAAATCCTGACTGATAGCAACCCATTCTTTCATAATAACTTCTTGGAGTTTGTCAGAATTAGTGGGGTTTTTTTCTGTCCACCCGCCTCTTGAGGATTGACCACAAGTTCTCAATGGGATTAAGATCTGGGGAGTTTCCAGGCCATGGACCCAAAATTTCAACATTCTGGTCCCCGAGCCACTTAGTTATCACTTTTGCCTTATGGCACGGTGCTCCATCGTGCTGGAAAATGCATTGTTCTTCACCAAACTGTTGTTGGATTGTTGGAAGAAGTTGGTGTTGGAGGGTGTTTTGGTACCATTCTTTATTCATGGCTGTGTTTTTGGGCAGAATTGTGAGTGAGCCCACTCCCTTGGATGAGAAGCAACCCCACACATGAATGGTGTAAGGATGCTTTACAGTTGGCATGACACAGGACTGATGGTAGCGCTCACCTTTTCTTCTCCGGACAAGCCTTTTTCCAGATGCCCCAAACAATCGGAAAGGGGCTTCATCGGAGAATATGACTTTGCCCCAGTCCACAGCAGTCCATTCACTATACTTTCTGCAGAAGATCAATCTGTCCCTGATGTTTTTTTTGGAGAGAAGTGGCTTCTTTGCTGCCCTTCTTGACACCAGGCCATCTTCCAAAAGTCTTCGCCTCACTGTGCATGCAGATCCGCTCACACCTGCCTGCTGCCATTCCTGAGCAAGCTCTGCAGTGGTGGCACTCCGATCCCGCAGCTGAATCCTCTTTAGGAGACGATCCTGGCGCTTGCTGGACTTTCTTGGATGCCCTGAAGCCTTCTTTACAAGAATTGAACCTCTTTCCATGAAGTTCTTGACGAACCTATAAATTGTTGATTTAGGTGCAATCTTAGTAGCCACAATATCCATGCCTGTGAAGCCATTTTATGCAACGCAATGATAGCTGCACGCGTTTCTTTGCAGGTCACCATGGTTAACAATGGAAGAACAATGATTTCAAGCATCAACCTCCTTTTAACATGTGAAGTCTGCCATTCTAACCCAATCAGCCTGAAATAATGATCTCCACCCTTGTGCTTGTCAACAGTCTCACCTGAGTTAACAAGATGATTACTGAAATGATCTCAGCAGGTCCTTTAATGACAGCAATGAAATGCAGGGGAAAGGTTTTTTTGGGATTAAGTGCATTTTCATGGCAAAGAAGGACTATGCAATTCATCTGATCACTCTTCATAACATTCTGGTGTATATGCAAATTGCTATTATAAAAACTTAAGCAGCAACTTTTCCAATTTCCAATATTTATGTAATTCTCAAAACTTTTGGTCACGACTGTAGAGATTAAAACAATGAGTTCTGTTGACACCCCTCACGGAAACATTCAAATTGTTCAGCACCTATAATGTTAATCCAAATGTCGATCTGTAGTCTGGATGTAAAACTCATGTTCTTTATTTAAGATTCAACACAAGACGGAATTTTAACTTATTCTTATAATAAAATAACTTAAATGTTTATCAACGAGACGTGCAAAGATTCAACACGATTTCAACAAACAATATTAAAGTTCTTTAAGTGACGTCATGGGTGGCTCTTAAAAGAGCCTGTGTTGTTAGACGGATGAAAGCGGCGCTTTACTTTGAGCTGGTGTACTTGGTGACGGCTTTCGGCGTGTTTGGAGAGTTCACCGGGCAGCAGCAGACACACGGCGGTCTGGATCTCTCTCGACGTGATGGTGGAGCGCTTGTTGTAGTGCGTGAGACGAGAAGATTCACCGGCGATGCGCTCGAAGATGTCGTTGACGAAAGAGTTCATGATGCCCATCGCCTTGGAAGAGATGCCGGTTTCGTGGTGGACCTGCTTGAGGACTTTGTACACGTAGATGGCGTAACTCTCCTTCCTGGACTTTCTACGCTTCTTTCCTCCTTTAACAGCGGTCTTGGTGACGGCCTTCTATGATCCCTTCTTGGGCGCGGGTTTGGCTGGTTCAGGTATGATAGTGTAAGATGGAAAAGAACATTAAAAGTGCTTCATAGTTACTGCGCAAAAGTTTTTATGCACTACCGCATGCAAATGTTCACGTCACGCGCGCGTGCTCTGATTGGGTTTCGTCGGCGGCCCAAAAACCCCAATCATGTGTCTATTGGCCAGTTCATAGTTTGACGGGTCGGCTAGAGAGCAAATGAAAGCGCTTCCCGCCCACAGTCTCCTGTTTGAAGGTGACCCTCCAACAACCTATTCAGTTTCCATTGTTCGCGCTTCCCGCTCTTTATTGAATTTGATTTAAAAACGTTTGTTTTGGTCTTAACTCTACACTATGAAATAATTACGTGATCTTGTCATCACAACCCCTCACATATTTCGTACAGAAGCCTTACATAATGTTATACGTTATTCACAATGCATTTGTAACGGGCGTGCATTATCTTAAACACTTCAGCTTGAATGCACGTCCATTAATTCTTATAAGTTCTGCGTTGTGTTCTATGTTGTGCTGAATGAATGAAGGACCCGAACTACGACCAGCTGCTTGTTGCTCTTTTATTGAAGGCAGAATGGTTGATTGTCCGTGCAAATTAACAGAAAAACACATGCAGTTTGCATGTAACATGCAGTCTCCTCCACACAACACAGAGGTCTCAAGCTCCTGTTAGCTCATAGATACAGAAAACCTTGTAAACTAGCACGTGGAAACATGTCTACTTTAAAGCTGGCAAAGAATCTGATAACAAGGTTTACATTCAATTGACATAATAACTGCATGTCCGAAACCTAACACTAACATTTATACATGCATAGAACAAGATTTAAATCGTAAATCGTAATCTTATCATTTCATCATATCAAATCATCTTAAACGTAAAGAAAACAATATTCATCAGGATTTGGTGACATTTCAACTGTAAAAGTAAAGATATCATTTCAACCCTGTTAGACATTGCACGTGCTGACGTTTATATATCTGTGCCATAATGATGGTGTTTATTTAACGAGCGAGAGAAGTGTGCAGCACAACAGTTGCAAAAGTACAAGTTCACCTCAACGTCACCTGTCTTATACATCTTAGTTTATTAGCGAATCGTTTGTTGGTAGTACCAGACCGCTAGAGGGCGCTATGTGATCGTGTTGTGTTGCTGTACGTCTGCTGTGTTGCACGCCACAACTAGGGCGATACCGATACCGATACTTTTAGAAGCATTTACTTGAATTTACATTTACTTTCCTGTGGATGAAATGTCACTATTTATAAGATGAGTGCATCATAAATTTGCAAAATCTGAATGCATTTACATGACCACTAAAATATTTTGTTATTTGTGATCTTAATGTGCTTATAGGCTAATTTATCATGTAGATGTTAAAACACAGGACATAATTTAAACCAAATAAATATATATGTTTAGTTATGTATTCCTGTAATAGAATTTGAAAGCATGAACTTTGCACCAAATTATTATCGGAAAATGCTAACGGTAACAGATCAACAGAACAGAAAACTGATATATAACAATGTGTCCCTATCCGAGCTCTAGCTTTAAAAAAAAACAAAGTGCACAAAATTATTAATGAGGAACAAAGCTTTTAAAACTGCTTTTCCATTTTTTTCAGTGTTTAGATACAATTATATTACGAATTAAATTGCCCTTTCATTACATTTTTAAGTTATTTTATAAACAAAGTGCACACAACTGTTTGAGAAACAAAGTTAATAAAGTGTTTAAATAATAAAGTACTTTTAATATTTGGCTTTTTACCCCCAAAAGCCCACTGCTACACATCGCTGTCCGCAGTTTTTATTATTTTCACTGATTGGAGCTGCGTCTGCGTGCTTGCGCTTGGTGCTGCTGAATCACGTGATAGCGGACTACAAAAGACAGCAGGGCAGGGTGGAGCAACTTGTGCAAAACTAGGTGTATGGGAAATAAATCGTTCTTCTTTATTATACAATTATCACCTAAATTTGTAAATAAATAAAATCTGTAGTAAAAACACATTAGTATCGATGTTTTAATGTTAGGATCGATCCTTTTCGATACAGCCTCAGCATCGGAAGTATCGATATTTCAGGATCGATCCGCCCAACCCTAGCCACAACACGGCCAGACCGGAGCTGATCACACGCACACTCGTGTTCTTTATTTCATCATTCTACAGGTTAGTCGAGTTTTTAAACATTTCAATCTAAATGGATGTTGTAAGAATACGTTGTAAATTGAGTACTTTTGATAAAGTTGAACGTGTTTAATCCTTAAATGAAACCGCAACATTAACCCGTGATTGAAGGTTATGTATGTTGGTTGAAGGTGATAAGTTTGAATAGGTTTCTTATTCTAGTTAATATAATGTTTAATCTACTTTGGAAAAAACGTACAGAAACGTCGTGTTTGACCCCAGCAAACTCAGAACGTTCCCCTAGGGTTCCCATTTGGTTTTTTTGTTGGGAACCATATGGGAACGTTCCCAGAACGTTCCCTGTAGGTTATATTTTTCCTAACCAAAAGCTAACGTTCCCGAAACGTTCTCTGCAAGTTAGTTTTTTCTAACCAACAGCTAACGTTCCCAGAACGTTCCCTGTAGGTTATATTTTTCCTAACCAAAATCTAACGTTCCCAAAACGTTCCCTGCAGGTTAGTTTTTTCTAACCAACAGCTAACGTTCCCAGAACGTTCCCTTCAGGTTATTTTTTTGGGGTGAAAAATAAAACCAAAAAATAGCCTGGAAGGAACGTTCTGTATAGGTTCCCTTTAGGTTTTTAATTAGTAGCATTAAAATAGACTTAATTAACATTAAGACTTAATGTGACGCTACATAAAAAATGTTAATTTTTCAAAGCAGCATACAGTATAAACACATATGAAAACGTAACGCTATTTAACTCAAATATGCACAACATTTTATTCGTTTCTCACCATTTCCCGAAGTCTGCATTCAGGTCTTCAAGCATATTACGAATCAAGTCAGTGAGATTATGTAAAGTATAGAACTGGGACCACTTTTACTTTCAAGGACCAATTACAAGCACATTATCAATATAACAAACATATAAATCCCATGTGTAGCATCACAGTGTTTTTTGTATGTATTTATTGACAGTTTTACATTCATGAATCAGGGATTTTGCCATCTGTGAGTGTAACATGAGTTCAGTTAGTGTAAGACAGTACATAAAGTAGAATACTGCCATATCTCTGAAAGACAGGGAGACTAAAGACACTAGTGACAATATATAGAGGCAAACACTTCTATACTCTGCTTAATGGAAAAATAGGCAGTATGTTTTTTAAATATTTTTTGGGGTTTACCACATAGACAAAATAAAATCAGCTTTTATTGTTTTAGGGCATAACAACTGTTTTGAATAGAGCAAAATAGTAAATAGCAAACACTAAGATGATTTTTAATCAATATGCATTCTAGAGGTAATGATGAAAATGATCTTTTACCTGGAAACTTAAGAACAAGATAATGTTATTGAAGAACAGTTTAGGTAAGCTTGTAATCACTGCGTACATCTACCAGTTAAAACATTTACATTAGTCTTTTATTGGCATTCAATTCTAAAAAAATCTAGTGTTTCCCAACTCTCTTTCAGATTCTAATTACCAAGTGTACACTTATATATCTTTTTATATTCATAATTTTATGAGAGGGTATCATAACATAAATGCACATTATTTTCTTCAAAAAACGAAAATAAATTTACGAAATAAAAAAAAAACTATCAGAAGAGTTAACATTTTGCTCTGGTCTCGTGCAAGGCCCGCGGAAGCTGACTTGGTCTGTGGCCACCGCGCGCACAGAGCGACTCCCTTCTGAGAGGAACCTCCGATCCCGTCAGTTATCCTGAGGTAAAATTCTTTTACTTAACCAGCCTATAAAAAAGACATGTGTGGTGATTGTAGCTAACCCATTTTTTGTTTTTATGCTTGCTGTTTCTCATTTTGTACACTAGAGGGCAGTTGTCATTGTTTGTAATCTTGAAAGAACAAATATTTGTTTTAAATGCATTTGTTCTTCTTTACGATTTAATTTCTTTACATATACATCTCATAATTTGGGGTTGGTGCCAATAAAGTGTAATTGTATATATATTTATATATTATCGCCTGTTTGGAAGATAATGGTTTCGTTTTAAAATTAGATACTTTTATTTTGAAAATCACTTACCTGTGTTGTTTTTGCCAAAAAGGAAGCCACTTGACTGTGGAATACATGTGCTGACAGTAAACGGAAAAAGTTTAAGGCAAATAAGACTTATTACAGAAACGGCACCTTAACGATTCAAACTACAAAGGCTAAGTGCATTTTGGCAAACCCCCCGAAGAGGCACAAGGTTGGTGTTTGTTACATTTAGGAAGATTTGTTATGAAAAATATGCTAACTCGCTTAACCGCATGCTTGGTTAATTAACGGTTTATTGTTTGGTATAATGTTGATTTACCATTCGTTGTGGACAAAAGGGGACACAAATGTGATTTCTTTCTTTTCTTTATTTTGTCAGTTCTCACGTTGGTTTTTCGGAGCTGATTTTCTTAAACAGCAATAAATATTAAAACCATCAGTCGAGTCTCTTACCATCTTTCGGAGGGTATGCTACAGTGATATTTTACGTTTTAAATGTAAAAAGCATTTAAAACTATGAAAAGGGTAAGAATATCTAGAATCTCTGACAGTTTTCCTGAGGTAAATACAGCCTGTAATGTATTTAAGTTAAACATATAAACCTACTACAAATTGAATTAACGTTTATCCATACAAATTGTTATATAACTACTTTCTGCAGCAGGAGGAGATCGCTTTCCTCACAACCACTTTCGCTTTCACATGAAACCCACTGAACTAACTTATAAAATTGACTGCCAAACTTACGTTACATCACATGTTCATGTAGCCTAGCATTAGCCTACCACATCTGTTGCTAACACACCCGGCTTTCCGTCTTTAGCTTAAGACTGTGTTAAATGTTACCTCCGTTAACGTCACATTTGTGCTCATGGACCAAATTCGTCGGAGTTAATAAACATGTTATTTTCAAAGTTACACCCAACATGGTAACGTTACTTGAAAATATATACACATTTTTTTTATGGAAAGCCTCGCCTCGCACACAGATTGGCTGCGAGCGCGAGAGCTGGCTCCTTCACACACGCCAAATTCATATATAGACAGAAGACCTCTCACCTAGCAGGCTGATTTCCTTTGGCTGATGCCACAGTAACAGAGAGCAGTTACTCAGTTTTTGCAGATCTAAGCCACAGCATGTATTTTACAGTCATAAATATTTAAATTAATATACTTAACAGATGTTTACTTTATCCCAGTGTTTCCCAATGTTGGTTCTGCAGTACCAATTCTTATAAAAGAATTCACATTGTATAGAACTTTTCATATTATTGCCAATCATTTTATCGTCTTCCATATTGTACGTGCGCTTTAGTAGGAAAAGCCTCTGCTAAATGCCTATACTGTAAATTAATTGCAAGCAGTATTAACGATCAACATTATTCAGTCGCGACACTGCAATTAATAACTATTTCACATAATAATTATTCACTTCAACTACAATGTTTAATATCCGTCTTATTCATTTCCTTTTTGTTTTGTTTTCAGATGATGCTGAAGTGAAGATAGTGGACTTGATGGTGCTTCTGTATTTTAATTACTTGTAGCCTATATATTTCTCATTCTACATTTAATAAATAGTGATTATAATTTATAAAATTTGATATTACCAATTAGTGTAACGGCTTAAAGTTATTATTTTCCTTCCAGTTAAGTTATTTTTATGTTTTTTAAGGTTTTATCTAGTTTATATATATATATATATATATACATATATATATATATATATATATATGTATATATATTTCTCATTCTACATTTAATAAATAGTGATTATACGATTCTTTTCAAATTAAATTTTACCAATTAGTTTAACGTTTTAAAGTTATTATTATTTTCTTTCTATTTGTTTCATTTGCATGTTGTTTAAGGTTGTTAATGCAGTTTAACTTAATTAATGTTGATTTATTTAAACCCAGTTCTTGTTCTGTGAGCAATAAAAAATCTATAACACATGATTTTAGACTTATTTGCATTAATCATAACATTAAGGTTAGGAGAACGTTACCGTAACGTTAGTGGAACGTTAACGTAACGTTAGGAGAACGTCCCCTAACGTTAGGGGAACGTTACCGTAACGTTAGGGGAACGTTCCACTAACGTTAGTACAAAGGTAGGGGGACGTTCCCCTAACCTAGAGGGAACGTTCTATTAACGTTAAGAAAACTTTCCTGGAAAACCAACAGGGAACGTTATAAAATCTTTTCTGGGAACCATGCGCTAACGTTCCCAGAACGTTCTGGGAACCAAAAATTGTTTGCTGGGACGACATGTGATATTGTGAGTTGATTTGAACTGTGAATACACCAAAGTCATGTAACATTGATTCATCTTTCTGAATATAGTAATAGATTGAGTAATGAACAGATTTTCATGAATGCATTTTGTAAAAGCAATAAAGAGATTTAACTAATGAAGAGATGAATATAGAAGTGGTTTATTGAGATATTGTGTAATTTTTTTGAATTGTATTGCTGTGAATGTTTTGAGGAAATACACAACAGGGCAAGTCCGGAGCTGATCACACACACATATTTGTCTGTCTTTATTTCATCATTTTACAGCTTCAGGTTGCTGAACCGCTAGCTGTTGTAGAGCTTCTGTACCTGCTACGTATACAATATTTGCACCACATGCTTTTAGTTTAGACGCATAAAAGGGGAAATTCAATCCAATGTCACACGTCACTCATCTCCTACAAGACCACCACTGGTTCTTCAGCTCTACATCTTCACTGGTCCAGACTTATGTACCCGTCAGATCCCTGCGCTCTGCACATGAACCACGTCTTGTGGTGTGATCACAAAAAGGTTTAAAATCTCTCTCATGTACCTTCTCTGGATATGTTCCACATGTGTGTAATAGTCTGCCCCCTGCTACAAGATCATCAGATTCTGTTTCCATCTCTAGAAAACACAAACACACATTCAGATCACTATCAGCTGTTTCATGTCAATACTGGAAGCAAAGATTTAGTTTTATTATATTTATTTCATATTTATTCTCCGTTTTATCGTTTCGTCAGTCTGAATATAACACATTGACACATCAGTAAAACAAACAGCGTTGTGTCATTCACACAAATACCTCGAGATTGTTCGTGTGTTTTAATCTGATCAAAACAACTTCTGTATGCAACACTTCACAAGTCCCTGAATGACATTAACTTTACTCAAGTCATTTATTACATGTATATTAAATAAACAGAAAACATGTTTAATGTTTCATCAAAGTTTACACAAACAAATGACATGAAATTCATGCAGCTTTTCTCCAGAGATCAATGCTGGTCGTGTTTTTAATCTAATAGTGAAATAATAAAGCCTTTACTGTCTTGCAGTTTAGTCTCTGAATAAAGCTCTGGATCTCTGCTCTGTGTTCACGCTGTTTTCACTCCGTCAAATGATTTTAAAACTCTGATATTTACTCGAAATGTCACAGTAGAAAACACAAGAGTTTGCGGCTCACATAGACGCGCAGGCACTGACAGGTCGAGCTGAGTCTATATGGTTCTCATGTAGTGTTTAAGAGCGCAGCGCCGCTCAAACCTTCCGCATTACTGATCAGCAACAGACTGTGACTGTAAATACTTTTCCTCAGAAATGGCAGAAACCGCTCCAGCTCCAGCAGCCCCGCCGGCGAAAGAGCCCAAGAAGAAATCAGCAGCCAAACCCAAGACAGCGGGTCCAGGCGCGAGTGACCTCATCGTTAAAGCTGTGACGGCCTCCAAGGAGAGAAACGGTGTGTCTCTGGTCGCCCTGAAGAAAGCTCTCACCGCCGGCGGATACGATGTGGAGAAGAACAACTCCCGCGTCAAGCTCGCCATCAAGAGTCTCGTGACCAAAGGCACACTGGTCCAGACTAAAGGCACCGGCGCTTCTGGTTCTTTCAAACTGAACAAGAAACCAACGGAGACCAAGAAACCAGCAAAGACTGCGGCACCTAAAGCGAAGAAACCTGCAGTGAAGAAGCCCGCAGTGAAGAAGCCCGCTACTGCCAAGAAGCCCAAGACTGCAGCAGCAAAGACCGCCGCTAAAAGGTCTCCGAAGAAGGCGAAGAAACCGGCCGCCGCAAAGCCAGCAGCTAAGAAGGCAACGAAGATTCCCAAGAAAGCAAAGAAGCCCGCAGCCCCTAAAAAAGCTGCCAAGAGCCCGAAGAAGTCTAAGACCGCAAAACCCAAGACTAAAGCTAAGAAGGCCGCTCCTAAAAAGAAGTAAATTCATCAAGTCTTAAACTCATCAAACGGCTCTTTTAAGAGCCACTCACCACCTCATAAAAGAGAAACTTATCAATGTGTGTAATAACAGAATCAATAAATAGAACCAGTTCTGTGCTCATCGCTTCTAATGTCGAGCGCTCATAATTAATAACAATTGAATAATTGTCAGATGTTACAGCTCACAAACGGATCTTTCTTTCGCCTTAAAACATGCCTTTATTTACATATACCAGGTTAAAACGATGAAGTATTTGAACAGCTTTCTTATTTTATGTTTAGTTTTACTTAATTTCAACTGAATTGTTATTTACTGTCTATTTAGTAACTGATGTGCGCCACAGCATCTGAATGTGAGGTGAAGAGAAAGAGGGGGTTGTGCTCAGAGTTTGGAGGGAAGTTGACTGATTGGTTTAAAAGTTTAACGGACCCCAACCAATAGTCTTCACACAGACGGGTTTAAAGATTGAGAACTACTAAGCGGCAGCTTTATCTTTTATCTCAGAGAGTAAATTGACGATCACAGCTGAAGAAAATGAGCGGCAGAGGCAAAACCGGCGGCAAAGCGAGAGCCAAGGCCAAGACTCGTTCCTCTAGAGCGGGACTTCAGTTCCCCGTGGGCCGTGTCCACAGGCTTCTCCGTAAAGGCAACTATGCTCACCGCGTGGGTGCCGGGGCCCCAGTGTATCTGGCCGCCGTGCTGGAGTAGTGATGTGTCATGCGCAAAAGATTCGGCTCTAAGAGCCAATGCTTTGTAGTGAATCAGAAGAGCCGGCTCGCATCGAGTGAGAGCCGGCTCCCAGTTTTTTTCCTTTCGCGGCTTACCTCAAGGCAGAACTTTGTTTTGATTGGTCAGCAATCGCATCGCGGCCAATCAGATGTGAGGATATGGGATCATACCATTATGTAAAAACAGAGAGGGGGGTGAAGTGAAGCGGCACTCCACTGCAAGTTAACGAGTCGTAACAACGTTAATAACGACACTGTCTGTCAGATAGTGCTGAGGAGAGTGTGTGAGTTGGCGTATTTGAAACTATGAGTGACACCCGAAAGAGAAGCAGCATCTGGCTCCAGTTTAAAGACGATGGAAACAACAAAGCAGAGTGCATTCACTGCAAGATGAAAATTACTTTAAGAGCAGGTTCCGCCACAAACCTGCATAGACATGTGAGAATTGTCCATCCTACAGTGCAGTTAGAGGAGAGAGGGCAAGCTAGCACACCATCTACAGATCCTGGTTTGTCTCATCCCCAAAAAACAGCAACTGCAGCAGCATCTACTGGCTTCCCCACACATGCAGGTATAACCTCTCTTACTGCAGCTCAAAGCAAAATAAGCCAGTTTATACCCAAAGTGATGACCCCATCCAAACAGCACAGCATTGATGAAGAGCTGGCTAAAAGGATAGCTACTGATTTCCAACCCTTTTCAATTGTGGAGGACAGAGGTTTTAAAAGTTTTGTCAAAACTTTAAATCCCACATACACTCTACCCAGTAGAAAAACATTGTCCCAAACAACAATACCTAAACTATATGACACAGAACGGGCATTATGGCAAGTAAGGGTGAAACAAGCTCCATCAGTTTGCCTGACAACTGACTGCTGGACCTCCAGAACAACCTGCTCTTTCATGGCTGTCACTTGCCATTTCATTGAAAATTACAAGATGACATCTTGCCTTTTGGACTGTTTTGAGTTCACAGACAGACACACTGCAGAAAACCTGGCAGAGGAGCTAGTAAGAGTGGCCAAAGAGTGGCAAGTAGAGGACAAAGTGGTGTGCTGTGTGAGTGACAATGCAGCAAACATCACCAAAGCCATAAAAATTCTTGAGTGGACCAACCACCCATGTCTGGCACATACACTAAACCTCATGATTAGAGATGCCCTAAAGGTGGTCAAACCAACCTTGGATAAGGTGAAGGCTGTTGTGGAGTTTTTCCACAAAAGCACAGTTGCAACACAGAGGCTAAAGTCCACACAGTGCCAGATGGGGATGCCTGAACTGAGGCCCAAACAAGAGTGTGCCACCAGGTGGAACTCAACATTTTATATGTTGAAACGAATTCTTGAAACAAAAGATGCCATCATCTCCACCCTGGCCCTCATCAACGCACCAGTTGATGCTCTATGTCAAGAGGAATGGGAGCTGGTGAAAGAGGTCTGCACCGTCCTGCAACCATTTGAGGAGGTGACTGTGGAGATAAGTGCAGAAAGGTACCTTGAACCATTTTTTTTTTTTTGCACTACTACCATTCAGTCACTATTATACATTGCAGAAACAATACAATATAATGTGCCACATATAATATGCCACATACTTTAAAAAAGCTTAATTTTAAAAGTTGCTGTTTTCTCTCCCTCAGCTATGTCTCGGCCTCAAAAATGCTCCTGCTATGCAAAGGTTTGCAGCGTGTGACAGCCCAACAGACTGTAACCATGCAGAAAGGGAAAGAATTGGTTGCAGCTCTTTGTTCAGCCATGGACCGGAAATTTCTGCGTATGGAGTACAACACTGTCCACTCAGAAACCAAATTATTGGATCCTAGGTTTAAGAAGCTTGCGTTCAAT
The DNA here is from genome assembly GCA_008369825.1 of Triplophysa tibetana. Taxonomy (NCBI): domain Eukaryota; kingdom Metazoa; phylum Chordata; class Actinopteri; order Cypriniformes; family Nemacheilidae; genus Triplophysa; species Triplophysa tibetana. Next base: position 26,558,298 of record CM017897.1, read on the forward strand.
GACAACAGAGCTGTTGATGAGGCACTTCAGAGAATTAGTGCAGCAGCAGCAAGATGCACCCCTAGCAGCCAGCCAGCTCCGCCATTAGAAGGCCAAGTCTTTGAGGAACCACAAACCTCTGTTGTTTGGAGGCTTTTTGATGAAAGAGCTACAGGAGATGCTACAAGAAGAAATCCTACAGCTGATGCTATAATGGAGGTGAGGTCTTATCTTGAGGAGCCCATCATCCAACGAGCAGAAGACCCACTGAGCTGGTGGCAGGCCAAGGCCTCAGTCTTCCCACGCCTGGTGAAGGTGATGGAGGGGAGACTGTGTATTTTGGCAACATCGGTTCCTTCAGAGAGAATCTTCTCAAAAACAGGGCAGATAATCTCAGAAAGAAGAAATAGGATCAGTCCATCAAAGCTGAGGCATCTGATTTTTTTGAATGCCAATCTTCACTGAGGACATTAATACTGTTTGCTTGAGTTTGGTTCTAGTTCTGTTCTGTTAATTTATTTGCTGTTTTGTTGTTAATTTGTACAATAAAATGTTTGATTAAAATATTAAACAAAAGAATGGTTTTGTAACAAAATAACTGCATAAAAACACTGCACATAAAAGGGTTTTCAACACACAAACCATTAATTTTTGCAAAGTTATGGTAAAATAAAGGCCTACAAAAAATCCTAAATTAAGAGCCTTTCAGGAGTCGAAAGAGCCGGCTCTTCTTTGGGAGCTGAGCCAAAAGAGCCGGCTCTCTGAAAAGAGCCGAACTTCCCATCACTAGCTGGAGTACTTGACCGCCGAGATCCTCGAGTTGGCCGGAAACGCCGCTCGTGACAACAAGAAGACTCGCATCATCCCCCGTCACCTGCAGCTGGCGGTGCGAAACGACGAGGAGCTGAACAAACTTCTGGGCCGAGTGACCATCGCTCAGGGCTGCGTTCTGCCCAACATTCAGGCCGTGCTGCTGCCCAAGAAGACCGAGAAGCCCACCAAGTCTAAGTAAACTGTCGGAGATCATCTGTAAACCGAAAGGCTCTTTTAAGAGCCGCCCGCACTGTCAGTGAGAGAGAGTGACGTGACTTCTTACGGAGTTGTTGATTTATATCTGTTGATTTTTCATAAACGTGTTCCAAATGCACGATATTATTCCGTATATCTCCGATAGTGCTCGTCTAGAGGTTGAAATAATATTTTCATATTTCACGATCTTATGAAATCACACGAGGATGTGATGCAGAGTGATTACATGGCTCGCCCGTGTTGTGTCTTTCGTGCTCATAAGCGAGACCCTGTCAATGTAAACGCGGTTAAAATGTGTTCCGTGGTTTGGCATTTTATACATAAAACAATGCTTCGTAGTGTAAAGAACATTCACAGATCAAAACCCGTTAGCGCTCGTTCTCTTATAATTCAATGATGATGCTGTAGCTTGGTTTTTTAAAGGCAGCGTCCACATGTGAGCTGAATAAGGAAACGCAAAGGCCCGCCACTTTCATTTGAACTCATATCGAGCGGCCATTGGCCCTCTGTCTCGAGCAGACGTCACACATCAGCCAATCACATATCTCCTTGACGTGCAGCGTGTGTTCGCCTTTAAAAGCAGGCGCACCGAAACGACAGGCATATGCTCAACTGAACGCTGAAGAGACCGCAGCCATGGCAAGAACCAAGCAGACCGCTCGTAAGTCTACCGGTGGCAAAGCCCCGAGGAAGCAGCTCGCCACTAAAGCCGCTCGTAAGAGCGCTCCCGCCACCGGCGGCGTGAAGAAGCCTCATCGTTACAGGCCCGGCACCGTGGCTCTGCGAGAGATCCGCCGCTACCAGAAGTCCACCGAGCTGCTCATCCGCAAACTGCCTTTCCAGCGCCTGGTGAGAGAGATCGCTCAGGATTTTAAGACGGATCTGCGCTTCCAGAGCTCCGCCGTCATGGCTCTGCAGGAGTCTAGCGAAGCTTATCTGGTCGGTCTGTTCGAGGATACCAACCTGTGCGCCATCCACGCCAAGAGAGTGACCATCATGCCCAAAGACATTCAGCTGGCCCGCCGCATCCGCGGAGAGCGCGCTTAAGTCCTGCATTAATAACATTATCCCAACGGCTCTTTTAAGAGCCACCCACTTTCTCACTCGATGAGTTTAATGCCAGATGTTATATTGTATCTCACAATATAACATCTAAACATTTGCATGTGGGAGTGAATAAATCCCCATGTGAAGTAAATATCACACTGTTATCGTTTTGATTTCAACCGATTACTATCATGCCTGAACCAGCCAAACCCGCGCCCAAGAAGGGATCAAAGAAGGCCGTCACCAAGACCGCCGTTAAAGCAGGAAAGAAGCGCAGAAAGTCCAGGAAGGAGAGCTACGCCATCTACGTGTACAAAGTCCTCAAGCAGGTCCACCCCGACACCGGCATCTCTTCCAAGGCGATGGGCATCATGAACTCTTTCGTCAACGACATCTTCGAGCGCATCGCCGGTGAGTCTTCTCGTCTCGCGCACTACAACAAGCGCTCCACCATCACGTCGAGAGAGATCCAGACCGCCGTGCGTCTGCTGCTGCCCGGTGAACTCGCCAAACACGCCGTGTCTGAGGGCACCAAAGCCGTCTCAAAGTACACCAGCTCCAAGTAAAGCGTAGCTTTCATCCGTCTAACAACAAAGGCCCTTTTAAGAGCCGCCCATGACGTCATTAAAGAGAGCTCCTGGATATAAGTCTGGAAACATACTTTACTGAGCAGGTTTGTGGTGCGGCGTTAACCTAAGAACAATAATAAAATCACTTTACTGATCTTTGCTTTGTTTAGAAAATTCAGAAAACGAGGTTTCCAGACTAGCTATAAAACTAAAAGACTTGTTTTCGACACTGAAGTTTCTGTGTCACATCTTATACAAAAAAGCCTTAATGTGTTTAAAAGTGACTATTCACCTCAAAACGAAAATAGTTGTTATTTTAATTAATTGATCAATAATTAACCCCAGGCACAGCTGCACTCTGACCTCATCCACAGGTCCTTCCACTCTCTTTTGCTCTTTTAAATAGGCTTGCTTGTAAAAGTTGTATTTTACATGTATGATAATCTGTATTTTTTACATATATTTTTATTCTCTTACGTGTAGGTAGCGCACGAACTCTTGAGTCTGAGAGTAACGCAATTTCAACCCCCCATATGTATGTACTGTACATGTGGCAGAATTTACAATAAAACAGACTTTGACTTGGCTTTCTTCAGTTTAAAATCGTTTTAGTACTCAATCGACTTGAGTGTTTTAGTTCTGCTGACAATTTCTTTTTAGATGGGATGTTGTAAAGGGGCTTTGTGGCAAAGCTGCGATGTCTTTCTTTATTATTGGTTATTTCTATATTTTATTTATTTCATACATAACTCATTTATTTATGGTTTGTGTGTTTTTGTTTTGTTACTTTAAGGCACTTAACTGTTTTTTACTTCGTCAGTTTAGACCGTGAGTTATGTAATGCTGACAAGAAGCTGAAACCAACATAAATTCGAAAAACACTATGATTATTTGTTGTTTAAATCCTTTTAAACCCAGAAATATAGGCTTATACTTGTATGAGCAGCCATCTTGGAAAATTTCATACACCTTTTTGAAGTGATGTCCCTGAACATATTTATTTGAAGGGCTATATGGACCGTCCCCTTGGCCCCTATCCCTCTGACCAAAGGGAAAGTGTAGGGTTAAGGGGCAGAAATGGGATTGCACCTTTAATTTCCATTTATTTGTATTCTAAAAAAAAAATTTCATTTGATCTTACAAGTCTACACTGTCAATAAGTTTTTGTGACAAACTGAACAGAAATTAATTTTATATTGATATTAATTGAGTATCAAGAAAATAATATTTAGAATTCTGGAAAATAAAGCATATTTGACATTGTAAGTCATTTGCTTAGTTCTAAAGTGTTTGTTTCTTTACAAACCAATATTGATTATGTAGATATTATGAACATGAAGTAAATATTATATCTACTAGAAAGCACTATGTAAATAACTACATATAAATGTAGGTCACACATTTTGTAGCATTTTCAGATATTGAACATATAAGTCCCCAAAATATATGCGAAAATAAGAACATCAGGTACAAAAACTGCTGATAGCACGATCTGCGTTGTTCGACTTCATGTCCGTCCTAAGACTGGTGATCTCGATCATGTGACCTGAAACATGTGGGATTGTAGTCCTGCAGCGAGATATATCTCATTAAAATGGATGTAGAAACTGACTAGTTTTAATTATATTAATGACTTTTCATCTAAGGTATTTTAAATATGTAAATGCATTGTCATTTTACATACTGCATTGCCATGTTGCGTATTGATTTTCAAATTGAAATTTGCTACCACTAGGCTTCCATACTGTGGAACTCCACCTACATTGATAAAAAACACCTAAAAATCAATATCACCCTCAATGATGTAGTCAAACAAGTCTATTCTCCATTTAGAGGATCATATTTGTAGTTCAGTTCTTTTGGTTATTTTGGTCCTACAAAACAAAAGTAGTCGTTGTTTGCTTAGCATTCAGACTGGCATTTTAACAGCTAACCTAAAGATATCTTACAGCTTACAAGTAAAGTCGCAACGTGGTTTGACAGCTTTTATTATTTATATTTTAAAACTGGACTTACCAGACATCCAAAACAAGCCTATTTGAGGGTAGAGAGCAAGCCGGTAACTCGCAAAGAAGTGATTAAAGCAGTTAAAATGCAGAATTCCTCTGTTAAATGCACAAGCACAGATCTAATAAACACTCTTTTTATATTATCAAATCAATTGATCTTCCGGTTTTAAATCGTTATCACTTCCTGTTATTGATTTGGTTTGATGTCTTTGGTCCATGTTGCTTTCATATTTCAATCGAACTGCGCCAGAGTTTGTTTCAAAGTGGACTTAGACCTATCTTTTCAGCAGTCTCGTTCGGCTTGTTTGTTGCACACCAGGGTTCAGGTGGCAGCGTTCACACAAACACAAATAAACTACACTGACAGAGCAACCGCATCAGAGTTAGTTTTAATCGAACCAAACATGCCAAATGTGGACACACCCTTCAGCAAATGTTCTATTCTACAGCACAATAGCAACCTGTTAAAACCACACAACATACATTCTTTAAAATATCAATATAGCAGAACACTAAACATTAAAATGTCTCTTCCTATGTTGACAAAAGCACATGAAATTTCTGTATTTACTATCAATATGTTTTCCCATTATACACGCAGGATGAGAAAGAACGAATTAAATTTCGTGTGGAGAAAAGAAATATAATTTCACTACATTTACTCTTTACCACCTTGTATCTATCTCACCCAAAGTCTCACTCAAATAAAACAAGAAAATATGTAAACAACACTTGCTTGATAAACACAGAAGGTGCTGCATAGGAGATACAAACGGTGCACTTGGATGGGTTAATTGCAGAGCACAAATTCCGAGTATACAACACCATAGACGGCTTCACTTTACGTTTTTGTGTACATATATCCCTCAATAAGGTGGTAGGTTTAAATGGTACAAATTAATTTCCTCTTGTCATGCCAAGAGTGTCTTTCTTCAGCACAACACAAAAGAAGATAGTTTGAAGAATGTCAGTAACTGAACAATGGCGGTAACCATTCACTTCTATTGTATGGACACAAAAGTAATGCAAGTCAATACCACCATTGTTCAGTTCAAATATATTTTTTGTGCTTTTTGGAAGAACGTAAAACAGCTTTGAAATGACAAGAGGGTGAATGAATGATGAAATAATTTTCCTTTTAGGTATCTGTCCCTTTAATGATGTTGGATCATCTTATCTTACTTCAACACTGAATCATTGTCACTAATGGACACAAACACTGAACAATGTAATATTTTCCATCCTCTATCAGACCATCTGCTCGTATAGAGCCGCAAGCTTGGTTCAGCCCAGTAACATCAGGTTGTCCAGTCAACCAGTTGATGGAGGAAGTGTTGACCTTTGACCCGTCTGACCACATCCATGAGTCCCTGTACAGACCAATCCATGCAGAACTACCTTGTGTCATTGATGTCATCTGGTCTCAGATGGACTCTGAATGATGGCCAGATCTGTGTAATGCTGTCTGCAGTAGCTCTGAGCCTCACGCCACATCGTCCAGAAATGAGAGATACAAATAAACTTATTTGTTCCATTTTCTGTAATAAAATGAGAAAGAGAGTTTTTATTGTAGGTTTGAAAACGGTTATCTTTACATTGTATTTATCAAGTCTGAATGATTTAGAAAACTTCACATGTAACAAAAATCACAGACACACTAATCCAACAATCTGTTTATTTGGAATGAACACAAAGGGAGATATTTTGAAGAATGTGGAACAGCGGACAGTTCTGGGTCACTTTGACTTCCATTGTCATTTTCCCTTCTTTGGTAGTCAATGGGGTCCAAGAACGGTTTGGTTACAAGCATTCGTCCAAAAATCATTCTGCGTGTTAATCCAAAGAATTTAAAGTAAGGAAGAGTAGGAAGAAAGTATGATGGCGATACACTCAGAGGCATGACAACATTTGAATTCCAAGCTTTGAGTCAAATTCAACACACAACCTTTGACCTCGCTGTCGAATATCACGTGATTTTGTCATGGTTTCCCGTGGCCCGGAAAATTGTCTTCAAGCAAAGATATTTTTTTATAACTACAAGTTGTGTTTCTGGTTTCATGTGTCCCAGTTAAGATCAATCTACAGGTGATTCAGTGCTGTAACACATCCTGAAGTTTGTTTTGTCAGAGTTTTTCATTATAAAAGTAAATTGAGTTTAAATGTCCGGAGTTCCTGTGGGGAAGTTTTATAAAATGCATTGACATTGCCATTCGTTTACTATACGAAACAATTAAAGTTTGTACTATCAGGTTATTTTTTAAAGGTGTGATAAAACTGAAATTTAAAATGTATTTTTTTTATTTTTAAGATAAAAGACCAGGTGTTTGCAGTTACGTATTAACAAGGTCATAGTCAGTAAAATGAATAAAATCTAGAGAAATACAAGCAAATCTAGCTTGTATCTCTTTCTGAAAAATTGTATTTTCGCCCCCGCTCTCCCCTTTGAAAGATCCAACAATGAGAAATGGCTTGTAGATCGTATAGATTCTATTCACAGAATATGTGCCTTACTTTCCTGTTGTTTAACCTTGTTGAACAATGTATCATGTCTTATGCTGTCATATTAGATTAGATTAGATTCAACTTTATTGTCATTACACATATACAAGTACAGTGTAACGAAATGTAGTTTAGGTCTAACCAGAAGTGCAATTAGCAAGTGCAGATATACAGTGTGAATAAATACAGAATACAATTTTAGGGAAATACTATACAAATGTTGTACGAAAAATATGACAGTCGGTATGTACTATGAACAATATATACAGAAGGCTATATACTGTGAACATTAATGTACAGGTGGTTATGAACAGATAACAATATAGACAATACAATAGTGCAAGTGACTTGAGTGTGCATTAATTACAGACATTAGCTATTAAAGTTACAGTGCAGTAGATGAGTTAATGCGGTTATTAAAGATACAGTGCAGTACATGAGTTAATGCAGTTGTTGAAGTTATAGTGCAATACATGAGTAGATGCAGATAATACAGTTACAGTGTATTAGATGTGTTAGTGCAGTTATTGAAGTTACAGTGCAGTATATGCGTTAATGCGGTTATTAAGGTTACAGTGCAGTAGATGAGTTAATGCAGTTATTGAAGTTACAGTGCAATAGATGAGTGGATGCAGTTAGTTATGCAATAAATGCAATAGATGAGTTACAGTGCAGTAGATGAGTTAATTCAGTTATGGAAGTAGTTTATTAGTGCAAATGAGCATTCAGTGTAATATTCCTGGTGTGCAAGTGAGCAGTATAGAGTGGAAATGATGCTATGTGTGTGTAAACAGTCCGGTAGAGCAGATAACATGAAGTACTGGTGTGTACAGTTCAGTCATGGATGCAGCCCTGTTATGTAATGTAAACAATGTAGTAGCAGCGTTAAAGTTATGAGGGTTAGTGGAATCAGTGGGGAGCAGAGTTCAATAATGAAACAGCTCTGGGAAAAAAGCTGTTTCCTAGTCTGCTGGTTCTTGTCCGGAGGCACCTGTAGCGCCTACCGGAAGGCAGGAGAGTAAACAGTCTATGAGCGGGGTGAGAGGAGTCCTTGAGAATGCTGCGAGCTCGACGCAGACAGCGTTTCCCCTGGATGTCCTCAATGGAAGGGAGTGTAGTCCCTGTGATGCGCTGGGCTGTTTTCACCACCCGCTGCAGTGCCTTGCGCTCAGCAACAGAACAGTTCCCGTACCAGACTGTGACACAGTTGGTCAGGATGCTCTCTATCGTGCAGCGATAGAAGTTCACCAGGATAGTTGAAGACAGTTGGTTCTTCTTCAGTGTCCTCAGAAAGAAGAGACGCTGGTGAGCCTTCTTGACCAGGCATGAGGTGTTGGTGGTCCAGGACAGGTCCTCCGAAATATGGGTCCCCAGGAACTTAAAACTGGAAACACGTTCAACAGCCATCCCGTAAATGTGGATGGGGTCGTGTGTGCCTCCTTTCGCCTTCCTGAAGTCCACGATGATCTCCTTTGTCTTGGAGGTGTTAAGGAGCAGGTTGTTGTCTGAGCACCATATGGCCAGGTGCCGTACCTCCTCCCTGTAAGCAGTCTCATCGTTGTTGCTGATGAGACCAATCACTGTTGTATCGTCTGCGAACTTGATGAAGGAGTTAGATCCATTCACAGGCCTGCAGTCGAGTGTGAAAAGGGAGTAGAGAAAGGGGCTCAGTACGCAGCCCTGTGGTACACCAGTGTTGAGGGTGATGGTGGTTGAGCAGATGTGGCCTAACCTAACAAGCTGAGGCCTGTTCGTCAGGAAATCCATAATCCAGTTGCAGGTTGAGTTGTTAATGCCTAGGTTTCCAAGTTTGCTGATTAGCTTGGAAGGGATGACGGTATTGAATGCAGAGCTAAAGTCTACAAACAGCATGCGTGCATAAGTGTCCTTATTATCCAGATGTGTGAGCACGGAGTGCAGCGCCATTGACACTGCATCATCTACGCTCCTATTGCTGCGGTAGGCAAATTGGTATGGGTCCAGTGTGGATGGTAGAGAGTCTTTTAGGTGTGACAAGACCAGCCGCTCGAAGCACTTCATAACAATGGGTGTGAGTGCTACAGGGCGGTAGTCATTCAGACATGTCGGGCTGGAATGTTTTGGAATTGGAACAATGGAGGTGGATTTGAAACATGCTGGAACAACTGCTTGGGCGAGGGACAGGTTGAAGATATCCGTGAAGACCCCAGCGAGCTGCTCCGCACATGCCCGGAGTACGCGACCAGGGATGCCATCAGGGCCAGCAGCCTTACGTGCGTTTATCCGGCTTAGTGCAGTGTAAACATCTGTGGAGTTTAGTGTGATGATTGGGTGGTCAGTAGAAGGTGTGAGCCTGGTGGCGGGTTCCTTATTGTCTCTCTCAAAGCGTGCATAAAAGTCATTAAGCTCGTTCAGAAAGGCAGCATCTGTGGCTATGGGGATGGAGTGGTTGGGTTTGTAGTCACTAATGGCCTGGATGCCCTGCCACATGCGTTGAGGGTCAGAGTTGATAAAATGCTCCTCTAGCTTCAACTTGTAGCAGTGCTTGGCCTTTCTGATGCCCCTCTTCAGATTTGCCCTGGAAGTACTATAGGCCTGTGCATCACCTGATCTGAAGGCGGTGTTGCGTGCTTTCAACAGGAGGCGCACTTCCTTGTTCATCCATGGCTTCTGATTAGGGTATATGGTGATCTGCTTCTGAGTTGTGACACTATCAATGGTGGTATTGATGTAGTCCAATACAGAAGAGGTGTAGCTGTCTATGTCCATGTGAGAGCCACTGGTGGCCTGAGAAGCAAACATACTCCAGTCTGTGTGTAGAAACCTTTCCTGGAGTGTGAAGTCTGCCCCCGCAGGCCACACCTTGATGGTCTTCACTGATGGCTTCACACGATTAATGAGAGGTGAGTACTTGGGGGTGAGGAACAAAGAAAGGTGATCAGATTGACCCAGGTGGGGGAGGGGTGTCGCGGCGTAAGCTTCAGCCATGTTTGTGTAGACATGATCCAAAGTTTTGTTTCCTCTTGTGTGGCAGGAAACATGCTGGTGAAATTTAGGGAGCACTGTCTTTAAGTTAGAGTGATTAAAATCTCCCGCAACAATAAATGCAGCCTCCGGGTGAGCAGTCTGTTGTTTACTGATGGCTGCCTGAAGTTCTTTCATAGCAAGCTTGGCATCAGCATCCGGTGGAATATAAGCTGCCGTTATAATGGTGGAAGTGAATTCCCGTGGCAGATAAAACGGTCTACATTTAACCATGAGAAACTCAAGGTTAGCCGAGCAGTGTCTCCCGACAATAACAGAGTTCGTGCACCAAGCTTTATTGACATAAATGCACAGTCCACCTCCTCTTGTCTTACCGGATTCCTCTGCCGTTCTATCCGCGTGGTGTGTGTTGTAGCCCGCTAACTCAATAGCGTTGTCCGGTATGCCGCTGTGTAGCCATGTTTCCGTGAAGATTATGACATTGCAGTTTAAAAGTCTTTTGTTGTTGATGATGCGGAGTCGAATCTCATCCATTTTGTTCACTAATGATCGTACATTAGCAAGGAAAATGCTGGGTAAAGAGAGCCGGTGTGGTGTTAGCTTTAGCTTAGCTCTTAGCCCTCCGCGCATTCCCCGCCTTTGTTTACGATCTCGACGCCGCCGACGAGCACTTCCGCCCGGCCGTGTGGGGTGCGTAGCATCGGATGTTTTGATGATCTCAGGGACAAGTTGAATGTTGCTGATATAACTTCCGGGAATGCGCAAACCGATATCCAAAAGCTCCTGCCGGGTGTACGATGTGAAGGCACAACTGTTCTGTACGAACAGGCCCGAGATGAGCAAGAAAAACACTATATAATTGCTAAAACTGGAGAGACGCTGAGCCTCGCGATGTTCACGCGCCGCCATCTTGGTCTTTTACGAATATGATATAAGTATCTGTTGTCGCCATCTCAAGGTTCCTAATGATGTCTTGGAACAATTGTTTTGATACTGTAATATTGAATACGTACTTTGTGATCATATCTGATTGTTCAGGAGGAATAAGACTAAACATAAAGTCTGGAGATTTTCCACTCTCTAGTGGTTTTATATGACACCTCCTGTTTTAACCTTATAAATATTAGTCCTTAATACAATAAACTTTGGACTCTGATTAAACAAGCACCTGGTGTCTGTGTCAAACTTTGTCTCCAGGCCTGAAACTCTGTGTGTTCCGTCGACTAGACTCTTAAACCGTAAAATATTGTTTAGACAAGGGGACATAAGAAGTGTACATTCTTACAATAATTAAACAAGAAACAAGTGTATGTTTCTATCCAGATCTATCACCTATAAAGAAATGTATTTAGATTTGGAACAACTAGAGTGAGTAATTCAAGACAGAATGTTTGGGTGAACCATCCCTTTAAGAATTGAACCATTTAGTATCGGCTATTTTTATTGTCTAAAGACTCTTTTTGTCCATAAACTTTGACATGTGTTAGTAGAGTTCCCAGGAAACAGAAGCTTTGATTGTCTAATTGACATGTACAATTGCTAATGCTAACACTCAACTATAGCATAGAACAGCATGTAATGTTGGAAACAAACTATGTAGTTTAAATTCCAAAGTCTTCCATTTCTGGATACCATTGGGCATGAACACATATCATTCTAGTTGTAAACTGTGGATGTTGATAATGGTGGCAAACAGTGTTAAGCGTAACAAAAATGTACAATGAAAGTATAATATAAAAGGTATAGGTATAAAAAAAAAACCTTAGTTCATCTAAATTTACCGGTTGTTTAAACCATCTGTATAATTGCCAGTTTTATATTGCTCAATTGCTGTTGTTAACAAAAAGAAGATGATTTACATATTTCTGCTGAAATGCAATGGAAACCCAGTAGAGACATCGCGGAAATTTTGCTTTTTCTATTAAAACCATTACAAAATTCATTTTGTAGTGTGTTTCAGGAATTATTATTTTAATTGGATTAAGCTGCTAGATAACACCCCAGCAATTGATGCCATCACATACCAGGAAACAATATTAAGCTTTCCATTAAAACCTGTCATGAGTCTGCCCTCATGTCATGTCTATTCCTGGTCTTGGACAGATTCATGACGAAGTCTTATGTTTTATGTGAGAGAGCGATTTTGACCCATCCTGTCTTCCATACACTCTCTGTCTTTGTTCCCGCCATCTCGTTTCCTCGTTAACTCTCCCTGAGTGTTTGATTCCCTACACCTGTCCTTGTTAAATATCCTTTGTCTGTCTCCCTATATAATATGCTCACGTCTATTACCCAGTGTTCGTTCGTTGTATCTGTAAGTAGTTGAATGTACTTGTTCCTGTAGTCTTCAAATTGTTTGCTATTCTGTTTGTTTGGTTATATCCCATTGTGGGTCTTTGTTTTGTGTTCCCTGGTACCGCTGTCTGCATCTGGGTTCTTCCCAGTGTGATTTCCCTGACAAAAACCAATACAATTACCATTATAACCATTACATTGTCTATTGTGCTTAGCCATGATTCTGTTTTTTTTTTTCGGCAGGGCTTATAAGCTATAATAACTGGAAACAAATGTGCAAATAATTTTTTCCCTGTGGACGCTAAAATTTCTATTTACAGAATACGAGTTTGTCTTTAACGTAATTTAAATGTATTTTCAAAAGCATCTTGTTGCGCTTTTTATTTTCTTTGGTCACTTTTAGTTTTGTTTACGTTTCTTTTTGTACCACACAAAAATAACACCAGCATGTTTGTTTATTTAGGTCGGTTAAAAAGTCCTGGAAAAAAGCCTCGTGTCTGGAAACATGCAAACTACGCAAACCATGCAATGATGACAACTGAAATGACTAAAAGCAGCACGTCCACAGCCAAGTTAAGTTTATTGTACCACTGGTCTTGTTCCTCCCTTTTATAATCTACAAACATACAGTATATACAGGGTATATATATTATCCATTGGTTGAAAGTAATGAATTACAAATACTCAAATGACTGTAATTGAGTCGTTTTTTCCAAGAAGTGTACTTTTTAAATGCTGTATACGTACTTTACTGCGCTATTTTTCCTCACATAGTCATCGCTACTTCCTAAGTTTAATTCTTTAATTCATTAATTTGCGCCCGTCACGTTTCATTAATGTTATGCTTTTGTTATGCATTCATATTGTTAGAACTGTTTATACTGTTTTTATGTTCATAAAATGTAAATACATCATTTGTCCTTTTGGGTTCAACTATGTCGAATGGCTTAAGGTGTTCGAAGCTCTTGCCCGCCGAAACACAAAGGGGAGAACACGCGGATTCATCTTGCCACATAACGTTCAAAAGGGGAAACAACAGCGAGTTTCATTATTTTCATCTCCCTCTTTTCTGAGGTATAACAAATGCAGTTTAGGTTATACATGTAACTAGTACTCCGAGTTGTTTTTGAGAAGAGTAATTTTTACTTTAACTCAAGTATTTTTTAACATCAGTACTTTTACTTGTAACTGAGTACCATTGAAATAAAAAGTAACAGTGCTTGAACGTAAATACAAATTTCCTGTACTTTTTCTATCACTAAAATTATCTTTATTCTATCTTTAATATATTGTTTGCTGCCTCGGTTGACACAGCAAGTGTTTAGGTAAGAGGTCACATGATGTGATGTAAAAATAGTATATTGTTATAATAGTATAGTATATATATAGTATATAGTAATAGTATAGTACATAGTTCGCTGGCTGACACACATCACACATGCAAATAAGAGAAAGCACACCTTGTTTCTTCTCATTTGAGTGAACAAGTATACAAATAAGCAGTATGTAAAGTATGAAAATTAGTCTTTCTACAGAAATAACCTTGTCTCTGCTGAAGACCAGATGTAATATAGAGACACATGAAGACACCGAGAGAGAGAAACAGCAGCAGATGCAGGAGAGAAACACACAAGAGATGAAGAGTAAGAACTATTTAAATTCTCATTCTTATTAAAATCATTCTTTTGAAATGACTCTGTTTTTGTGAATTGATCGAATATAGCTTTTAATGAAACTTTATCAAGAACTGATTTTCTGAAGAGATACAGTAGTTATAGAAATGTTCACTTTTAACTTCATTGACTTTTATACATGACAGAAACTCAGCAAACGTTTATGTCACACTCACAGATTTAATTGAGTTTAAATTTGCAAATTAATTTATGTTGAAAGGCAAAATTGTGAACAAACAGAAGTTTAACATTTGAGGTTTTCAATGTGTTTCTTCCTCAGAAATGGCTCAGAATCTGTATTTCAGTCTTCTTGTCATTGGTGAGTTTGTGTTTCTGCTTTTACGTTTGATTTAAATGTCAGGAGAATTGACACCAAAGTTGTCTCTCTGTCTATAAATAACTGTTATATGTCTTTGTTGATGGTGAAAATATGTCCCTTGCGGGCCAAGATTTTTCTACGTCTATTTATGACATCTGAACGCCTAATATTGGGGACATCTGTAAACTGGTTAAATAAGTTTAAATGTTTTTCAGACAAGTTTTACATGGAAGTAAACAAATTGAGTCAGTTTGTTTAAAATAAATTGAGTTAAATCATCTGAATGCAGCAAGTAACCATTGAATCAATGTTAAATATTGATGAATTCTCAATGTTAAGTGCATTGAATCAATATCACTTTTTCACCCGCTTTTAATGTAGAACAAATGTTGAACTTTCTACACACAAACATTATTGTGATCAGTGTTTTCAAGTTTTAATTGGTGGTCTTGAATACAGAAATATATTTGTTGTGGCGAAGTCAACAAGGATCCAGTGGGATCACATGATGGTGATGATTTTTAAATAATGATTTATCCAGTATGAAACTACAACAACAAATATTATTCATGCTTTCAAAACTAATGTCAAGGTTCTAGTTTATTAATGTAAAATGACTACAGCAAAATAAAATAAAACGTATTTTGTTGACACACTAATTAGACATCAACACTCATCACACAAACCTCAACAATGGTGACAATCATCAAACTTGATCAGATAACAGAATAACCGCAATGCATGCTGGGAATCATGAATGAGTTTTGTACTATGATATTACCCATCATGCATTTGTTGATTGTCACTACTGTTGGTTTCATACACTGATTCTTGATGTCTGGTCAGTGATTTCTGAACACATGTTGTTATTTCAGTGACAAACTTTGATTTGTGAGCTAGGGTCCTTTGACTCCAATAACCCCCCACACTAAATGAACATGATAGTTAACAGCTAAATGAATTTCTCTTTATTGACATGACATGGTTGGATTCAGATGGAAATATCATATTAATATGGGTGTCCGCCTCAGAGATAATCACCATATTTAATATGACACCATTATATTTCTAAAGTTTGACATTAAAATATCACTTATTGTTTCTACTGGAAATCTATATGAAACTCATTTAAGATCTTTCATGCTTTCAAAATCTTTGCTTTTTCAAAATATTTGTGATGTTTCTTAATATATTGTGATATTAACATATATTAATGACAGTATATTTATTGAACAAAATAAATTATTTTATTATTTCATAAGTATTATTTCAAAAGTAGAATAAACTTTGCTGAAGTGATTATTTGAACAAGTAATTGCTTAAACATTATTAAAGCCAGATTATTTTATTTTAAATGGGTCATATGGTGCCAATACGTGTTTTTCTGTGTCTTTGGTGTGTTATAAGTTGCCCATGCATGTATTAGACACCTAAAATTGCTAAAATGAAAGTGTCGGAACAAAAGATGCATTCTATCTAAAAGCAAATTTAAATCCAGACCTGCCTGAAACCCCTCGTGAAACCACACCCCCACAAATCCACGTCAGTTCGTGCTAGCATTTGACTAAAACCAACCAAATGTAGACAAAAGTAAGGTGGGCTTACTTGTAAATCTCATTGTATCATCACCGCCGCAGCCATGTCGCAGAGACGCTGTGTGTTTCGTTGCGAAAAGAAATACTTTTTGTTTGCCCTGCCAAAAGATGAGACAACTAAAAACAAACGTTTACATTTTATTCACAACATTGTTCCATAAAAGTAAAAGAAGCTTGGTTAAAAAGTGGGATCATTCCAACCATAAAAATTCCGCTGGCGCTTCACATATGAAGCCTGTAAGTATATTTTCATTGTAAAAAACTTTGTCGTGTGTTTGTGATCCCACATGCCTATGTGAAAAAAAGACAACATAAGTCCTAATAATCAGTAATACTTTTCCAACTTATGGCAAGAAATATTGTGTTTATAATGGGGTTTATTGTCTTTGTTGAGTCGCGACAAGATGTGGCGTAACACTGGTTGATCAAGAAAGGGCCAAAGCATTTGTGTTATTTATTATGTTTCCATTCCCTGCTGTAATGCGAGCTTGTTTCTATCTCACACAAACTCTGTATGATGTATACGATTGTTTGTTTAGTCTATATAACGTCGTATAAAGTTGATCGGCTTGATCATCTTCATTTTACGTATCAAATTGGGGCTCATATTGGAAGTCAGGATGACATTTTATCACCTGTCTGTCAGTACAATTGCTCGGGAACATGATGTTCCGAATATGGTAAGAGGCGTTACATTTTCCTTCCACTCTTGCAGTATTTAATCATAGCACACCTCGCTTTGAGAGCGATGAGCTTTGTAAATATCAGCACGTTTCAGAGAGACGGAGCAAAGAGGAGATTCAAAATACACCGTTTTATAATCTTAAATCGTGTACACACATTACATTACATCTAAAACAAACAATAATATTAATTTTAGCAATGTCTTTTGACCCCTTAAGTATTGCATCGATTTTGTGTGACTTTTTTTATTAATTAGATATTGTCTATTAGAACGATCTTGCTTGTTCTATAAACACCATGCACTGTGCTGTGTTTTTCCTTTGAGTTTTTCTGTCTGCTCCTGTAAACCTGCTTTGGAACAATGCACATTGCGAAAAGCGCTATATAAATAAATGTAATTGAATTGGATTTTACCCCAATCCTCATACATTTATACGATGTTTAAACACAATTAACCACTGTGGATTTATTTTCACACAAGTTCTGTTGCTCTATAAATGATTAATACAAATATATATATATTTTCTGCAATTGTACATTATGGGTCAATCGGGTAAAAGAGCAAGCTCTCCACTGTGCAGAGCATCTATTTTCTTGGTATGGAATTCGACTCTGTCTCCATGATAGCATTCTGATAACCTACCGCGCACAGTCACTGTTGAACTGCTTGAACCTTTTCAAGCTGCAAGTGGTCCTCCTGAAACAATTTCAGAGTTTCTGCGTACACATGAAAAGGCAGGGGTGATACACCTCGGCTTGATGCACATGAAACCGCTCTAACACTGGCTATAGACTAGGGTCCCATGGAGAGCGTGGCACACGACAGCAGGCGTATGGTAAATAACCCTCTCTGCCGATGCACCCTAACCCCTTGGGTAGGTTGCAAGGCGCGTTGTGGTGACGACAGACATCTCCCTGCAGTGTTGGGGTAATGGACGGCCCCCACCTACCATGGTACTTGCACTGAAGAGGCTACAACCTCTCGTGTAAGAGAAGCACATGCTGGTACAGTCAGACAGCACAACAGCCGTAGCGTATATCAACCACCAGAGTGTCATTCGCTCACGCCAGTTAACACGTCTCACCCTACGACTCCTCCTGTTGAGATAACAGGGGATCAGCTACCTTTGAGCATCACATAACCCAGACGAACTCAACCCCAAACCCACATGTCTCTCGGCAGACTATGCCACGCGGAGAGTGGCGATTCCACCCCGGCATAGTCCGACTCATTTGGGTGCAGTTCGCGCAGGCTCAGGTAGACCTGTTTGCCTCCCTGGACACCACCCATTGCCCTTTGTGGCACTCCCTGTCCGATCCCTCATCAGAACTGATGCTATAGCGCATAGCTAGCTGCGGGAATAGCGGAAGTACGCCTTCCCCCCATTGAGCCTTATTGCACACGTTCTGTGCAAGGTCAGGGAAGAGGAGCATCAAGCGCAACTACTTGAACCATACTGGCAAACCGGAATTGGTTCTGGGAGCCAATACTCCTGACTACAACTCCCCCTGGCCAATTCGCCTGATGTAGGACCTGCTTTCTCAGGGGAAGGGCACGTAATGGCATTCCAGGACAAGGACACCCTTAGTGACCTACCCCCTGCATTGGTTGAGATGATCACTACGGCCAGCGCCCTTCTTAATGAACGTACGGAATCAACTTGAGTCAACGATTCCACAAAGGTGGTGAGAAGTGGTAGAGAATAAATAGGGAGAAACTAATGGACACCAGGATAGAACATGTAGGGTTAATAAGGGACTGATGAATAATGGCTGGCGTGGCACACACACATGTGGACAGTGAGCACGTGAGGCTGTCGAAAACAACCCCCGCATGCTAAAGCATTCAAGCACAACAATGACGAAACGGACAAGTGCTGGCCTTGGGTGCCGAACGAAATGTAATGTGAATAGTTTATGATTATTGAAAGAATTAAGTATCAATCTTTCTTTGACAATCTCGGTTTAATTTTAAATACTGTATGTATCTACGCATGGACATTAAGTTAAATCAGGGTTGGGGTGCCGTAAGAAGAAAAACCCTACAAAGGAATGCCTTGCTTTCAAAAAGTTTGGGAACCACTGGTTTAGAATTGTCCCTTTAAGAGCAGTTGTGTAAGTGATTTCACATTGATTACATCATTTCTAAGAAATAAGCATCTTCACTTGATTCCACTGGATTTTGTCTTCATGTTTTTTGAAGATATACAACAATCATCAGAAATTATATTATTTAAACCAGGATGTTTAATGTTTGACACTTACAAGAAAAAGCAAATTAGCCCAAATAAACTTTCTTCAAAACACAATTTTTTGTCAATACAAATATACATAATTTAACTATATGTTTAAGGTCTGATATACCACACCACAAATATTAATATCACTAAAAAATGATGGGTTATTTCAACCCATTGATTAAAAATGGGTAAACGCAACTGAAGGGTTATAATTAATCCGGACAGTGATTATATTTGATCAGACAATGGGTTACAACAACCGAGCATATTCGGTTGAAACAACCCAGCATAGGCTATTTCATATGCCAACTGTTGGGTTTGTTCATTATTGACCCAATTTAAATGACCAATTGTTCTTTAGAGTGATGGGACACCATTAGGAAAATAAAATAAAACACATTTCCCAGCAAACAAAAATGTGTTCCTAAAACGTTTCTGAGGCACAATCCTATTTCTACCCCATAACCCTACTCTTTCCCCTACTCCTCTGTTTAGTGTGTTCACGTGAAGGGGTAGGGATGTCTGGATTATCTAATTATTGGAAGGGTAGGGGCCATACAGCCCTTCAAAAAAAGATTTTTCAGGACCTCACTTCAAACAAACGGAAATTAAATTTCCCAACATGGCTGCTTATGCGAGTATAATGTTAACCTTTATTTGGGCTTTAATAAGGATTTAAACAACTAATAACCATCTTGTTTATGTTGAATTGAAAGATATTGAATGATAGTCAAACTAATTCAGGTATGTTAACTCCTCCGAATTCTAAATTCCCTGACGGCAAGACCTACTCATCACAATATGATGTTAGATTTAAAGAGTATGTCCAATTACAGCCCTGTGCTCATTCTGATTTCCGTCACCAGTTTAGAGATAAGTTACCCTTGCCACATACAGGTATGACATCCCATGACACATACAGTATGGTAATTCAGTTAAAGACCCCCACCATTTCCGTTTAAGTGGCAGACCATGTCCATGGCAAGAAGACATTTTGGCTCATTCTGATAATTTGCCAAAATAGGGAAGGCAAGGGTACTTTCAAGAAAGTAGGCCTTCACCTGCCGATGATCGACCATAGGCGTTTGTCTATCATTCCATACTGATGCAATAGAGAGGTCCGACTCCTACAATCCCGAATTTCTGTCATGATGATCCAGGAGTTTGCTTGTCTAAAGCTTGCATTAACCAATGTCCTCCCTGATGATAATCCTGACTCCTTCACATTTCAAATACTTATGGACTACCTTAAGCTGGAGGATGCAATGCTTGTTGCTTTCTCATATAATCACAGTCGTGCTCCATTCAGTGATAAGATGAGGGCACTGAGTGATATGTATAGGCCCCAATTAGCGCTGCAACGGATAACTAATTTGATGGATTGACCTTATATCAGGAGTGGTGATGTAGAGGCCTTCAATGGTTTTGTCAAGCCAGCTAGGCAGCACAGTTTCTCAAAACAAATGAAATAGACCACAACCAACAAGCCCCCCCCAACTCCCCGTACACACCCACCCAGCAACCTCCAATCAGGTATAACTTCAAACTGCTGTCATGTGATGTAAGTTTAGCATTAAATAGCAAGTATTGTAACTTTAACATTAATGTGTCAAGTTTTCCTTCTTTGCTCTTGGTTGGGGATGGGATATCCTGACCTGGGATGGTCAGATGGTCACCTTTCTTTTGGGTGGTGATGGAATTGCCTGAGATGGAGCTGGGATGGTCTGTCAGTCCATCCCGAGAGCATCCCGAGGCTTGGGGAGAAAGAGAATGACAAGCGTAGCTGCTGTTCATTAACTATGCATGAAGTGAAAGCTTAGCTGAAAAGATGTGTTTTAACTCTTTCACCGCCAGTTTTTTTTTTTTAAGTTGGAAGCCTACGCCAGCGTTTTTTAACATTTTCACCAAACTTTAATAAATCACAGTACATTTTGTGTAAAGAATATATGTTAAAACAATATGTGCAATGAAAGAGTCTCTGATTTTAAAAAAAGAAACCGTATTCGTCTATCATCATTTGTTCTTTTTTATCACTCCTTAGATGTGGGTACGTTTCTTCAAAAATGCAACACTTTGAAAAAAAATTTAATTATCTCAGCTGTTAAATCAAAGATTCCGCCCAGATTACAGTAAGAACAATCATTAAAAACCGATAAGAAATCAACATTCTAGGTTCTGGGATTCTGTACCTTTCCCAAAGGTGTGTAAAAGCGCCACCTGCTGTATAACAGTATAAACTTTGATTGCCGTAATATCTCGTCTTTGGCGATGAACCGTTTTTTTTTAAATGAGGAGATAACTCGTCAATGGCAGTGAAAGAGTTAATCTAGATTGAAATTCTATTAGAGAAAATAGCGCCCATGTTGCTGGTCATGTCATTTACCGATTCTGTATTTATTGGTAATTTTTTTAGAGGAGTCAGAATTGGCAAATTCTTTACGAAACTATATTTACTATGAATGTATGACTAAGTCGATGAGTGGGACTTCTGATGAATTGTTTTACTCCTAAAGGTGTGGTATCTCTTTAAACGCCACTTCTTATGCATCGTTAGCATTATCTACATAGATATGAAAATCTCTGACAATCAGTACTTTATCAACGTTAATCAATAGTTTCGATAAGAAGTCTGCAAACTCTTTCAGAAAATTAGCACAAGGCCCAGGGGGTCTATGCACAGTAGGCAATGTAATAGAAAGCAATGTTTTTTTACTCTTGTTTGGAACAATTATGTTCAACTCAAGCACTTCAAATGATTTAAATTGATGCTCTGTTCTGTGAGTTACGGTATGAAAGTCTCTAAAGATTGTTGCGACAACACCAACTCGACCAACCGGGTCGTCCATATAACCGTAGCTTGGTGGAGTAGACTCATTTATTCCAAAAATAATCATATGGTTTAAGCAAGATTTTGGTTAGGCAGAGTATATCAAAACTGCTGTCTGTGATCATTTTATTTTGATCAGTGTTTGCTTTAGTTGGGGTCCTGGTCCTTGACTTCTATAGATAAATAGAAATCTCTCAGTGGTATTTTATGTGGTTGCATAATAGTGTTTTTGAAAGAACACTTGTGTACTAAAACTGTTATGCACAAAAGCAAATTAGACAAGGCAAGGCAAGGGAAGTTTATTTATATAGCACATTTCATACACAAGGGCAATTCAAAGTGCTTTACATAAAAAGATTGGCAAAACTAAAATGCTAAGAAAACAGTAGCACATTTCTTCATTACATTATGCATGCTGGTGTCAGAATTTCATCACCATCTCCCTCCACTCATTCCCTCACTCTGCCCACTCAGTCATTCACTCGCTCATTGTCACCCGATTACTAATCACTATCACCTGGACCTCATCCGCAGTGCTCCCATTTATACCAGAGACCAACATTCACTCATTGTCTGATCTCATCTACACATGACACAGACTCTATACCATACATACCTGTATTCCTACCTGCGATCCCGATCTTCTCAGCTAATCTTCATCCCGTCTACAAAGGCATTCATCATCAGTATTATCTGCAAGATAAAGAGAGAGACTTCCTTCACCTATTTCGCTGTACCGATCCATTCTGCAAATTAAACTTATAAACTAACCATTCTGTCAGCTTCGTCTCTGCCAAAACCCTGACAGCTGGGAGTTGTAAATGAGATGAATTGCAACATGAAGCTTTACCTGACTGTCACAATTCTTGAGATTCATTCTCTGATTCAAGGTGTCTGAATTCTTTGTCTGATTAAATTTGCTGTTCAATTTAAATTTTTTTTTTTTTGAAGTAGTAATTAAAGATATTATTAAGCAGAATTGACTGCAATGTAAACAGACCACTACATTAACAATGATGCTATTTTACATTTACATTTTGTTACTTAGCAGACGTTTTAATCTATAGCGACTTACAAAGAGTTTAGGGAGCAATAATAAAATATGAGCTAGTAAAAAGTTACTGGTTTCAACAAAAGCCAGACCACTAACTGCTGAGAGAAAGAGAGAGGGTGAGAGGGTTAGTGAACATACTTAAAAGAGTAAGTAGTATAAGATCATGAAAATTACATTTCATGCAGCGTTTTATTTTTGCCGTGTTTGAAAGCTGTCTGCCAAGTTGTAAGTCCTAAGGTGAATAAGTAAGAAAGTAAATGGCTTGCAAAAATGGGAATCGACTCTGAATCACGCAAACGAGACGTGTCTCTAACCGCCGCGTATCTACGTCACTAGACGTAGTCACCGCCTACGTTTTGCTGGGACTGCCGCGAAAACTTCACTCTCTCCTCCCCCAAAACACTGTCGCTCGTTCGTGATGTGTCTGACGTCTGAAACCTGTGTTCTACGTTGTGAAACTAATTGCGTCCTATTTAAACTACCAAAGGAAGAACTTCAGAGGAAAAAATGGTTTCAATTCATTTTCAAATGACACCAAAGGAGTATAACCCCAGGGTTTTACTGTGCGCGCGTCATTTCCCAGAAGATTTCTTCAATAATCTTGCCACGTTCACTGCAGGATTTAATAAAAGACTAGCCTTGAAAGGGGGGAAAAAACAACCTTATTTGGACCTGTAAGGTCCACCGAATCACCACCTGTAAGTGTGACTTTTTATTAATGTGTGAACTTCAAGTAATTTTTGTGTACCTTATGTCTGTGTTTAGCTAATGCATATAATGCTAACGTTAACATGTACCATTATTTCTAGGGTGTTAAAGTTTGTTTATCTATCTATGAACTCGGCCAATTTAAGTGTTCAATCTATTATCGTCTATCTATTATCTACAGTTGTGTTCAAAATTATTCAACCCCCACTGAAATTGATTGTTTTGGTCGGTTTGACATTGATTATGATCATTCAGTCATCCTGCTTACAATTAAATCAAAGAGGCACGTGTAGGTCAGACAAATATAACATAACATTTATAATGAAATAACCACAAATGTCTTTTCTGAGCTCACATCATTATCAGTTTTATTCAACCCCCAAGTGACATTCAATCTTAGTACTTAGTACAACATCCTTTTACAGTTATAACAGGTTTTAAACGTGAAGCATAGCTTGACACAAGTGTCTTGCAGCGATCTACGGGTATCTTCGACCATTCATCATGGGCAAAAGCCTCCAGTTCAGTCACATTCTTAGGCTTGCGCACTGCAACTGCTTTCTTTAAGTCCCAACAGAGGTTCTCAATCGGATTTAAGTCTGGTGACTGCGATGGCCACTTCAAAATGTTCCAGCCTTTAATCTGCAACCATGCTCTAGTGGACTTGGAGGTATGCTTGGGATCATTGTCCTGTTGAAAGGTCCAACGTCTTCAAAGCCTCATGTTTGTGACGGACTGCATCACATTGTCATCCAATATCTCCTGGTACTGAAGAGAATTCATGGTACCTTGCACACGCTGAAGCTTCCCAGTACCTGCAGAAGCAAAACAGCCCCAAAGCATGATTGACCCCCCGCCATGCTTCACAGTAGGCAAGGTGTTCTTTTCTTCATAGGGCTCCTCCAAACATAGCGTTGATCCATGGGCCCAAACAGTTCTAATTTTGTTTCATCAGTCCACAGAACACTATCCCAAAACTTCTGTGGTTTGTCCACATGACTTTTGGCATACTGCAGTCGACTCTTCTTATTCTTTGGGGACAGCAAGGGGGTGCGCCCGGGAGTACTGGCATGGAGGCCTTCATTACGCAGGGTGCGCCGTATTGTCTGAGCAGAAACTTCAGTACCCACATCTGACAAATCTTTTCTCAGTTCCTCAGCAGTCACACGGGGACTTTTCTCCACTCTATGCTTCAGGTAGCGCACAGCAGTCGAAGTCAGCATCTTCTTTCTGCCACGACCAGGTAGCGTTTCAACAGTGCCCTTTGCCTTGAATTTGCGAATGATGCTTCCTATGGTGTCTCTTGGTATGTTTAACATCTTTGCAATCTTCTTATAGCCATTGCCCTTCCTGTGAAGAGTAATCACCTGTTCTCTTGTCTTCCTGGACCATTCTCTTGACCTCACCATGTTTGTAACCACACCAGTAAATGTCTAGAAGGAGCTGAGTATCACAGTCATTTTAAAGCTGCCTAATTGGTGCTTATTAGGCTTTATTGCTGCTCCCTGATATCCACAGGTGTTTTCAATACCTGATTGAAAACACTTCATTGAACCTCTGTTCTTCGGAGTGGTAGTCTTTAAGGGGCTGAATAATTATGTCAATGAAGAATTCACAAAAGAAACATTTACTACTGTATTACAAAACTAATTGATGTCATTTTAGTTGCATATGGTTCTTTAAGAAGTCCTTGTAGGATTTCATTCTGAATACAATTACAAATGTACACTAAATTCCCTAAAACCATTTACAGCATTGGGGGTTGAATAATTTTGAACACAACTGTACTATCGTCTTCGGATGATTCTTCGTAAGACTCAGGCTCAAACTGGTAAAGTGAAATCCCCGCCATCTCTATCTATACACTGTGTATAATATATAACCTGTAAACCGTAATCAATCAATGATAGTAAGCGTTCCATTTGCAACACATGGATAACGCTATAATAAGTTCAAGGAATGGGAAGAAGGAGGCGGGAACTGGCGAACGTTCAAAAACTTCCAATAAAAAATAAACAAACCACAAAACGAAAGTAAAATGCTTGCAGCTCCCATGCGGTCGACTGCCGGCCACACAAACATTAAACACAAAATAAAATCCAGGCCTTGTCACCTCTCCAGTCGCTCGTCCTTTTATGCTTCCGATCTCCTTCAAAGAGATGCGATACCCGTGCAAAACAGCTGACACTCATTATCATCACTTGCTCTCGTCCCGCCTTGCTCGTTACAAACGCATTTGACCAATTCACAGCAGATAACACCACTTGACCAATCACATTTACATGTACATTTAGGCATTTGGAAGACGCTTTTATCCAAAGCGACTTACATTGCTTTATCCTATACATTTTACATAGGTGTTCGCAATCCCCTTGGATCGAACCCATAAGCTTACATTGTTAACGCAATGCTCTTACCACTGAGCTTCATGTCACTAGGCTAGTGGATAGGAGGGGATTAGACGGATGAATCGGTGAACAAATCATTTTATAGTCAGTAAAGAAGTAAGGTAAGAATAATTACCTATTATTAGGACATAATAGTGTTTTACACCTTCCATGTAATCCTATCAGCATAAGATACAATAACTACTAACGATGTTAAACAATATTGAAAAATAGGTATGAAATGTAACAATAATATGAATAAAATGGAATCATTAAATAAACAAATGAATGCATATAATAAATGAATATATGGTAAATGAATAATGTAATACATTAGATAAATAAAATAGAATAAAAAAATGAGATAAAACAAGAAACAACTTTATCTATCAGGACAAACAATTCGACATTTAACAAACAAGGGCTTTGAAATGTCACCAGGATTGATTTTTGTGAATCTGCTTCTTCAATACCAACGTTGCGTCAGTAAATGATGATTGTGTGGTGTCAGCCCACTCCTGCTTAGATCAGCTCTGAGTGAATTTGTCTGAATAAAAACTCTCTCTTTCAGCTCTCTGTTCAATATCTGAATGCTCTGAGCGCCGCTATCACCATATAAACATGAGGAAGACCTGGACTGAAGCTCAGAGATACTGCAGAGAGAACTACACAGATCTGGCTACAGTCAACAACATCAATGGCATGAACCAGCTGAAGAAGACTGTGAATAACAATCGGGTGCATGTCTGGATTGGACTGAAGAGAACAGATGTTTATAGATGGAAGTGGTCTCTGGGTGATCCTGTGAAATATCTGAACTGGGATACTGAATCATCAACTGACACAAATAATTGCGCTTTTATGAGAAATGGAAAATGGTGTCAGGAGAAGTGTAATGTGCCGTCACAGTTCATCTGCTACAATGGTGATCGACAGCAAAGCTTCACTTCACAAAACATGATCATTAGACAACAATAATAAACATCACAGTTATGACACAGAACACATGTGGGTCAGATTAACAGGGTTGGACACCTCAGATTAAAGCAAATCTGCACAAACAATCAAAGTAACACAATAGCATCACTACATCTAACTCACTTCTCGTCTCTAATTCATCTCTCGTCTCTGGATCACTTCTCGTCTCTAACTCACTTCTCGTCTCTAACTCACTTCTCGTCTCTGACTCACTTCTCATCTCTGACTCACTTCTCATCTCTAACTTTAGGTGCATCAGAGGATTTAATTATCTGTCAATCACAGACTTTAATTCTCAGCTGTGGTGAGTTTCATTTGTATGCTGTCCAATGATTTAAAGGCCACATAACATGATGAGAGAATACAAAAATAATGTGTCTTTTTATCGACAGACGAGGGAACTATTCAAATCCTTTCAGCCAATTATGGGCGTACAGACGCTCAGACCTGCTCTACTGGAAAACCACATGACCAGCTCATAAAAGATTGGTGCAGTCAGAATAGAAACCTAACAGTGGCCACTCTGTAAGAAAGCTAAACATTATTAAAGAGCTACCAGATATTATCAGATAACTTTTTTTTAATTTATTTTTTTTGTTCTTTGTATTTATTAACGCAGATGTGATGGACAAACGAGTTGTTCTTTGGTTGTTAGCGATGCAGTTTTCACTGATCCTTGTAAAGGAAATTACAAATACCTGAATGTGTCTTATGAGTGTGTTGCAGCATCACCAAGTGAGTTTTACACCCAACTGACACCAAACCCTTATAAAATATACAGCAGTAAAGTTGAAGTGTATTTTAAGATTTATTTATTTATTAAGTAAGTATATAATTAACCGTCTGCTAATAGTGTACCTGTAAGTTTACTATTTTACTACTGTTGGGGACTAAACTTGCCCTCTTCACTGATCCTTGATATCTGTGTTGGTCTGATTCACTTAGAAGGTAATCGCTTCATATCTTTTTAACTGAGTTCCATAATTTATGACACCGTTGTTTACAATGTAAGGCAAAGTAAATGAAACAATTCTATGATGTTAAAGTCAACATCATCTGATGTTTCCAAAAGGTTTCTCATTGGTCAAAGATGCTCTTCGTTGGTAATTGAGTTGACCAATCAGTGTTAACCACACAGACACGTCATTTTGTTTAAAAAGGAAGAAGGTTGTGGTAAGATGTGTGAGGCAAAGTTTGCGAATTTGTGAACATAAGTCCCTTAAAAAACTTAATTAAAAATGTAATCAAAAGTAATCCGATAAGTCTGTGTTTTGCTAAATTGGTTAAAAGTACAGCTTTGTTGTTGCTGTTTATATTGTTATAACACCAAAGAAAGCAAATTACTTTGAACAAATAAAACGCTGCAAGTTTAAGTGTTATTTTACAGACATCTGTACACTCAAAAAAATGACTTATCAGTTGAACGTAATTTATTCATGTGGCAAATTTCCACATAAAATGGATACATTTCTATAATTATATATTATCATGGTCATTAAAAAAAATATATATATTCTTGATGGCTAGTAATGATTACCGATGCTAATCAGTTCAACTTTACTTAAATAGATTTGGCAACAAAGAAAACTGTATCCAAACGTACTACATCTACTTAATAAAATTGAGAAAACAATTTGCGCTCAATTAGGTTCAGTAGATTTTATTCAATGCTTTTAAGTTAAGAGTACCTAAATTGATCGGCTGTTAGTCATGACACACTTAAAGAAATTAGATAAAGTCTACCTTATATTGACTAATTACCTATAAAAATGGAGTAATATTAGTTAATATAACCAACAAAAGTTCATCTACTTATTCTGAATGATAAATATTGAATAATTAAATAATGAATATGACTTGTTCAGAGAAGCTTGAATTTACCTACAAATGGTAAGAAACAGGAGATCACATCAATATTTTCTATGACCACTTAACAAACGTCTACAAAACCCCTTCGTGACAATAAAAACAAGATTCATTTGATGTCACCACACTGAATAAACAACTGTTGGATTAACTGAAAAATGATGTACATCAGTTGCACATAATAAAGTTATGTTTACTCCACATATTTTCATCAAGTTGACAAATTTTTGTTTCCTAATCTAACATGATTTTTACATGTTAACATTCTTAACATCAGAGTTAATGTGACTCAATATTTAATTGTATCTCTAACATGTTATGTATTTAAACAAGCTAAGCAATAATTCAAATATAAACCATTTACCATAAGCTACCTAAGCAAAGGGATCGCTTTTCTAAATAATTGTAACCACAAAACTTAAAGCTATAACAAACTCCTCTATTTCTCAAAGATAAAATAACATTTAACCCAAATGAGTGTTTCTCTTTACTGAAAAACACATAAAAGAACACTTAATTTAGAAAAGAACTCACAAAAAGCTGTCTTACACAAGTAACAATTACATGTTAACACAAATCATGTATGTAGTCCAGACATTAATTTACATAACTGAACATGAAAAAAATCATGTTGTGACAAAATTATGTTGATTTAACAAGCAGCAAAATAGTTTTTTTTTACCACATTATTGTGATCAGTGTTTACTTTAGGTGAGCTTACTTATCTTAGTTATCTTACCTCAGGTTTCTCTTATCTCATGTTTCAAGTGCAACACTACTGTTTTAATATCAAAAGAATACACTTGGACATCAACATTCATCATAACAACTTCAAAAATGTTGACAGTCATCAATTCATTCAGATGAAAACAGATCAACTGTAATGCATGTTGGGAGTCATGCATGAGTTTAGTATTATGATGTAACCCAGCATGCATTGCAACACAAAACTTTATTGTATTGATTGTCACCATTGCTGAGGTTCATACATTGATTCTTCATTTGTCCGGGCATCTTTGTGATTCAGCAGCTTCAAACTTCTTTACATGACTTACAATTTATGCATCAGGATTAAGGAGTTAGTAGGCAAAGCATTTGTAAATTTAAAAGCAACTCAACCTCAGCCATTTTAATAAAACATGTAAACAGTCATTGATGAACAAGCTTGCTATGTAAGAGTCAAGAGCTCAACTCAAGTGAACACTGATCACAATAATGTTGACACCAAAGTTTAAATTTTAGGTTAAACATTTGTTTGTGATATTGTGGCTGAAGTCAGTTGTAGTTTTTGTGTTTTATTTCTTTATGTTCTTGTTGTTTCTGTGTTCGTCAGTGATTCTGCTTGTTATTACTAAATCATCTCATCAACTGCAACATTCATTGTCACATTTATCAGCCTGTAGTATAGACACTGAGCAGTGTTCATTTCATCTAGGCTAACCTATGTGGGGCCTACATGGAACCCGCGGACAAAACCAGATGAGGCCCAGAACACATCCCACATCAGGGCCCCATGTGTCTTTGTTGCTTGGGAATCTTTATAGAACAAATGTCAATTATTGGTTTTATACTTAAAATCTTCAACAATGAAAAGATATTTGGGAAAAATGATTTCTGGGGTACCATAGTAGAAAGAATTATTGCATCATTTTTATTTTTAAAGAATATATTTAAACATGAAAACAAACAGTTCTGGGGCACATTTGACAACTATTATAATGGTAGTGAATTGTGTCCTTAGAACTGTCGGTTGCTAACATTCTTCTAAATATCTTCATTTGCGGTCAACCGAACAAATTTGTACAGGTTTGAAATAACTTGAGGATGATTAAATGATGACAGAATTCTCATTTTTGGGTGAGGTATCCTGAGATGGGCACTGGAGTTAGTGAATCAACAAAAAAACAGACTTCAGACTCGGCCAGAAATGACTTCAGACTTGACTTGACTCGCCTTTAAAAAAAGTTGCAATGTTCTGAATGTATTTTTATATTTTTCTCCATATGCAGACTTGTAAAAGGCAAGTAGGGTCCCCAGTTTTTTTCAAACATATGTTGTCTCAATATAAACAACTTTGTAAATACAATTTCTGAATATGAGACTTCTATAAGGCATGAAATTACTTAAGACTTGACTCAGACTCTAGCCAAAAGACTTGTGAACATCTCTGGAGCTATGTAACAAGGGAATAGTG
Source organism: Triplophysa tibetana (assembly GCA_008369825.1). NCBI lineage: Eukaryota > Metazoa > Chordata > Actinopteri > Cypriniformes > Nemacheilidae > Triplophysa > Triplophysa tibetana. The sequence continues at coordinate 26,589,214 of CM017897.1, forward strand.
TTTTGAAGAGTAACTCACAATAACAGTTGTTCTAAATGACAGAATGTAATGTTCCTCAAACATTCAATGCACCAAGAAATGTTCTTAAACCATTGGAAAACTGGACATGATTTTTAAGATCAAATATTTTTTTGGCATGTTCCCATCTTTCCTTCATCTCAATCCAGTCTTTATTTAGATCATCAATGAGTGAGAGGTGACAAAGCTTTTCCATTCTCTTTGTACATTTTAAAGTTTTAGAGGCTTGCCTCATGTTTGAATGGTTTATTTAAAAAAGTTATGATATTAATTATTTTAGCAAACATTTCTAATGGAAACTTGACTTGCCAATTTAAAATGATTTGTAAATTTAAATAAACCTGTTAAGTTTCAACCTGTGTGTAAACTAAAACCCTTGTGTTTTTAGTGCAACAGGTTTACACGCAATTTTCTAGTAAAGTCAACTAATTTGGGTTGAGAGGAGAGATAACTGTTTTCTGTTTTATACAAATTCAACACTTGCGCCTCCACTCTCATATTCATTCTAGTTTGTTTCAGCACCTTCAGATTCACAAATTAAGGACTGCTCAAGACTTTCATAAGAAAAGAGTTTCTGAAGATTCAAGTCTACACTGTAAAAAATGCCCGTGAAATTAACAGTAAAATACTGTTATCAGAAAGCGTCCGTAAAAAATACGGAAAAAAAATGTAAAATTGTCTGTTAAATTAACAGTGAAATTCTGTAGTTTTCACAGAGAAAACTGTTGTCAAAAAACGTCTGTAAAAATACGGAAACCCTGTTAAATTCTCCAGGAAATGAGCAGTGAAATTCCATAGTTTTCACAAGGAGTTTTTTTCCAACTCCACAAACAATATTATCACCTTCACTTACAGACACCACTGTCACTTTAATTCTGTTGCACGTCTACAAAAGTTCTAATTGAGAATGAACACAAGTTCACATGTTGATTGTTTTGTTGAGTCACCATTATGGCGATGAGTGTTTGCTTTAGTTGGGATCTTGACCCTTTGCTTTACATGTTAAGAAGTCTTTCCCCAGTTTTGATGTTTATGTGTTGAAATGTAGACCGAAACGGGTGGGCAAAAGCTCAGACAAAGCTAACTATTAACTTCTTTAGGTTGGAGAGTAAATACATGGTTGAGAGATTAAGTAGTGCTTTGAAGTTATTTGTTATCATCATTTATGATATTGCATGAAATTAAATAATATACTGAAAATCTTTGACCGCACATGTGGCACATAATAAATGTTCTAGCACACATCAAGAATATAACAAATTGCCTCAACAATGGTGACAACAGAAAAAAAACATTAAAGTTAAACGCAATGCATTCTGGGTATCATCAAAGCACAAAACTCATCAATGACTCCCAGCATGCATTGCGGCTGTAAGATTTTCAATTGTTAGTTACCACTGTTGAGATTCATGCACTGATTCATGATGTGTGAGTCAAAGACCAAATACGAATCTTTTGACGGTTCAAAAATTCAACTTTTATCTTGATGTTTCTGGAAATGTGAATTTTAAATGTAAATTCATTTAGACGTTTGAAACAAACAACATCGTAGAATTAGCTTTTGAAAAAATCTAATCACATTTTCACTTGTTGTCATTTGCTACAAAACTATGTTTTATGTAAACAATGTCATAGCAGCCCAAAGAAAACTGGAAATTTATATATGACGGCTGAAAGAAGCCAACCAAAGCAAACACTGATCACAAAAACGGTCACTTTGAATATACCAATAAAGCATCAAGTCATGGATGTTATGCTGCAGTCCCTGTGAAGCAGAAGTGATGATCGTCTTCAGTATTGTGACGTATTTCAAAGATGAATAGTGGGTGTGGCTCATGTTTTCCACTGTGAATTGATTGGATGAATAAAAACAGGATGTTCTCGTAATTTTACGGTAGCTTGCTGGCAACCACAGCTGCCGGTATTTTTCCGTAAAAACTACGGAATTTGTATTTTCTGTCTTTTTTCTGATATTTAATGTTTTGTGGGTCACCACTATGCTGAAGAGTGGAGTCTGTTTTTAAGTCAAGGTCAGGCAATGGCATGCCGATGTCATGCTGCATGTTGCTTTGTTTAAAAGTGACTTTGATGTTTTAATTACATTTACTTAATTTTCTTCTTTGTAATTTGTTATGTTTTCACTTTTGTGCATTTGGACCAAGTTTCAATTTTATATAAAGAAATTCTGTAAATGTAAAAGACTCAAATGTATTAAGTTCATACACAGCTTGAAGTTTGTGCCCTAAAGTTTTAAACTGCAAAGCTGTTTACGTTCTTTTCCTGTATTTTTAACGGAATTTTACTGGCAACCACAGCTGCCGGTATTTTTCCGTAAAATTTACGGAACATTTTTTACAGTGACTGTTAGTGAATGAAAATCATGAGACTTGAATCTTTATTTTCTTCAACAGCCAGCAGTAAATCATACATCATTGAAACTTCTGATAAAACATGGAGAGAAGCTCAGAGTTTCTGCAGACAGTATCATACTGATCTGATCAGTGTGAGGAACCAGACTGACAATCAGCTGATCCACAACATTATTAATGATCCCCAGAGATCTGTCTGGATTGGTCTGTTCAGAGACTCGTGGGAGTGGTCAGATAACACTGACTCCGCCTTCAGATACTGGAGGTCTGGTGAACCGAATAATTATAAGGGTGGTCCTGAAGATTGTACAGTGGTCAGAATGAATGATCAGGGTCAATGGAATGATGCACCCTGCAGTGAATCTAACACTTTTGTTTGTCATGAAGGTGAGTTGATAAAAGTCAATGTGTGTGTCTGATGACAGAAGTTTGTTCATGATGAAACTGATCTCAGTTCAGTCTCAGTGTTTGTGTTTTGTTCTCATGTTCAGTTGTTTTGGTGTTTTGTTGTGTGTTCAGATGAGCTGATATTGATCCAGAAGAATCTGAGCTGGACTGAAGCTGTGAGATACTGCAGAGAGAATCATGTGGATCTGGTTTCAGTTGATTCAGAGAAGATTCAGATCTGGGTGAAAGCAGAGGTTCATGAGGCCTCGACTGCTGAGGTGTGGCTGGGATTACGTCACTCCTGCTCTGTGGGGATCTGGTTCTGGGTGAATGGAGAGATCACGTGTTATGATAATTGGGCTCCGGGGAATGAAACAGCAGTGGACGACTGTGAGCATGAAGTGAGATCTGGAGCGGTTCAGTCTGGAGGAGATCGTCTCTGGGTCAGTCTTCCTGAATCTAAACAACTCAACTTCATCTGCACAAGGAAATAGGAATAAATATATTGCTTTTTTTCCTTAGTTCATTTTCTGGTTTTCTTTTTTTGTTTTGTTGCTTAGCAATAGGGAACATCTAGTGGCACACTGCAAATTCAGTGAGCGATATAAGTGATTGATCCCGTGCTGATTTCGTAACTTTGACTGCTTACAAAGAAATGAAGGGTCTATAATTTTTATGGTGGGTATATTTTAACTGATAGACACAGAAAATATAAAAAATTTGGGATTTTTTTTTATATAAGGTTATTAATTGATTTGCATTTCAGTCAGTGAAAAAAGCATTTGATCCCCGAACAAAACATGACCTTGTACATGGTGGAGAAACCCTTGTTGGCAAGAATAGAGGTCAAACATTTCTGATAGTTGGTCACCAGGTTTGCACATGTATCACGATACATTTTAGTCCACTCCTCTGTACATTTTTAAGGTTTTATGCTGTCGCTCTGCAAATTGGAGTTTCTGCCTCCTCCACAGATGCTCAATAGTACTAGGGTCTAGAGACTGCCTAGGACATTTGATGTGCGGCTCCATACACCACTGTTTGGTTGTCTCGGTAATATGTGTTGGGTCTTTTTTATGTTATAGGCACATCCACGACCCATCTTCAGGGATCTAGTTAAGGGGAGGAGGTTCTCGTCTAAGATTGTACGGTACACTGGACCGTCCCTCAATGTGGTGAAGTCATCCTAAGACCGTAGCAGAGATAAAAAGGCCTAAAGCATAATTTTTCCAACACTGTACCTCTCTAGGGATTGTGTTCTTGGGGTCATAGTCAACATTTTTCTCCCTCCAAACACTCATAGAGCTGGCAGCACTTTAACTAAAGCCTTTTTTGAATCATTCTGATGATCATTGTCAAACTTTAGACGAGACAGATGGGCCTTCTTGAGCAGGAGGAACTTGCAGGTGCTTCAGGATTTCAATCTATTGTGTCTTAGCGCGTAACCAATGGTGTGCTTGCTAAATGTGGTCCAAACTGTCTTGAAATCATGAACAAGCTTCTTCCGTGTAGTTCTGGGCTTATCTTAAACCTTTCTCATAATCATCTTTATTCCATTGGGGAAATCTTGTAGGGAGCTCCAGACCAAGGGCATTTGATAGTTATTTTGTATTTCTTCTATTTCCAAATACTCGCACCAACAGTTGTCTCCTTCTCACCAAGCTTCTGTCTGTAGCCTCTTCAAGGTTTGTGGAGGTCTTAATACTCTAAAATGCTTATTTCACTGACTGAAATGCCAATCAATTTATAACTTTTATAATACATATTTTTTTATATTCTGTCTCTATCCATTAAAATAGGATATAGACCCTTTATTTCTTTGTAAGCAGGCAAATTTACAAAATCAGCAGGGGATCAAATACTTATTTCCCTTACACACTTGCATCAAACTTTCATGACTCCCAGCATGCATTGCAGTTGATCTGTTTATCTGAATTAGTTTGATGATTGTCACCATTGTTGAGGTTTATATGACAAGTGTCAGTGTGTTTGTGTCAGTAACATATTCAGTTTGTTTCTTTTAATCCTGTCACAGCATCTTTGTATTTATCAACCAAAACATTTACATTAGTATCAAGTTTCTTAATTGTATTACTGTTTGACTCTTATGCTCAGCAAATTTATCCTCTTAAGTCAAGAGCTCAACTAAAGCAAACACTGATGTCAATGGTGGTTCAATGTTTTTATCAACATTAATTACAGGTGCAAAATTGATATCAATTCAATGTCATTAACATTGACAAACCAACAATTTCTAACATTAATTGAAGGATTGCTGTTAGGGGACGCGTTTGTTTTTTATCATTTGTGATTTGTAAATGAGTTCATATTAGAGTTAAAGCAGCAGTCCGTACGATTGGCCTCTTTGTCGCCATCTCTGTTTGTAATTGCTACCGCAGGTGATGTGTGGAGGTATTTCTTTAGGCGAGTTGTGATTGTTTACTGTTCAAATGATGACTTATGAGTCTGATGTTTTGAGTCGTGGCCTGTGACAGTGCAGCGGTGAGAATCTTCACTGTACATCAGTTGCGCATATTAAACACAGATAACATGGCAGATGATATAACAAGAAACAAATAAGAACATAAACAGACACAAATAGCTTAAACAGAGGCTGTGTTAAAGTGTTTTGATATTATTTCGGGTGCTGGGTCAATTCCATACCTGCCATCAAAAAACGTTGAAAACGGATGCAGATATTTTCAATTGATCACAGAGTTCACGCCACCTTTAAAAAGCTTTGCCAATATTAATTCTTGTTTTCGCACAAGTACGATCATATTCCCTGTTTCTTTGTTAATAGACATCAGTTCGTATTTTGTTGATTTTCTCAAATGATGAATCCCAAGATGTCAACACTGCTTACCGTTTAAAAGTAAAAGTACTAAACGCCGCCATAAATAATAAATCCGTGTATCATTCGTTCTTTTCATATTCAATTGAGATTCCAAAATCGGAAAATTAAAAAACGGTTTGTTATTTCGTTATTTGTTTATAAATGTAATACCAAAAAACAAATAACGGGTCATTTTTCGTACTTTTGATTTAATGCTCAGATCAAAAATAGGAAATGAAATAAAGGGGGCACGACCGATTTTGATTTTGATATTTCATTTGTTCGATTTGCGTGAACCGGAAGTTATCTTCGTGTGTGTGTGTGTGTGTGGGCGTGTGTCTGTTGGCGTGTCTGTGTTTGTGTGTGTCTGTCCGCGCGTTTGTCTGTGTGTGTGTGGGCGTGTGTCTGTTGGCGTGTCTGTGTTTGTGTGTGTCTGTCCGCGCGTTTGTCTGTGTGTGTGTGTCTGTGGGCGTGTGTGTGTCCGCGCGAGTGTCTGTGCCTCCGTGCGTTTGTCTGTTGGCGTGTGTGTGTGTGTGTCTGTGTGTGTGTCTGTATGTGCGTGTGTGCGTGCGTGCGTGCACGCGTGTTTGTGTGTGAGAGAGTGCCCAGAGGATGGGCTGCTGCTTGCTGTCTAAGTCATGACATGCTGAATGCCCCCTGAGATGACTTTTAGTTTTACATACAACAAGTGACAAAGTTTACATAAATCTATATACATGTAACTACATAGTAATATAATGTGTGTATAACGCACTGGCTAAGACCAACAAGAGGATAATAAATTGTATAAGAGCAATTGATCAGAAAAAAATCAAATAAGCTTTATTTTCCAATTGTGCACACACAGACAAGCAACGTGTGTTGGTTACAGGAGCTCAGAATGAAAAAATACAGTTTAGACAAACACAGGAAATGGAAAAAAATCAATATATAGAATAAAAATAAAATACATCAGTGAAGAAAAAAATGTATATACATAAGAGGTAAGAGGGACAGTTAATTATATATATGCAAAGTATAACAAAACTGTGTATACTATGCTTTTTACAAATATACACGTAATTTACTTCATTATGCATAAACCGTATTGCATGCTCTGCACTAGAATATTGCACTTTCAAACATGTAGGTACTTTTGGATGTGATTAATATTCATGATGGAGATAGGCTGCCTAAAAAACTGTTCTATCAAAGTAATATTGAGGATGATAAGGGGAGTGGGTGATGGAGGTTCCACGTGAAGTTCACGGTCATCTCAAGGGGCATTCAGCATGTCATGACAGCAAGCAGCAGCCCATCCTCTGTGGACTCTCTCACACACAAACACGCGTGCACGCACGCACGCACATACAGACACGCCCACAGACAAACACACACACACACACACACACACACACGCCAACAGACAAACGCACGGAGGCACAGACACTCGCGCGGACACACACACGCCCACAGACAAACGCGCGGACACACACACACAAAAACACACAGACACCCCAACAGACACACGCCCACACACACACACACACGAAGATAACTTCCGGCTCACGCAAATCGAACAAATTAAATATCAAAATCGGTCGTGCCCCCTTTATTTCATTTCCTATTTTTGATCTGAGTATTAAATCAAAAGTACGAAAAATGACCCGTTATATTACATTTATAAACGAATAACTAAATAACAAACCGTTTTTAATTTTCCGATTTTGGAATCTCAATTGAATATGAAAAGAACGAATGATACACGGATTATAATACTTAAAGTTGTATAAAATCCTACCCTACTGTTGTGAGGACAAGCTACAAATCACAAAACCTTATCACAATATTTCCGGTGAATCCAGCAAGGTGTAATGACAAAGTTTTAAGCACTGTTCTTTCATGTACTTACTCAATAATAGGTTTAAGCTAATTTTTCTCAAAAGATCTTACGGACTGACGCTTTAAATAACATTTATTTTGTATAATATATCATTTAAGTGAATGATTAACAGATTATAGTGATGTGTGTTTGTGTTTACTGCTTAAACTCTTTCAACAATGAAAATGAATTGTAAGAATAAAATCTGGTGAAGGTTGACTTTCATTCTGTATGTTGGATTCTTGTAAATTAGACACAGAATTTTTTCTCAAGACTTTCACTTCACGTGTAATTATGACAGTTTTGGAAAATGTTTAGATTTATGAAATTAATTGTTGGCAGCCTAGATACTGACTTTCTGAATAAATGCAGAAAACTAGACTAGAATTAATTGAAATCATGTGTTTTTATAAACATTTATAACTGCAGGAATGAGACGGATCGCTCAGTGATGTGGTCCCAATAAAACAAGTGGTTGAGCCCAAGTGGCCAAAAAGACTAAAATCTGAAGACAAACTTTTGACCATTCTTCTAATGAAAATATTAATTGATAAATAATGATTTAATCGGTTTTTCTTCTGGCTTTTTTTGAACAGCATGATGAACAGCATGTGATGAACACAGCAAAACTTATATTATGTCTATAATGACTTAAAACGTTTATTATTTCAGGACCACATTGAATTATATATATTGTTAGTCTATTGTATCCACTATGGTATTCACCGCTCACCCAGTAATTCTACACTAAATTAATAAATAATAAAGAAACAATTTCCAGCTCATCGATTAAATAATAAGATGTACTTCACGAGTTCGCCGTCACAGATAAACAGCTCCGTTATAGGGATAGGTTGGTAAAGCATGGATATGCATGTTATGCGTATTGGCGTGTTGTGCAGGGAGTGGGCTCCGAGCTCACCAGATCTATCCGAACCCGGAGCACTCTACCCTGGTCAGGGCAAGTGCGCCGGGCTCGGAACCGGCTCGAGCCCAGAACACACCCCCCAAATGCTGATAAAACTGAACATCCGCCGAAGTACGCATACATCCCCCAAAAAACCATGCTTGGCGTTACGGAGGTGCAATCCGGAAGTAGGTAACTGCGAGAGGATGAGGGCCTCGCTGGGGCGGTTGCTGCTGTGATGTGTGGTGTCTGCTGCTGCAGAACATTTGTTGGAAGCTCGGGCCACTGCGGGGCTGTTGCTGTTGTACTGCAGGCTTCCTGGCGGGTGAAGTCTGCTGCTGTAGTGCACGAGCTGAAAGCACAGGGCCCTGCGGGGCGCGGTCGCTGCTGCTATGCTGGCTCTGTGATGAGTGGTGTCAGCAGCTGCGAAGCACTGGGATACCAGTTTCTTTAGCTGGTGGTGTCTGCTGATTCAGATCACTAGTCGAAAGCTTGGGCTCCTGTGGGGCGTTCGCTGCTGCGATACTGGTTTCATGACGAGTGGTGTCTGCGGAGAACGAGTTGGAAGCTCAGGCCCCTGTGGGGGATTCGCCGCTGCGATACTGGCTTCATGACGAGAGGTGACTGCGCTTCAGATGACGAGTTGGAAACTTGGGACCCTGCGGGGGCGGTCACTGCTGCGATGCTGGCTTCCATGATGAGTTGTGGCTGCGCCTTATGACGAATTGGAAGCTCGGGCCCCTGCGGGGACGGTCGCTGCTGCGATACTAGCTTCATGTTGAGAGGTGCCGGCGCTGCAGAGCACGAGTTGGAAGCACGGGCCCCTGTGGGGGCGGTCGCTGGTGCGATACTGGCTTCATCTTGAGAGGCGACTGCGCTGCTGATCACGAGTTGGAACTTTGGGCCCTTGGGGGCGGCCGCGCTGCGGTACTGGCTTCATGATGAGATGTGACTGCGCTGCAGATCACGAGTTGGAAGCTCGGGCCCTTGCGGGGCGGTCGCGCTGCGACGCTGGCTTCATGACGAGATTGGTGTCTGATGTAGCGTGGCTATAGTTGAAAGCACGGGCCTCTAAGGGGACGGTCACTGCGATGAGGCTATCTTCGAGCTGGTGAGACCAACGTTGTGATATGGAGGAGCTGGTTGCCTCGTGAGAGATCCATGTGGCGGTGCTGGCGTCCGAAATGAATACCGGCTCCGCAGAGCTTCCGATGTGAGAGCCATCCCCTGCGAAGGTGTTCCCGAAGACGAGTCTGGACGAACCAACTATAGATGTTGAGCCAGTATGTAATGAGGTGTTACGGCCTTCTTGGGAGTCTTGTGCCAACGTGGCCGAGGTTTGCACTGACGGTCACGATTATCGTGTGGTATGGGAAAGGAGGGTTTGATGGGCTTTCCTGATGAGCGACAAGTCCTTCCGAATGTAGCTTCTAAAAGCCTCCGATGACCACCGGCCTAGGGTTTGGATCTGTGGCTGAGATAAGCCCTTTTGGAGGGCTGTGGTGGCTGAGCCTATGCGGAAGGAGTGACCGGAAAAGTTCTCCGCTGGGATTCCTGATTGGAGCAGGACGGCTTTGAGGTGCTTCTGAAACCAGAATCGTGAAGCCGGGCGGTTATGTTCGTCGATAAAGAGGGGATCCGATAAAGCTGCTGTCCGGGGTTGCATGTAGCGAAGATAGGCTAGGAGGGTTCCATACGGCTGAATCGGTGACTGGAGGTTAAAGACATATATGAAATGGCCTCTCCTGGTCTGGTCAGTCTTACTTTGCTTGGTCGAGTAAGAAATTGTCTCTGAATCCAGCACTTGAAGGTCATACACTGTGGGGTGAACCGCGGGGTCAAATTTGGATGTGGTGGAGAACTCTGAGCATCGTAGAAAACCGAAGAACGCCAATGTGAACATGGCGTCGAGTGTGCGGGCAACATGCTTTGAGTGGTATCCCTTTCGGACGGTGGAGACACATTTGGTGAGAATTTCCAGGGTGATAGGTCTCCTAACATCCTGGGGCTGGGTTGGGATCTTCGGATGCCCTGGATAACCATTGATGTTTGAGAGCTTGCTATGGCCGGTGATGTAGAGTTGAAAATCAGTTTGTGGAAGAACTGGAGTCCGCTTAGGTAGCCTCTGATGGAGCTGGCCTGAAGGCTTTTGGCGGTGTTGAGAAATGAGATGAAGGAGGTGATGGTGAGGAGTGAAAAATCCGGAAAGGAGATGCTGAAAGCCCTGTGAAATGATTTGAAGCTTCTCCACGCCGTAAGGTATGATTGCAGGGTCCTGGGGGAAACTGCCTGGGTGATGGAATTGAGAGAGGCTTCGAGAAGGTTGTGCAGCGGGTGATTCACTGAAAGATCAACTCCGAATAAGGTGGAACAGGGGTAGGCACGGGGTCCGCTCCGGGTGCTAGCAGCTTGAACTTCTGCCAAAATCTGCGCTCTGACTCCGCTGGAGACTTGTGGAGGTTCCAACGCAGGCGCATTTGGAGGCGCGGGCATCGCGATAGCTGTAGCCAGTGAGAAAGCTGGGCGTGTCTGTTGGAGAGCGAGGGAGGAGGAAAAGGCGGCCGCTTGCGCGTCGTGCGGAGACATGCTCGCGCTTACGTTGGCAGCGGCGCTGAAGAAATGAGCTCCAGAGACCGGAACTCTTGACTCTGGCGGAGGCATCCTCATGCTAGAAACGGATTCCGGCGCTGCGGGCCAGGAGCCTGGGGCGGGGAAGGCGGATCTTACGGCGGTCGCTCGTGTGTCTAGCGGAGACGGGGTCGCGCTAGCAGCGGCAGCTGCACCGAAGAATTGTGGTCCTGAGACCAGCGTTTGCGTTCCTAGCGAAGGTAGCCTCGCGCCAGAGGAGTGATGTTGAGCTGGTGCTCCTGAAGTTTTTTGGCCGGCCTTGACTGGGGGACCCACTGCATTTGCTGTGATGTCCTGCCCGTAGAGCTGAGATGCCTCTGCCTGCCGGAAGTGCTTAGCCGGGATGTCCGCGGCTTCCAACACGACTGGTGCGCTACCTGGATTAGCTGGATGACTGCTGCGACGTCTCGAGTGATGGAGGCCATGCCGAGCCGCGGTGGAAGATTGCTCTTGCCTGGAATGGATGGGACCTCGAGCCGAGCCTGACTCGTCGTTGGCAGCCATTCGGTCCGACCTGACCGGCGGGGCGTCTGTCTGAGACGACACGTAGAGGGTGTAAAGTTCTAATTTTGACATCCGCCTGCTGAATGGGACTTCCGCGTTGGTGAGGGCCCTGTGACGACTCTGGATCGTCCATTTGCGGAATGTTGGCAACTTGGGGTTTGCAGAGGCGTAAGATGACGCCGGTGAATGGGGTGGAGATCGCGCTGGTGGGAGTGATGCCGAACTCTTACGCTTTGATGCGCGCCGCTCCGAGCGGAAGCTTGGCCCCGAGGCGAAGCTTGAGAATCGACCGAAGAGTCTGACTCTAACTGGAGAGCTGGGGTGCGCATGATTGCGCCGAGGGGTCTTGAATGAGCGATACGCTTTGAACTGCTGGAGTCTCGGACATCGTGAAGGAATATTGACGATGTTTATCTTGCGGGAAGCATCAGGTAAGACTGCTTGTCTATTTATAGTAGAGCTTGCTTGAGCTGATAGGGTAGGAGCTGTGATTGCTGATGATGTACCAGCCGAGATGGTGTGCAGAGATTGCATGCTCGGCTGATAGGTATTTGCTGGTGATGGAACGGCGTGCTGATTATATGCTTAGGTTCCTCCCGAACTTTGTTAATAAAACATCATTTGTGTGAAGATATCTGAGAATACAGCTGCATATATTACAATTTCACTGCAAAATGTAACTGATAAGCTTATATAAAAAGATTAAGTAATCTTATCTTAATGATGGTCTCTTACATCTCAAAAGATGAATTTTTATTTAAGTATTAGTGAATGATGAGACAGTGCAGTTACACAGTTCAGCCTGCAAGTAGAGTTCATTTGAATACTGGTGTCATGAAAACATTGTGAGTTTTTCTTGTCTCTATCATTGTTTAAATGACTGTAACACGACCTGATGGAAGAAACACAGTCAGTTACAGTTTGGTCAATTTAGGCAAGATAAGGCCTTATTAGACTAATATTCATTGACCATAAACACAATGTTCTATGCACTTCAGGTGGAATACTTCACCTGAAAATGTTAAGCTGTTTTTCTCATCTGTTTAGCTGTACATTTAGTGAATGAGCACTGTGCTATGTCTGAACTGACTGCACTTTATTTCATGTATAATCAATTTTATCATTGTTAAATGCTTAAATTCACTTTAAATGGTTATTTTAATTATTTTTATGTTAAGCATTTCAAGTTATTATTATATATGAAATGTGATATAAATAAACTTCCCTTGCCAATGAGAGTCAATGGTAAACCAAAACAGATTAGTTACAAACTGTCATTAAAATATCTTCATTTGTGATGTACAAAATGCATACAGCGGAGCTATTTAGTCTCATTATGCATTCACGCGTAAAACAAGATACACATGTGCGTAAACCGAAAAAAAAAAATCTAATAAAATCTAATTTACGTGCACATAGTATATATTTACGCATTTGTCTTGTTGTGCGAATGTGCAAATCGTCAGTCCAGTGTGATTCGCCTTGGACGTGTGTGTATGTTTTTTGAGACTCTCCTGGCAACGCAACCCCTCCCAAGTGGATTGTCATACTCTTTAGCCAATCAGATTCAAGCTTACCATTCAACCAATCACAACCCGCTGAGGGCGCAGGACTCAAGTAAAACGGCTCTGTGCACCTTTGGTGCAGTTTGGCTCAAATAGAACGGAAATGACGCATCGCCCTCACCGCACGTTAATCACACCACAATCAAGCATGGCAGACGAAGAACGGGATAGCAGACGACTAGCACCTCATCATAAAACAGAAACAGAATCTGCTCCTGTCCTTATCTTGCTCAGATTGCTTCACTCCAGATGTGCATTAGTTCTAGTAAACACACAGTGAAAACATTTTGGCTCAGGTTAAGATTAATGTTTTTTTCTTAAGGTTCTTCTGCTACAGTCCTTTTCGAGGGTGAAAAAACCACCGTGTTCATCCTGCATCTGTCGTACTACGTGACCGCAAACTGTTTCAAATGGCTGGCCGAATGAGCCGTCATTCTTTCATACATGGGGGTCCTTGTCTTACTGGACTGAGTTTACCTGTGGTGATCCTTCTTACTGGAGGGAGTGTGGACAGTGCAGCTTCAGTTCTGACGCTGGAGGATTGCCCTGATTTGGACCATCGAGAAAACATTAGTTTGGTAAGTACTTGCTTTGTATTAAAGTATTTTTTTTCATAAAGATCAATATATTATTGAAAATCTTCTTGCAGCTCAAGAAAACGTATCACAATAAAGAGGAGCTTTCTAGATTGAGTGATCTTTGCCTGTTCTGGGATCTACTCAAGGTTGTGGGTTTGATCCCAGGGGATTGCAAATACCTAGGTAAAATGAATAGGATAAAGCAATGTATGTCACTTTGGATAAAAGCGTGTGCCAAATGCATATATGTAAATGTACCAGTTCCAAATCCCACAAATCAAGACTGGCTGTTTCAACAGCTGTTGTCACATGCTGTAAGTTTGCCGTTTTGTTTTCTATTAATATTACAACGGGAGACATTGAAAAAGATTTGGTCTCTAATTACCTAACCAAAAGCAAAACTTATATATTTTATAAGCATATTTTAATGTCTTAGTTGAAGATTGTAATTTAGACTGCTGCAGTTTCTCATATGCAAGATTAAGGAGTTGAAGGTTAATATGCATACACGGCAGCATTTTTGTGGATGCTCTTTATTATTTTAAAGTTAATTATGTGAAAATCTATCAACTACATCAATACATTTTTGCCCTCAGCTCATTTCTTTTTGATTAAATGATAAATTGTTAATACATGTTTCTTGACTCAAAAGTTGGCAAGAAATTGTAAATTAAATTTGGCACAATTGAACAGTCCTAAAATATATGTCCACTCCAAAAGAATCAGAATGCACCATTGGGTCTATGGTTTCTTGAAGTTCTGCAATTTCCTCTTAAGTAAATGCAATGTCAAGAACAGGAACATGCACCCCAAGGTTTGGGTCCTCAGCATATCCACTGTCCAACCAGTCGATGCTCGATATGACGTCACTCTGAAGAAATCAAATTTGTGCATTTCACTTACATATTTAACATTTGCCTTCATCTTTTGTGGATGCCAAATGTACCTCTGGTTCCAAAACCGGATTCTGGAACTGACCCACTTGCCACAATTGATTGGGCATCAGATTGTGTTCTGTTCTAATGGGATAATTGTCCCACCCCTCACGAAAGACATCGAAGCTCTCCTGGATGCGTGGCAGGAAGACATAATGGCAGCAGAATAAATGCAAGGAGTTGGTAATATCCAGCACATGATTTTCCTCCAACGTGTGCAGAATGTTGTAGTAGACACTTGTAATCCCCATGGATACATCACGCCAGAGATGCTCTATTCTGCATTAAAAAAAAGACAATATAGCACAGTAAAATCAACACTGCCATATCACACCATATATTAATTCTGGATATGCTAATGTGTGCTGGACTCTAGTGAAACACAAGTTAGAAAAAAACGATTCACAGAACAGGTTTGACATAAACCTTAACATATACGATTGAGTGTCTGAAAATAAATGTATGCATCTCTTTGTCTAAATGGTAAGACATCAATATTTTATTTTCTGTCCAAATTGATGACTCTATTGTATGACTAAACAGACTTCTACTGGCCACTAATTTGTGGATTAAGTGAATCGTGACTTGTTGTGGACAGTGAATTGATACATCGTTGTCCGTATCTTAACAGTATAAATTCTGAATAATGCTGTATCCATTCAGCTTGGAGTCCCTGGAGCTTCAACATGACAAACAGTAATGCTTAAAACTTCCAATGACTGCATCAATGCGCCTTTAAAATGTAAGAAAATCAACATTAAAATGAAAGAATGCTTTTTCCAGCAATGAAGCTGTTGTTGTCTGTGCCACGAACCGAAAACATCACTTCAGCAATTCCCACATTTTCACCACCATGATCACCTCTGACTCTATAACAAAAGTATTATACGTTGTGATAGGTTAAAAATTCAAACAATAAAATTATAACTGAAGAACAACATTAGCAAACTGAGAAGTACAGAAAAATCATATGATTAAACAATAGTTTAAAAACATTTTAATGTAAAACCTCTCCGGAAAACCATGTGTATTCACTGCCTCTCTGAAAAAGGCTAAATGGGTGTCTGAGCAGTTGTTGTTTGCCACCTATAGGTACATAATCTGAAAATATATTTTAATATACTGTATACAGCTATGGCAATATAGATATATTGTTTCTGTGTCAAAAGATGACATTATAAGTGTAAATAACAGTATAATAACTGTCAACATAATAATAAATATAAACTCAGGGTTTCGGCTTTAAGACCTTTGAGGGGATAGTTAATCCACAAATTAACAATATGTCATCATTTATTCAGCCTCTTGTCATTACAAACATGTATGGCTTTTTTTTATCAGAACACAAAAGAAGAATGAACCCTGTCAAATTGTTTTTTTTAATTATAAGTTTATTATAGCATATATGCTTAAACCCCTAACAAACATTAAACGAGTCTTACCTTTCTTGAATAAGCATCTATTCCACCAAAGATCACAAAGTTGTACCTATTAAAACACCAAAATACTTAAAAACTACCCCCAAAACAAGAGCATTCTGCACAAATCACACAAAGTGTTAAGTTTTTGTTAATATTTCTTGAAGCCAAGACAATTACAACATTAAAACTACTTTATATTGAAATGGAGACCTTCGGTATGACTTGCATACATACCTGATGAGTTTATGGTTGGTGTCTATGTGCACCATGTACCAGCATACCTTCTCCGAGCGATACATGTTATGTTGGTCATCCTGGAGAGAAGACTTACACTGTCCACTCGATGCATGGATGCACATACCCAATCCCACTGTACGCGGTGACCCTGTGCCAGTAGAGCCCCTCGAACCATACGATACCCTGCATCTGGCATGGAGTTCTTGACCTTTGTGACAAGGACATCGAGCTCTTCATCTGTGGACGTACTGTACAAATCTCTCACAGATGAATTATTTTCACTCATCCTCCTGAACAGCGTTGCACGAGAAACACCAAGGAGGTTGGCAATAGATTTGACTTGCAACCCAAGTTCAAGCAGATGGGTAAGATGGGCAATAGAAATGAAAAATTTTGGACGCCAACGTCCATGGCCAGATCCACTGTGACTGATACCTCCTCCATATCCATCTGAGATTGTATGAGGTGATTATATTTGTAAGGGCTACCATTACATCCTCTGACACATATCTGACAGGGCATTAATAATACTTGTTATTGTCTGCAAACAAAATGTAGATACTCAATGTTCAGTGCCTGTCTCTCCAAGACGTGGACTACGCGTTCATAAAGTCGTTGAAGAATATACTGCTTGAGAGATTCCTAAATTATTTAAAAGAATAGATGCAGTTTAATGTACAGATCATGTATTATAAAATCCTGCTTTAATCAACAAAAATATGTTTTATTTCGTATTCGTGACGGCTGTCAGTAATTAAGTAAAAATGCTGGGCTTGATTGCAGAGTGCGGATACTCTCACATTGGAAAAGCATTTATCTTTAAGAAAAATTAATATAATTTTGATATGAAGGTAGATTTTCTTTCATTCACTTCGATGCGTATGATTTCATTGTATTCGAAATGTCACTGCCAACATATGAGTTTTAATTAAAAATATTCATAACTTACACGTGCATCCCGCTCTTCCTCTGCCCTGCTTGATTGTGGTGTGATTAACATACGGTGAGGGTGATGCGTCATTTCCGTTCTATTTCAGCCAAATTGCACCAAAGGGGCGCAGAGCCGTTTTCCTTGAGTCCTGCGCCCTCAGCTGGTTGTGATTGGTTGAATGGTAAGCTTGAATCTGATTGGCTAAAGGTTGCGTTGTCAGAAGAGTCTCAAAACACACACACACACGTCCAAGGAGATTCACACGTGACTGACGATTTGCACATTCGCATAAGACAAACGTGTACATTTTAACCTTTCGAAAGTTTTATGCGCCGTTGTATGTTTGCGAAACGTACTTTGTGAGAAAATAGTTGTGTTACACGCACGTGAATTGTTTATTGTAAATGTAAATATATACTATGTGCACGTAAATTAGATTTTAGGAATGCAAAACTGTTTACGCATGTTTGTATCTTGTTTTACGCGTGAATAAATAATGAAATTAATCTAAAATCGCTCCATAGTGGAAAGAGGGTTCGGTTTGAGGGCAACTTCTTGCAGTCGCCTCAAGGAATGTTGGGAACTCTCGATGAGTTTGAACACAATGATCTGCACCTCCTCAAAGTACTGTCCAAGCATTTTAAAGATCTGTTCATTTGACATAATTTTTCAAAGTGCTTCATTGTATCACTTTTTTAACTGTTTATATGTTTCTTTCTTCCTCTCTGTGACATAGTCTCATCCATATGCCTGATAAAGTCAACATTTCAAGCACACTTGGACTCCAGTGGATCAAGTAAATCAGCCAGCAATGAAAAATTTAATTCAGTCAGGACCTTTCAAGTAAAGAAAAACCCAAGTCAAAATTGAAGACAAGTAATATTTTATTATTTTATTATTTTATATATTTTATTATTTATTGCTTAATTTATGTTTGATGGTATGGCTCTGTTCTAAATTCCCCATCCTTCTCATGAGCTCCATGAGAAGTAAGATGGGAAAGCAGCAGCAGCATCTGGGGTGATTCTCCCGGTTTAGCTGGGAGAGCAGCTCAACCCCCTGAGAACAGAGCGTGCAAAAAAAAGAAGAAAAAGAGAAAGGACAGCAGAGTACGGTCGATCAAGTAAATTTAAAGGAGGAGCTGGGGAGGTGGTGGGTTTAGAGCAGCAAGCATTAGAAGCATTTAAATAGGGCGCCCAATTGAGAGAACGTACCAGATGAGTTGATGGGCTGGGTTGTGACCAGCTAATGACAGCTGATGACCAAGCTTGACTACAAGGTCTGCCGGAACTAACGCTTATGCTTAATGTATAGAAAGTACTCCTGTAAAATTGATTATTGTGTTTTCACCAAAAGACTGGCAGAAGATTGCACCTATGAAAGACTCCACAACACTTCAAAAACCATGGACCAACATACTTTACCAACACTTTAGACTAAAAAAATCCTTGCTGTGCTATTGGTTTTACCTACCAGCAAAAGACATGTGCCCTACCTAAAGGTAAAAGAAGTTTGCGAATTTTCCACTTGCAATGCCCTGAAAACACTTTCATAATGCCGAAAAAGCCCAATCAATTTTGCTCCATTACAATGACAGTCAGGCGTACCGGATCAATCTGCCATCTAAAAAAATAAATAGACTTAGGCCTGCAAGCAACATATAACGGGGAAAATTTGCTAGAATCATTTCTCAATGTGTGAGTCAGGTTCACTACGAAAACTATGGTCAACACCTGTTCAAGAGTTGATATCTGGGAACCTCACACAAAGTTTGAATGAAAACATACTAAAGGTCATTGCCGCTGAAGTAGAAAAGAACTTGCAAGTACATGAGAATGTGCTTATGGAGATGTATCTAACACAGCGCATCATAACAGTGTGTGTCAGTAACTTCTACCACATGCCTGGCTACTTACACTACCAAGTGAACCCATTCTCCACTCACCCTTACAGCGAAGTAGGCTTCAGCATACTGGTTCATCAACTCAGAGAAAAGAAGCCTGTGTCATTGTCTTGATGCAACTAGAGGTGTCGTATCAAAGATCCCAGATCAAAGCAAAAGAGTGCTGTATTATGCAGTCACTTTGCGTGGAGGAGGCAAAGAAGCTCCACCTCTTCTAGTGTGTGAGATGCTACACAGCAAATTCAGCAGAGTTAAAATTATGGTGTTGATGGAAAGTTTAAGAGTTTAGAGTTAATTAACACTAATTAAAGTTAACCCAACACTGTAATTAGATGAATCAAATGAAGAGTTGTTGTCTTAACAGAGTGTGAAACTTAAATAAAAAAATAACTCCTACAGTGCTTAAATTTTTCTACTGTTTTATGTTTATGGTAAAAAAATAACAACTTTTTAAAGAAACCCTGCACACAATTGCCAAGCAAGAGGCATTGATTTAGTACTCTTCATTACGAATATATTTTTTCTCTATAATACGTAACAGTTATGTTGACGTTGATCAAGAATGTTTTTTGATCAATAACATTCAGTTGTTATGAGGGGTTGTTTTATATTTCAGTCAGTATCGTCTTTTATCGTTTATGTTATCTTATGAATGTTCCGTTGACTCCAGGTGTAAGTTAATAAATTGTGGCATAAACAATAACTTAATGAATTTACTTCATAAAGATTCGAAACATACTGTAATACTTATAGTCTGTGAGATACAGTAGTGTTTTGTGATTGTGCTATTGATCAAGTTTGTTTAATATCAACTCCTGCTTTCTGAAAGCATTTTTTAACCTGCTGTTGTCAACTCTCAGAGTGTTAAATAAGGAACCCCTCCCCCACGTCGCTCTCAGGGGGCTGTAAAGATCAAACCGAAGCTTCACTTCTCGGACAGTGAGTATCGACTTTAACGTTAAGGTAAGCTTTGTGTAAAGTAAGCGGCGTTTCAATAAACTAAGTTATTGTAGCCTTGATATACAATAGTATTGTCACACAATGACTGTAATCTAACACACAACTCGAAAATACAATCCAAAAATAGAGCTTTAATAACATCCAGGGGACCACACAGGAGATAACACACGGTAACATTAACAAAACTGGACCAAGAACTAAGGAACACTCAGGGCTTAAATACAAAGGGAAAACACTCAGGGAAAACAGATTCAGGTGCGGGACTGATTAACAATGATGAGGAAGAGGGGAAAACAATTAACTAATAATGAAACACAAGCGAAAACTAATTAACTAATAATGAAATTATGAGAGGAATGGGAGGAAAAAAACAAACAAAAAACAAAACAACTGTGACAAGTATGATAAGACTTTGCTTGAAGCATGTATGTATAATGCATTATGGAGAGTTTTTAAAGAGTAAAATGCATTATATTCTTCATAATGTGTGTTGTAATGCATTATATGTTGTTGTAAAGAATTATAACCAATTTAAATTGTGTAGTGTAACAATGAATTGCAAAGTGTTATAAATAATTGTTTCTCCAGTTAATACATTGTGAGACACAAATGCATTAAAAGGTGCATTACAAAGCTTTAAAAATACTTTTATAATGCATTATACGTGCACGCTAAAGGAAAGTGTTATCATACTTTCATTTTAGTATTTTTTTGTAAATATAATGGACTTTTTTAATTTCATGATCCTTTTAATATTAAAACTTCTTATTGTCTGTACATCAGTACACAATGTGAGCGTAATTGAAAAGTTAGTTAGACATTTATTTCTAATCAGAGCTGTTGTTTTTTTTGTCTTGGTTTAAAAAAATACTTAAATGCATGCAGGAGATGCTTGCTAAAGTGGAGTTGAGAGGAGTACACAAATATATAACAATACCTCAGACTGAAAAAAGGTTTGACTTTGACAGATTTCATCAAGTAAGTAAGTATTTTATACAAAATGTTTTAGTAATTAAATGCATGTATTTTCATTCTATACTGTTTTATTAATACTTTTTACATTAAAGTTTGTTTTTATTCAATGTGATATGTGGTGCATTCAAGCTTTACAATTGATAAACATGGGGGTCAAACCTATGACCTTTACAGTGTAAGCAGGGTTTTTGTGGTGTTATACTTGGATTGAATTAGTTATTAACTGGAACATTTTTGTTGTAACAGAGAAATTTAGGTTTTCACCTGAAAATCAGACTGAGGGTAATTTCACCTGATGAATCCGGAACAGAAGTAGATGGGGATGTTTTTGATGAGCTTGTTAAGTCAGGTGTCCTGATCTTCAAGGTCTTGATTGCACACCCAGTAATAAGTAAGTAATAATTAAGATTGATTGTTTTTCTATATTTTAAACATTCTGGAGTTGTTGTTGCTGTTGTTATCACCATATACCTTACATTTTCATTTATAACAGGAAGACAGTCGTTACATCACAGCTGTGATATGTTTATTTCAAATATTTAAACCAGGTCCAACAGCAATATTTTTTAGCCTTAATTTAAAAATTAATAATGTTTTGGCAGTTAACAATTAACAAGCGGTTTCATCCTACTTTTAGGAACAGTAAAGTGCCTCTGATTTGCAGACATTGTAGTGTATTCCAGTCCTTGAACATATACTCTGTGTAGATACTATTGGATTGATTGTTGTATGTTACGCCCATTCGAAAAAATACAATTAAATACAATCTGCTCTGTTTTGTAGGCCTACACGTTGAACTGGTCACTGATGAAACTTCTTTATCGGTTGTGCCCAACATTTCCAGATAAAATAGTTTATATTTTGCATCTCTGTTCTGCCTACATCATCAAGGCCGTCAGTGTCAGCATTGGCAAGAAGACTGGTGACAAAGTACTGAAAGAGTTCTGCAGGTTTATGTTTGCCAAGCTTCAAAACAAATCTATTGTTGGGGCAGCAAGTGAAATCTTCAGGCACTTTTGTGTTTAGCTCCTGGCCAGCCATGAGAGTGCATCAGTCAGCAAGAGCCGTGAATATCTTGATAGCCTTATTAGACACAAAAAAGCTGCCATAGAAGACATTACAGATGAAAAATGCATTGACATGTGAGAGAATGAAGAAGAAAGAAGGTCAGCCAAGACAATTGTTGGCCGATCTCCATATTCAAGACTGCTCAAAAAAGTCTTTGAGGAAGTAAAACACACAGTGGATTCAGAGAAGGATGAACATAACAGAAAGGTTTACTACTGTCCAGAAGTCCCCATTGTCCTAATGGATAATTATATGGGAATCTACCCACTGTGGAGCTGTGCACTTCTAGGAGATTTAAGGAAACAGGCATCGGACAAGGAGAACACAGGCCGCAAATTAGATTCTGCCAAGACAAGGGATACCAATTGCCATGCTGAAACATGGTTTGGAATTGTGAAACACTCCATTCTTCACAAGGAAAGAAAATTCAGACCGGCAGAATTCATTCACAGAATGTACGCATCGCTCAACGGAAGAAATATAAACTAGATTTATAAATAGTATATTTTGCTATTCTGAACAATGCTTCAGAAACAGTTCTACTAAAGAAAACATTCAATGCCATTATGGTGACTTCTTATTGATTATATTTTCTTCAGTCATTTTGTTTGTAACCAGCAGGAGCCTATTTCAATACAACACCGAGTTAAAATCTGAACTCTGAGTTGATTTACTCAGATAATCGCTACTCTGAGTTTTCAGTTTCAGACCAGCTGATTTGAGTTAGTTCAGTCCACTCTGAGTAAGTTCACTCTAGGTTATGCGCGTGCAGCATGGCGATGAAAAGCCATCATCAAGTGAGTGAAGATAGCACGATTCACCATGGCAACGGCACGTGACAAGAAGCGCTCTGTTCATTTCTCGCCAATGGAATTGGAGGTACTGTTACAAGCGTACGGTGAATATGAGCACATATTTAGAAAAAAGAGCAACACAGCCGCAGCAGCAAAAGAAAGAGAGTTGGCGTGGGAGAAAATTGCTTCACGCGTTAATGCGCAAGTTTATATGTCAATCACTTTTATACTTATTTTGTTGAAACTGTCAAAATATGAATTATATTGAACTCTCTCTCTCTATCTCTATCTCTCTCTCTCATATATAACAAACATACACCTACGTTTTTTTCATGTGGGTACAATCCTTCTGCAATAAAAAATCTTTGCAGGAGCTGAAAATGAAATATAAAAACATCATTCAGTCAGGTGAGGTTAAGGAAATAAAATGCTCTTGCTAGTAGAATGGTTGACTGGGAGATGTTTGATATACTACTTATACTAGCCTTAAGAGTTACAAGGAGAACCGAGTGCTGTGGCTGTAGAAGACAGAAAACATGCCATGCTAGCACCTGCTACCCCAAGAAAATCATGGCTGATTTTTCTAAATACTGTCTGTAAAACAGCTATGTACTGGATTTGATAGTCCTTGAAACAACAACCAATGAAAGTTATCATCAGTTGCAACGGCCCACCAGAGAAAATCCTCTCTGCAAATCTTAATTAGAGTAATGACAATAATTTGACTATTTCTTGTCTACTCAGCCAATAGAAAGAGGGCAGAGGCACATAAAATTGGAGGAATTCCCGACGGATGCAGAGGAGATGGCCTTGAGCCTCAACACTGGGCGACCAGTGGCTGGGGGAATTCCAGGAGGGAGTTCATCAGAACCTGTTACTCCCAGAACACAAGTGCCTATATATTATGTAGGAGGCCTGACTATCTTGGTTTGTACAGGCTCTTATGGTTACATTATTTTTTTAGAACTTCAACATCTAACCTCAGTCTTATGTTTTTCAGTTGCCAGTCTATATAAGCTCAACCTCATAAAAAATGACTAAAGACTGATAAGGAACTTGTGTGCTTGGACCTTCAGATTCTAAAAACGGATTTGGAAATTGAGCTGCCTAGGCACAAACTAGAGGTGGGTGTACAAAGTAATGGAACACCTCTAAGGTCTTACAACCTTAATTTAACTGTTGCTTTTGCATTTGTAGGACATAAAGAAGACAACATGAAATGTGAATAAATTGAGTTTATCTAACAGTCCTGTGTTGGTGTGGTTCTTTAGTTTCCAAAGTTCTTTAGTTTACGGCATTTGAGGCATCTGACCACCCTGAGGCATTAATTAGGAAAACATAACGAGAAGAGATGGCTAGCAGGTGCGATGGGTAATAAGCCCAATGAGAGGTAGTTAACAGGTGTGTGTGGATGAGTGGAAAATCACCCGTGTTGGGGAAACCTAAGGAAAAACGGGGGGCGGGGAGAATGACGCAGACACTGACAGAGACAATACATCCACATGCAGAAAAATGCCTCAGCCCGACCTGGGTCGTGACACTTCCTGACATAGATGTAACTCTCTGCGAATTAATGCAGTTTCCTCATTTACGGGTTCCTGAATAAACGGACATGCCATTTTAAGGTCTGTGTGACCAAATTGAGTGTGATTAGGAACACAAATCAATAAAAATGTTGTATGCAATTTCAACACCGCCTGATGTTCAAAAAGGGGGAGGAGTTTGTTACAAACCCTGGGTTTGTGGAATAAAACCTGCTCCTGACCAGGTTAGGTTCACGGAGTATGTTACTCTGGTTACTCACTCGGAGTATTCAGATTTCTGGGGTTGACTTATTCGGAGTTTGCACTTACCCTGTTACCTACAACTTGATTCGAGACGACTTGTCTTGACTTGACTTAGACTAGACTACATAAGGAACTCCACAGATTACAAAACAGACGCAAAGTCACAAGCATTGGCATAAGGCACAACAACCTACCAAAAAGAATGAGCATAGGACAGAAAATACATAGTCATTAAATGAAGAGCTCTTTTCCAAAACGCTATAAATCCATTTTTTATAGTTTTCATGAAAATTACATTTTGTTTTACCTAGACCCATACATTTAGTTAATATTCAATGTATCCTCTTAAAATGGTCTGTTGGCTCAGTCTGAACATGTTGAACAATGATTGTTAAATGAAACAACATTATTGTCGATTATACATTTTTTATTTTATTTTTCAACGCTATTTTTTTCACGCTACAAATCCATCATTTTTTTCAAATATGTTTTGGTTTATTTTTTTTTTAAAACAAACAAGAGAACATGAAACATATGACATAATGGACTCATACTATAAATTAATATAAATCAAATAAATGCAATTGCATGAAATAAATAACAGCCAAATAAAATAAATAGTAACAAACTAAATAGTAAAATAAAATAAATATTTTCAATCTCATGTTTCAATATTTTCCACCACATACAACAAATAATTTAGAAATAACACATACAAATACCACTAACGAGCGAATTCTGATTGGTTGAGAAGACACATCCCAATTAGGCTAAAAACAAGTTTGGGATTTATATCGTTTGGAAAGAAGCATTTTAAACAAGGAAATATAGTGATTTGGCATGAAACATTATTGGAGCAGTGAAAAGGTTTAGTGCACAGCAATACATGGTATGACAAACTAATTTTTTTTTATTTGGCACTTAATGCGTTTTGGAAAAGAGCTCTTCAAATAAGGAACCAAATCAAGGAGGCAACAGTTGAGGGGCATGAAACCATAACGAGACAATTGTTGAGGTAATGACAGGGCAGGGACATAGATGAGACCAGAGAGCTCGTGGCATGCCGAACCCAGCGATGCCTTTCAAGCTTCCTCACAGAACAAGTGGTACTGTCATGATCCTGCCCCAGGACCATAAAAACTTGACAAGATGAGGCAGAACCATGACACTTACATACAACTTTAACTGATGTTACATTAACATTTTTTTCCCTTTCTGGCCAGTATCTTCACACATTGTCTGGACAAATATTTGTTTTGTGGACCCTATGACAGATGACCTTGAACATTCCAGACGAGCTGCGCTGAAATTCCAGTAACGCATCACGTTACTTGCACTTCAAATAAAATTGAGTGATTATGACTATGACCAGTATTCAAGAATCTGCACTTCAAAATAAGACGAAACAGGCTTGGAAAAGAGGAATGGACAATGATAAAATAGCAGCCAAGCTCAATTACCCACACATTACAAAAGGATGGCACCAGTTGTTGGGTGTTTGTGATGGAGGTATTATAAAGAAAGAAAAACAAATCTTAAAATAAATAAATAATCTATACTTTACACACACACTGCATTTAAATGTTTATTCCTCGAATCCTACAGATGGCAAAACAAACATTTGCACAATTTCCAGAAATTCCTGACAGATAAACCCATCCAAAACTACCGTTTCAAAGCTCAGAGAGGAAATGGCTTCATTGTTGCTTTCAGTCTCAGGTGATGTGAAGCAACAATTTGTACATTATACTTTGAACAAAATAGAAGTTTAATATTGTATTGCTTCGTTGTGATTTTTTATTTTTTTCTAGATTCCAAAAATGACTTCTGTGGGTTGTTTGGAGAAAAAGAGCTTCTTCAACGCAATAACACTTCAAACGCAGTCATTAAAAAAGTTCCAGGGTCACATATTAGTCCAGTCCTCATGGACAGACATCGTAGGATCTACTATATGCATTTAAAGTACACATCATGGTGTGTGTTTGCAGTTTCATAATAAAACTCAATATTGGCGGATAAAAACACAACTGACATCAGTTACATGCTTTAATGGTAAAACTGTTACATTCGCGTGAATCCATAAGCATTTAGCCCATAAGCACCGTAACTAATAAGTGCGTGTAAGCATTGCATCATAACTCAACTCAACTTTATTTATATAGCGCTTTTTACAATTTTCATTGTTACAAAGCAGCTGTACATGAGACACATTGAATACAAGTAAAACAACTGAAGGCATATACCTGTAAAACAAGAAAAAAGGTGAAAACAAAAAAGACAGACATACAAATGCTCCACACACACAATATGCAAACATACATACACACACACATTGACATAGACGCACACGCACACAGTGAAAGCACACATTTGAGATAAAGGAGAGAGAACCACAGGTCAAATATTAAACGGACTATAAATTATTATATGTAATAGTGATTATATCTAATTTCTGAATTCTAAAGCAGCCCCCCCGGCCAGGCAGATAGTGCAAAACAATATGCAAACGGTGGTGAGGAAACCAAAACTCCCATCGAGAAAAAAAACCTCAGGAGAACCCAGGCCCAACCAGGGGATTCCAGTTCCCCTCTGGCAAAAGCTGCTGCCTCTGAACAAGCTCAACAGTGCTTGCACAACAAGGCTAATTAAAATAAAAAATGTTAGATTTAAGATTATCATTAACAATCTAATAGCATTTGAAATGTTGTAGGAAAATCAAAGTTGTTGCGTCCTTTATCCAGCTCTATCCTCTTAGCTCTTGTCAGGTCACCGCTTCCCATTCTCAGCTCTGCCATCAGGTTTGGGCATGAACTGCATCCTGCGGTAACCTTGGAACAAAGAGACAAGACTGGCTGAGAGTAGAGTACTGTTCTGCACTCTTTGATGCAACAAGTACATCATTTGTTGTTGGATGTGTTCCTGGTTCCGGTTGATCTAAATAATGCAGCCTAAATCCTCTGAGGATTAATATTATGGAGATGTAGTGTATGCAAGATTAAAAAGATGAGTCTTTAGTCTAGATTTAAACTGACAGAGTGTGTCTGCCTCCCGGACCGTGCAGGGAAGAATATTCCAAAGTTTAGGCGCTAGATAAGAAAAGGATCTACCACCTGCAATTGATTTTGAAATTCTAGGTATTACCAACTGACAGGACGCCTGAGAGCGCAATGTACGTGGAGGTCTGTAATACAATAGAAGTTCATTCAAATACTGCGGCGCTAGACCATGTAGGGCTTTATAGGTAATAAGCAAGATCTTAAAGTTAATGCGATGCTTTACAGGTAACCAGTGCAAGGTTGACAGAACCGGGGTTATATGCTCATACTTTTTTGTACGTGTAAGAACTCGAGCTGCCGCGTTTTGAACAAGTTGCAGTTTTTGTAATAGGCCTGCAGGGCATCCACCTAGAAGTGCATTACAATAATCTAGTCTTGATGTCATGAATGCATGAATTAATTTCTCTGCATCTGACAGTGACAGCATATGACGTAGTTTAGATATATTCTTAAGATGGAAAAATGCAACTTTACAGGTGTTGGCGACATGGCTTTCAAATGACAGAGTACTATCGAATACAACGCCAAGATTCTTAGCTGATGACGAGGATTTCATGGAGCATCCGTCAATCGTTAAGCAGTATTCTTGGTTGTTACGTATAGCGGTTTTAGGTCCAGTAAGTAACACTTCTGTTTTGTCCGAGTTAAGTAGTAAAAAATTGTTACTCATCCACATTTTTAAGTCGACTATGCAATCCTTTATTCGATGAAACTGCTGGGTTTCATGAGGCTTCGAGGAAATATAAAGTCGAGTATCATCAGCATAACAGTGAAAGCTAATTCCATGTCGCTTTATTATATCTCCTAGAGGTAGCATGTAAAATGCGAAGAGCAGAGGTCCCAAAACTGAGCCCTGTGGTACACCGTACTGGACTTGTGATTTGCGGTACACCTCATTGTTTATTGTTACAAATTGAAAACGGTCAGATAAATAAGACTTAAACCATTTCAATGCTATTCCGTTAATGCCGACGTAATTTTCGAGTCTATGTAGGAGTATGCTGTGGTCAATGGTGTCAAATGCAGCACTGAGGTCTAGCAGCACCAATAACGAAATACAGCCACGGTCAGACGCTAAAAGCAGATCATTTGTAACTCTGATCAAAGCAGTCTCTGTACTGTGACATGCTCGAAATCCAGACTGGAATTCATCATTAATGTCATTCCTTTGGAGGAAGGAGCATAATTGAGTTGAAACTACTTTTTCCAGTACTTTAGATATAAAAGGTAAATTCGATATAGGCCTGTAATTTCCTAGTTCTTTAGGGTCGAGTTTGGCTTTTTTTAAAAGAGGCCTTATAACAGCCACCTTAAATGCTTTAGGCACATGTCCTAATGTCAGAGATGAGTTAATAATACTAAGAAGAGGATCTATAATTTCTGGGAGCATTTCTTTCAGTAATTTTGTAGGTATAGGGTCTAACATGCATGTTGTTGATTTAGATGATCTAATGATTTTAGACAGTTTATCGTGATCTACGGTAGAGAATAATTGCAATTTCTCCTTAGGGGTGCTGTAGTTAGTTTGTTCAGCGGGTTTCACTACAGGTTGCATTGTTATAATTTTTTCTCTTATATCTTGGATTTTACTAGTGAAGTAGTTCATAAATTCATCACTGTTATGCTGATAATCAGAATCTGACGTCGCTGACAACTTATTTTTTGTTAATTTAGCCACGGTGTTAAACAAAAACCTAGGGTTGTGATGGTTTTCCTCTATTAGTGTTGAAAAGTAGGCGGATCTAGACGTTTTTATGGCATTCCTGTATTTTCGAGTACTATCCTTCCATGCTATACGAAATACCTCTAAATTAGTTTTCTTAAAGTTGCGCTCAATTTTCCGGGACGCTTTCTTTAGAGTCTGAGTGTGTTCATTATACCACGGTGTTGGGCTGCTATTTTTAATTTTCTTTAAACGCAGAGGAGCAACTATGTCTAATATTTCCGAGAAGGTAGAGTTAAAATTTTCAATAGTATTGTCAAAATCGTCAACGTTTTTACTCATGCTAGATATTTTAGACAATTCAGGCAGATTATCGAGGAACGCATCTTTGGTAGTTGAAGTAATCGTTCTACCATATTTGTAACAAGGGGTTTGATTTGCAGCCGTAGGCCATTGAAGCAAACATAATATCAGACAATGATCCGAAATGTCTTCACTCTGTTGAACGATTTTAACATCGTCCACATTTATACCGTAAGAAAGTATTAAATCTAAAGTATGATTACGAAGGTGAGTGGGTCCTGACACATGTTGACTAACGCCCATGGAGTTAAGAGTGTCTTTGAAAGCCATGCCCAAGGCATCTGTATCATTGTCTACATGGATATTAAAGTCACCGACGACAAGGACTCTATCTGCGGCCAGTACTAGTTCTGATAAGAACCCACCAAAATCTTTAATAAAATCTGTGTGGTGCCCTGGAGGCCTATATACAATAGCTAGAATACATTTTAAAAATGTTTTGTCCTTAGTATTAGGTGTCGATACGTGAAGTACCATGACTTCAAAAGAATTGTATTTAAAATTAGACTTCTGAGAGATTATAAAATAATTATTGTAAAGTGCAGCGACACCTCCCCCTCTACCATTTAGACGAGGCTCGTGTTTATAGTAATAATCTGGAGGAACGGATTCATTTAGAGTAATATAATCATCTGGCTTTAGCCATGTTTCTGTCAAACAAAGCATGTCTATTTTATGATCGGTTATCATATCGTTAACAAAAAGTGCTTTATTTGAGAGAGTTCTAATATTAAGCAATCCGAGTCGTAGCAGTTGATTATCTGTATTTTGTTCATGTTTAATTTGTTTAACGTTTATTAAATTACTTTCAAGAGGTTTACGCAATATCTTATGTTTGCTAATCCGGGGGACAGACACAGTCTCTATTTTATGTTGTTTGTAAGAAGGGATTATTACATGTTGCATATTTTGTGTATTCTGTAACGCGAGACGGCAAACAGACAGTTGGTTAAGCCATTCTGTCTCCTTCCTGACCTGGACCCTAGGTAGTCAGACTTTAACATTATTAAGACTGTGTGCCAAATTTCTAGAGAGGAGGGAAACCCCATCCCAGGAGGGATGGAGACCATCTCGTTTCAACAGGTCAGGTCTGCCCTCAAAACTCTTCCAGTTATTTATAAAATCTATATTATTCTGCAGGCACCACTCAGACAACCAGCCATTGAGTGATGATAATCTGCTATAAATCTCATCACCACGGTAAGCAGTGAGGGGGCCAGAGAATATTACAGTGTCTGACATCGTTTTTGCGAGCTCACACACCTCTTTAATATTATCTTTAGTGATCTCCGATTGACGGAGTCTAACATCATTTGTGCCGACGTGAATAACAATCTTTTAGTCTTCTTTTCTTGACGACACTTAAAAACCCAACGCTTCGGGCTTAAGGACTATTTTTAGTTGGCGGATGTGCTGCTACATCCGGAGTCTGCTCAGTGAATTGGGAGCGCGCGAAAACTGTAGCTGAGGCTCGGCGTTGGATTCTTGAGGCCAGAAAAGGTAAGAAGATGTAAAATGATTTGAGTATTTGTTAATCGTATAATTTATATCTTAGATACATTTTAGAGTATTAAAAGCTGCTTGTTATAATTACAGTTATAGATACGGTCAAGTTGGCCGTCAAGTTGGTGCCCTGAGTTTCTGTTAGCCCGATAATTTACCGCAGTTTACTTGTATTTTTTTTGCGTTTATTACATCACAATGTATTTGTTCACACAGAGAATACTATATAATGTTGACTTCAGTGGCTTTTTAAGTGTCTTAAACGATAAACCTGCTTTTAAGAAGACTTCCATGCTTAGACCCATTAAGATAACTAAGGTAACGTTTAAACCTGACGTTCATTTTAATTTCTCTTGAATAAATCAAACATTCGCTTCATTACCATTTCTGCCAGTGTTTCGATTCGAAAGTTTGAAATCTTTAGTTTAAATTTGAAAAAAAGTAAGTCCGATAGTTATACACAATAACTTTCTGTGTCTTTCTTTTGTACTGTAGATATCCCAGGACTTTTCAATTCTTATTCCTGACTCTGCTTCAAAACTCACCGAGAACTGGGTGCCTGACTTCAAGGATAAGATCCTAAAGTTCGCCACCCGAGAAAGCAGGCTGTTCATTTACTTTCCAACTTAGAAACTATGTCAGCAGGTAATTGGGATTAAAGATGTTAATTCATCTATCTGAGAATTTTGTCATGAAGCATATTTGTTTGAGTCTGTCTAGATGCAGAGTATATTATTTACTCTCGCTCATGTCATTCCAAACTAATTTTTAATATTTATTTCGCCGTTTGTAAAAAGTGTAACCCTTTGAGTCAAATTTTAAGGATGCTAGAACTTTAAGTGGTTACATGAACTCGTTTGATTTTAATCATCGCCTTACTTGTCCTACCTATAATCCTTCCAACATCAATTTATAAGATCGGAAGGAAAATGTTCAGACCGACTTTTATTGAAACCAGGAAGGCTTTCATAGACACACAACAGGTAAGTAAACAGCAATTGCTAAAAGCACATCAAGGTGTCACAAGACATTGTGCTCTCCATATTTATGAGCATCACATATTAATGTGAGCTTCAGCTCTTAACATTTTAAGTGTATAAATCTTGTAAAAAATGCAATCAATCACTTTAAGCCATTTTTTGCCTTCACATTTCCCAAGAAATCTTTAATTTGTTTGAGCCCAAATCAACTACGGGAAAAGACTAATATCGTGGATCTTCCATAATGCATTTCAGCAATTATGTTTATTTATTCCCTTAGGATCATTGGGTTAACTTTCACACTATTTATGCACTCTGATTTGTACATTAGTTTTGAGCTCTGTTCTTACTTTTTTTTTTTTTCAGATCGGCACCAACATTTTTAATACCTGCGATCAAAAGACACAATCAAATTTCCCTATGTTCTCATGCTTGGAGACAACGAGCAATTCAGGCTTTTTTTATACTACATGGAGAAGCACTTGAGCAAAAAACATTTCTGACAGTTCTTTCCTTTAAAGCTTTCTACGTCTTTAATATCAATTACCCCAAGCAGTGCTCCCCCGTCTGGCAGTTTCTACAGACTGGTCTTTGGACTTCTTGAAGATATAACTCCATCAATAAGAATTCTACGTGCTTTTATATCTGCAGCTAAAGAGTAGATATTGTTAGTGAGAACAGCTTTGCTGGTGCAATTTATTTTGCTTTAAGTTCTTACTGAGCTCCTTTCTCTAAGAAAAACTGACTGTATGCAGTTTGTTATTTTTGCTGAATGTTTTCTGATTCTGACATTGTGCAGAGGTGCATAAAGTGTTAAACACGTTCTGAGAATGTTTTAATGCCAATGCTTTTACAATACATTTTTCTGTGGCAATTTCTCTCTTATGAAAACAGAATTTATGCAGTTTGTTGCTTTGGATGAATGTTTACTGATTCTGACATGCTGATGTGCATAAAATGTAAAACAAGTTAAGAGAACATTTTAAAGCCAATGATTTTACACTACAATTGATTTTACTGTGACAATTTCTTTCTTAGGAAATGTAAAGTGTTTATTTTGCATAATGAACTACTGAGGGTTTACTTGTTTACTACAAAAACCTGGGCTTTCCTTTTGAACAATTCTTGTTCTACACATTAAAAGCAGGCAGGTAAAAAATGAAATTTGCTTTGGCATGCGCTTCTCTCAGACCCCAGCACACAAACACAACGTTTACTTATACAAATAGACTAAAATTAAAAATCCTAGGGGTAATTTTTAACCCATTTTGGGTTGAGGTTAACCCAGCAGTAAGTTTATTTTTAACCCAATTTTGGGTCAAAAAAATAACCCAGCATGCTGGGTCAAACAGTTAATCCGAACCCAGCTGGTTTAAAATAACCATGCGCTGGGTTCGTCCCTTTTTGACCCAGCCCTGGGTTACCAAAAAAACCCATATTGGGTTATTTTTAACCCAGCATATTTTAGAGGGTATGTTCAAATATGTTCAAAAACACGGTGATAGATTCGATTTCAATGTCACTAAATGATTGATCATATTTATTTTTAAACCAGTCCTGTCTTTTTCATAGTCACGGAGGATGTTATTAAAAACCGTTATAACATTTAGTGATACGCGTTCAGGGGCGTAGTTTGTGGGGGGGATGGGGGGGAGGTAACCCCCCCAATATTCAAATCCATCAGTTACAACCCCTCCAATATTTCAACATGAAAATCACAGTAGATCAAATGAAAAATAAGTAGAATTACTTTTTTTGTGATGATAATTGTGTTCCTAATCAAATGAGTTTGTCATAATAAATTAGACAAAAAATACTCCCCCTCCATTGAACCGATTGGTAACGTCCAACCAAAGATTCGCACTTTCACCAAAACAACGCGAGTGGTGTTTGAATGGGAGAGCACGCGGGTAATTTAACGTACGCGCAAAATGAAGAGAAGCGCTGCACAGCGGACTATATTTAACTGCTGGTCCGAGAGGGATGCCAAACAAAATAAAGCATGTACTGAGAATGAGGTATGAGAATATTGTGTAATAATAGCTAAGTACACACGATATATGTTAGCTAGCTAATCCATTGCAATGTATTTAGCTATAACTATCAGTATAACAAGTTACCAAAGCAGCCATCTGTTTTGTTAGTTCATTTTTCAATAGTTTCTGTAATTATCAATGACAAAAGTATTCACATTGATTTTTGTTTTCTTCCTAAAATAATCTGACTTTCGAACGAATTGGATGAATGAATAATTTAAGTGTCTCACTCATTAAAACAGTGAATCGCTGCCGCCTACTGGCGCTTTCAATGCTTAATTTCTTTCTTTTTATATCTCTTCTATGTTAGAATTTTATGAATGAGGATTATACACGAATTTCATAACGTTATGAGGTGTATAATCTCTTAACAAGTTTTTTTTAACAGATTTGAGGTAAATATAGCAGCAGGGTAGAAAAGTCAAATTTTCCAATAACAATACACATTAAAAAATAAAAATAAAATAACAGGCAGCATACAACCCCAGATAGCACATACGTCTGCAAGATGTCTGTTAAAGATCACTTCATCTGGAAAGCATCTGCTGTTTACTAACATCTGATAGACATCTATAAGATGTCAGTTTAACATACATTCTAAATCATTACATCTTAAAGACAGCTTCTAACAGGAAACGTCCTATAGACGTATTGCAGATGAGCAAACACTCTAAAAAATACGTCTTCAAGATGTAAACACACACATCAAATAGACGTCTCCGTGATGTTCGTGTGCTATCTGGGACGTTCAACCCCCCCAATGTTCAAACCAAATCTACGCCCTTGTACGCGTTCACATTTGAAATGTCATGGTTTCGTTTTTACATGTTTAAAAAGAGCTCATCAGAGCTTTTGCATACATTCTTTCTTCCTAAATGTCTGTGTTTTATTGTAGACAATGGTAATTTGGTTAGTTATTTTGTTGATTGTCTTAGAAAACTGTATACTCAGGGTTTTGGGTTTCAGAACGCCAGGCATGTCAAACCCGCGACCGCGGGGTGGGTCAAGCCCATTTCAGAAATCGAGGTATCTTATACTCCGAGTGAGTAACCAGAGTAACATACTCCGTGTACCTAACCTGGTCAGGAGCAGGTTTTATTCCACAAACCCAGGGTTTGCAACAAACTCCTTTTTGAAGATCAGGCGGTGTTGAAATTGCATACGCCATTTGGTTATTGATTCGTGTTCCTAATCGCGCTCAATTTAGTCACACAGATCTTAAAATGGCATGTCCGTTTATTCAGGAACCCATAGATGAGGAAACTGCATTAATTCCCAGAGAGTTACATTTACGCCGGGAGAGGATTGTGAGGTCCCGTTTGGACATTGTATCATATCCGGAGGTATGTTTTCTGTTTTCTATAGCCATAGCACTCGGTTCTCCTCGTAACTTTTAAGGATCGTTTAAGTAATATATCAAACATTTCCCAGTCAGGCATCCTACTAGCAAGAGCATTTTATTTCTTTAAACTCACCTGACTGAATGATGTTTTTATATTTCATTTCAGCTGCTGCCAAGATCTTTTTATTGCAGAAGGATTGCCCCTACATGAGAAAAAACTAAGGTGTGTGTGTATGTATATATAAATATAAATAAATATTTATATATATATATATATATATATATATAGAGAGAGAGAGAGAGAGAGAGATTTAGTAGAGCTAAATATAATTCCCATTTTGACAGTTTCAACAAAATAAATATAAAAGTGATTGACATATAAACTTGCGCATTTACACCTGAAGCCATGTTCTCCCACTGCTGCGGCTGTGTTGCTCTTTTTTCTAAATATGTGCTCATATTCTCTGAGTGAAGAGAACTTTTTTCTCGTTTGGCTCTCAGTGGAGGCGGTCGCATTTTCTCACTCCCCGTCCTTCCCCATATTTTCCCTGCTTTGTCTCCTGTCTCGTCTCATCTCATCTACTGAGAGACTCTCTCTGCACTGCTCTCGAAACTTGGAAATTATGGATCTGATCAACTGGTCTCTCAGCGCAATTGACACCATTTTCTCGACGAGAAACACAGGTTCGGGTGAACCTGACTGCCCTGACGGAACGTTCGCAGCTGGCTACACGATGGACGGGTGGGAGAGATGGCAGATCGTGTGTCTGGCGGCTCTTTCCGTGGAGGGCATTGAAGATATCTACCTTTTCGGAACCATGATAACAGGTATTATGCTGATTGGATTAGGCTTTGCCCTGGGTTATCGAAAAATTCTTAAAACGGGAACAGCTGTCCAAAGCCTCACAAGGCTGCCCGTTTTGACGGAGGCCGTGGGAAGAGCGGTCAGCATTGAGACTGAGACTATTAATCGCAATATGGATTATATCTTGAAAAAGCTCACGGCTATGGAAAGAAAAATTGATGATGCTAGAGACCAAAATGGACAAAGAGAGTAGCCGTGGAATTGGAATGCGGTTTACTCGCCCCAAGACGAAACAACTGCAATCTTATCTTTTCGGCCCCCCTTAACCAGGACTGGCCTTGGCCAAGGCCGATACTGGAAAACAACCCTGAAGAGCAATGTGGCGAGATGCTCTTGCGTTCCCTCCCCCATCATACATACACACACAAACAGACTTTTGGACCTTATCGCTCATACACCCACACAAAGACTCAGAACTATCCCACACACATACATACATACATACATACAATTCGCCTGACCGATTAAAGCCCTCCATCGCTTTGACCCGCCAGCTTGGCAAGCGGGTCTGTGTAAAGCGCCTTCATGGCTGCAGGACCGGATGGCTGCTTGCCGGAGCTGGATTACTTACCCTGTTGCAAGTCATGTCTATGTGTACTGTTTGCTTGTTTTTCTTCCCACCTTCCTCATGTTATGCTGTATTTCCTTCTTGATACATTTCGTTGCATAGTACTTGTACATGTGTAATGACAATAAAATTGAATCTCAATCTCAATATTCACCGTGCGTTTGTAACAGTACCTCCAATTCGATTGGCAAGAAATGAACAGAGCGCTTTTTGTACCATGCCGTTGCCAGGGTGAATCGTGCTATCTTCACTCAATTGATGATGGCATTTCATCACCATGCTGCATGCGCATAACCTAGAGTGAACTTACTCAGAGTGGATTGAACTAACTCAAATCAGCTGGTCTGAAACTGAAAACTCTGAGTAGCGATTATCTGAGTAAATCAACTCAGAGTTCAGATTTTAACTCGGTGTTGTATTGAAATGGGCTCCTGCTGGTTACAAACAAAATGACTGAAGAAAATATAATCAATAAGAAGTCACCATAATGGCATTGAATGTTTTCTTTAGTAGAACTCTCACCCTTGATTTGTAATGTTATGTTTTATGTTAGCTCTAATCGTGTGTTTCTGAAGCATTGTTCGGAATAGCAAAATATACTATTTATAAATTTAGTTTATATTTATAGCAGGTATCATTTTTATTTATTTAATTAGTCTCTTAATTATCTCATTAACTTTAACTCTTCAAAGGACTTGAAATTTGACTTGAGACTTGCTTGTGACTTGAAGGAATGACTTGGTTCCTCTGGTGATATCGGCTGCTGAGCTACATTTACATTTAGGCATTTAACATGATCAATAAGAGTCACCCTAATAGTGTCGAGTGTTTTTCTTTAGTTGGGCTCTTACCCTGATCTACTACAGTTAGTTTTTCATTAGCTTTAATCGTGTGCTCCTGGTGCACATTTATATTAGCCTGACAAAAGACAAAATAGTTTGTTCTTTTCTGGTAGTAATAGGCACAAAGGTGGACTTTTCAGTTAAGTGTAGATGTGCTTTGTCACACTCTGTGATATCAAATGAGTGAAATTTTATTGTTCGGTACTACAAAAAACAGATATCATCTGAGTAATTCAGGTATCAAGAATCAGCTCTTGAAACTCAATAGTGGTGACACTCAACAAAGGAAAGCTTACACGCTGCAATGCATTGTGGGTAAAAGCATAGAATAGAGCTCATCCATGACTCCTAGCATGCATTGCGGCAGGTAGAAAATATGCAACTCAACTTTCCTCCAATGTCCAGATTCATAAGTTGATTCTTGATGTCTGGACGATTCAACTTTGAAATCTTTTATTCTAGACGATCTTAGCTGCTTCCTTAAAACTCTGTTATAACAGAGAGGTAAATTGCGGGATTCAATTATAACACTCAGACAATATTTGTGCAACTATTCCCAAATACAGGACACAATAATCTGCTTTATTTTCCGGGTCTATTATAAATGTGCTTCAACAGATAATGACACTTAACAAAAACGTTCCATATTAAATCAACGGTAAAGCTCAACTAAAGGAAATACTAAACACTATTATGGTGACTTTTTATTGATGATGTTTTCTTCAGCGATTGTGTATGTTAACATCAGGTGTTCATCATTAATGAATCAATCATCACTTCATTATCTCATTAAATTGTTCATGTGTTCCATCTGGAGAAATCTATTCTGTCAGTGGGGTCCTGAGGACTGGAGTTGGGAACCGCTGCTTTACATAGTCAGAACCTGAGGTACTTATAGGGAATGTGAAGCTGACATCACGCCATCTCTTGCATGATGCAGTGGGGCATCATCTTCGGAGGATCAAACCTCACTGCTGTTATTGTTTTGATATTTACCATTAATGTTTTTTTTACACATGGTGAGAGTGAAAGAATCATTGGATTTTCCTGAATGACTCTGCGCAATGCTATTACAGTTCTTAGCAGGACCGACCTACCATAGTTATATTTCCTAATATAACACGAAAAACAAAACTGCTTTGAACACATTGGCAGCCATCCTCCTAAGATGGCATATGCTGTGAGGCAGCTTCAAATCTCTACAAACTCACAAATACCACTATGAAATGTACTAGTGGAGGCAAGCAAGCATTAAAAAGAGCAAGAGTAAGAGACAAGACTGGATGGCTTCTGCAGATGGGGAGCACCCAATTAACCCAGAGGTCAGGAAGCCTTCATTAGACCTACACAGGGCCAACACTAACCAAACGCCAATCTACTGTTAAAGTTACAAGCCATTGAAACGATGTTTTTTGTATCGAATCAGTATCACTTTTCTACCCACTATTAATGCTGACAATTCATCAAGCCACCATTATTGTGATGTTTGCTTTAGTTGCACTCTTGACTCTAAATATTCTTTCAGTGCTTGCAATGGTGATTAAAAAGATTTAGTATAGTGGTTGTTTGCTCCAAATGTAGTGGAGGTTAAGCTTTCTAGTAGATAATAGTAGAAAATTGGGAAGATGGCAATAACGCGATGAGGAATTAAACAGCAAACCTTACTGACACACTTAGATGTCAACATTCATCATTTAAACCTCAACAATGGTGATAATCGTCAAACTAATTCAGATAGACTTTTATTGCATGTCACCGTTATTGAGTTTCATAAACTGAACCTTCATGTCTGCTGAGTCAGAAGATTAAGTTTTATTTATATTTGAATATTTTCTGTTAATTAGCAGAAGTCTGATGCTCTTCAATTGCTTTAATCACACATAAAAATAAAATAACATTTCAAATAATTTTCAAAAATGGTTACATTCTGCTATCAATGTCGTCTTCACACTGAGCTTTAAACTGCAGCTGCATAAAGCCTCTGTATTGATTTTAATATTCCAACCATTGCTCCACCCAGTAAAGTAATAGAGCTAGACTTATACAAAACACATAAATGAATAGAAGCTAGAATAATGAAACCATGATGATTAAAATAGTTACTGTACAGGATGGGGATGAATTTTAACTGTTTGCAAGTAATATTATTATTTTAAAAGGTTAGCCGCAAGTAACCCTTGATTCAATGTTGAAACATGTTGATTTGTCAATCTTAATTACATTAACTCAATATTACTTTAGCACCTAAATTTTTTTTTAAATTGTGATCAGTGTTTAATTAAGTCGAGATCTTGACTCTTGGATTTTAGCATTTATTGGACTATCCATGTGTGATAATGCTCAAGGCACCATACATTTGTTGTGGAACAGTGTACTAAGGTTCAAGGGGTCAAAAGTTGATTGTGATTATCACTGTGATGTCACTCAAATAACTTTGTTTCTTCAACTGTCCAAGTTTCTATTGCTATAATATAAACTTTTCTTTACAGTTGGGCAAAGTCTAGATTCTTAGATAATAAAGATAATTGAAATTTGAGTGTTTTTGCCTGAGAAAAAATTACGAATGACAAATTAATTAACAAAGGAAACAAATATTCTTTAAAAATCTGTTGTGGTAACGGCTCAATTGAGTTGTAGACAAGTGTTAGCTATTACAGAATTTCATTTCTCCCCCTCCCCCCATCCTTTCTGCAATTCAATAAATGATATAAACATAGCTTTGGTAAAAGCTTGGGTACTAAGTACTTCCAACAGTATTAGGTTTATGTTCTTTGAACACATTTGTTTTGACAATTTACAACAAGAACATGCAGATTGTACATTTTTTACCTACTCTATTTCCAAAATTGTTTATTTTAATACAAGTATTATCCCATTTTCAAAAATGGGTTTTGTAGACGTTTGTTATTTGGTCAATAAAAGTTATTGATGTGATCTCCTGTTTCTGACCATTTTTAGGTCAATTCAAGCTTCTCTGAATAAGTCATATTTAGTGTTTAATTATTCAATATTTATCATTCATAATAAGTAGATGAACTGTTGTTGGTTATATAAACTAATATTTTGACACTTTATAAGTATAATTTAAAAATATTAGGTAGACTTTATCTCATTTATTTTAGTGTGTCAGGACTGACAGCTGATAAATGAATGTACTCTTAAACACATTGAATAAAATCTACTCAATCTAATCGAGTACAAATTGTTGCCTCAATTTTATTGAGTAGATTGAGTAAGTTAGCATATAGTTTTACTTTGCTACCTAATATATTTAAGTAAAAATTTACTTATTTGCATGAGTAGTATTTACTAACCCTCAATAATCATTTTTTACAGTGAAATCTTGTATCAGATGAAGATCATATTTTATCATCGTTTTTTAACTTAAAAGTGTTTTGTATGCTCATGATTTTGTGTTTGCGTATGCATTTTCTCAAAATGCCTGCACAATTCAATCATTCATTGTCTGGAAACAGCCCCAGGCACTTAAGAAATTTCCCATGTACCAAAACATTTCAACAACCCAGATAAAAAACAAGTTAATCTTGTTTTGCTAGATTATGCAATTTGACGCACTCTGACACCTATTATAAACTTAGCTTTCTTGTAGCTCAGGGGTAAGAGCATTGTGTTAACAACGCAAGGTTGTGGGTTCGATCTCAGGGGATTACAAATACCTATGTTAAATTTATAGGATAACGCAATGTATGTCGCTTTGGATAAAAGCGTCTGCAAAATGCCTAAATGTAAATGTAAATTATAAACATAAATCCACTGAATTCACCCTTTTCATATAGAAGATCTCAAACAATTAAACCTTTTGCAAGCAAGCTTGCGCTGGCACTTTAAGGGCACTCATTTAGGCCCCAAGTCAACACTACCCAGACAGCAAGCTACTGTTTCAGGTACAACTTTTGCAACTGGAATTATGTTGACATTTTCAGCAAACCACTTTTTAGTGGTTTTTTAGTAGCGTATTTGGTGTTATACAGTGCGTTTACGTATTAAACAAACTCATGAAGTTTCACTTACCGTACATTTATGTTTCCCCTCTGTGCCCTGCTTTTCTGAAATGCCTTGATTTTTTAAATACGATCATTGTTGTGAAAAGCACTGTGTGCTCTGATTGGCTAACAGATTGTGCTCTTTGGATAAAATCATCTGCTAAATGACAAAAATAAACAAAACCTCAATGACATAATTAGACATCAAAGCTCACCAAAAAAAACTCATCATTGGTGACAAACATCAAACTAATCCAGATACACGGATCAACTGCAATGCATGCTGGGAGTCATAGGTGAGTTTGTACTGTGATGTTACCCAGCATGTATTGCAGCATGAAGCTTTGTTTTGTTGATTGTTAACATTGTTGAGTTTCATACACTGATTCTTCATGTCTAATTGATTAAATTTAAATAAATAATATATACTGCTAATTTTTTAGGACTGATCCTGCATACCTGCATTAAAGACACACAGCGGTGTTGCACAATTTTTAATAATTTTCAGTTAGTCATTTGGCAGATGCTTGTATCCAAAGATACGTGATAGCAGTTCACGGAACAATAATACAATATGTGCTAATACAAAGTTACAAGTTTCAACAAAAGCCAGAATTTTCCCTTTGTAAGGGAAATAAATATTAATTCATATTGGGATTGATTATGATCAATTATACTTATCTGGATCAAATTCATGATTTGGGGAAATCACTTATTACGATAGCATTACGAGCAGGTAGCAGGAATCTGCATGTTTAAAATGGTTAAAAATTCTCTGTGAGGAATGAAAAATAAAACATTTTAGAAACGAACTGCATGCAAAAAATGCTGTGGTAGGAATGAAAAACATGTTGTTTTGGAAACTGACAGAGTGTTAAAAGTTCTTGGGAGGAATAAAAAATATTTTATTTAGAAACGAACTGCATGCCAAAAATGCTGTGTGAGGACTGAAAAACATGTTTTTTTTAAACTGACAAATGTTTTTGGCTGGTGGTCATTAAAATGACCTTCATATTGTAGTTTGATTTACTGGTCTCATCTAGATGGAGTGCTGTGCTCTCCTTACTGAAAGAACATCATAGGATCAGGGAGTTTATTTGCATTTTTATGTGTAGAAAGATTTGTGAAAAAAAAACGTAACACAGCAGAAATTATACACTCACAGACATCACAGTGTAAACTCAATCATGATTTCTAGTATGCATTACAGTTGATCTGTTTATCTGAATTGGTCTATTGATTCTTATTCAAAAGCACTCACTCCATATGAGATCAGTGAATCAGGCTACAATAGACTGGTGATTTAATGATCACTAAACCAACACCATTTTGATTCAATTCTCATTTGAATCATCATAACAA
This sequence comes from Triplophysa tibetana, assembly GCA_008369825.1. NCBI lineage: Eukaryota > Metazoa > Chordata > Actinopteri > Cypriniformes > Nemacheilidae > Triplophysa > Triplophysa tibetana. Next base: position 26,632,462 of record CM017897.1, read on the forward strand.
ATGTATTTAGTAACGCACATTTACAGCATGCCTAAAAATCTAGCGTGTGAAAGTCGAGGGTCAAGAAACCTGCTCAAAGAAACACTAACACTAAGCTGTGAACGTGCTTAAAACATCAAAGGAACTTTTTTTAGCTGGGATTTGCTTCATGTTGCAATGCATGCTGGATAACATCATAGTACAAAACCAATTCAGATAAACAGATCAACTGTAATGCATGCAAGTAATCATGAATGAGTTTTGTACTGTGATGTCTGTGCGTGTATAAATTCTGCTGTGTTATGTTTTTTTATGGAGTTGTCTTTTCACAAATCTTTCTATACATACAAAAGCAAATATACTCCCTGATCCCATGATGTTCTTTAAGTAAGAAGAGCACAGCAATTCAACTAGATGAGACCAGTAAATCAAAGAACATGTTTTTCATTCCTCCCACAGCATTTTTGCATGCAATTCGTTTCTAATTTTTTTTTTATTTCTCATTCCACACAATGTGCATTGCTTAAAAGCAGCTTTACAGGCATAAATAAGAAAATCACAGAAAGGTAAAACACATCTCAATGCATGGAGCAAGCAAGATCATTCTAATAAATAATATATAATGTATAAATAATTAAACAGATAAATGCAGTCTCCCGACCAAAAGCCACCGAGAAAACATCCACAAAGAAGAAGGAGAGCCCACCACCCGCTACCCAGGAAGTCCCACTTGCCGAAACTGTCCACGTCCGACCCGGTCCAACTCCGCAATCATCACCAGAATACAGAGGAACAAACAGGGAAAAATAGTAATGTCAGAATTTAACTCTATTTCTCTGTTGTCCGACATCGCCCACAAAACAAGACCAGAACAGACCCAGACAGCTCAACAAATGAAATCCCCACAACCAACGAGCCCCCCCACTCCCTACAAACAACCACCCAACATCTCCAATCAGGGCCACTGAATGCAGCTCTAAAATTCAAACTGCTGACATGTGATATAATTAAGCATTAAATACCAAGTATTGAAACTTCAGCATTAATTTGAAAAGTAGACCGTCTTTGCTCTTTTGGGGATGGAATTCCTGAGATGGGATGGTCAGATGGTCGCCTTTCTCTTGGGTGGTGATGGAATTGCCTGAGATGGAGCTGGGATGGCCAGTCAGTCCACAGGCTCTCGCACAGGATTTTCAACTGTAGCTGGCGTAATCTCTATTTGGGGATGGACATCCAGAGGCGGAGGCAGAAAGAGAATAAAAGCAAGGGTCCTTACACCAATCCCTGAGATGATCCATAATTTACTTGCATTAGATTTGACATTTCCCCATTTAAATGGACATATTGATATCTGTCTGTTAAGTAAGATCTGAACCTTTGTAATGCCCGTCCCTGAATAATGGTATAATTGTGTAAACGATCTAATAGTATTTTATGGTCTACGGCTAAGATTGTTTCTTGATGAGAGGCTTACCCAGTCAACACAATGATGTCACAGCAGTCTCACAGTGATGTCACCATGAGTTTATAGAAAGCTCACGATGATGTCAAAATGTAACCTCACTTTAAACTCACTGTGTGCTCTAACTGTGATCTTAGAGGTTTAGATGTGACTGGTTTGTCATTTGAAGTCATCATTATGATGATGAGTGTTTGCTTTAGTTGAGCTCTCCACTCTACAGTGCTGTCTTCTTCCTCTGGATGCTGGAACTGTGTGTTTACTTTATAGAGCACATTTGTTATATCGAATAATGCGAAAGGAGTCTTTGATGAAAGTAAAATCATGAGTAAATGTTTATGAGAAAAATGTCAGTTTGTGTGATAGTAGAGGTTGAGATTCTGCTGGTTTGAGATGATCAGATATTTCAATGTTGGTGAAACCCTAATAAATCAATGCAATTTAATCGTCAATCAGGTGTTCTTTTTTAACTTCCCTGTTTCTCAATATATTTTTGAATATGTTTTGATTACAATCTATAGTAATTATTCATGTGAACACAGTGTGTATGATGTAATATTGCCATATACATAAGTGGTCATTATAGAAGCTTCCTTACCTGGTAAGTGTTCAGTACAGCACTGGATCTGATGATGAGTTCTTCAGTCTGAGAGAGAGAGAGATGCTCTCATCTACCAGACCAGCTTTAAATAGAACTCCAAAGAGGGCTGGGTGAAAAAACGTCAAGACACACCCACACAACTATATCACAGATGTTAAACGTGTGTTGCGAGATGTAGATATGAATATTATACACTTAAACTTGCCACTGAATCAGGGTTGATCTTCAGTTTGATGTGATAAATGGTGAATTGTTCATGATGTTAATAAATCAATAAAAATAATTTGGCGGATACAATGGCTAAGAATGAAAAAGATGAGAAGATTCGTATCCTGTCAATCACACATCCAACACTTGTTCTTCAAAGCTCAATGATGATGGTACTTCTGCTGCCTTTTTGGGCGCTCGGAAATTCGATAAGTCCCAATTCCTCCCGGAAGTAATGTCTTGATATAGTAACAATAAAACATCTATTTAGGACCATTCCATAAATTATTTCTATAATATAAATAGTGTATATATAAAATATACATATTCATGCTGGAACGCATGCTGGGTGTCATTGTTGAGATTGACAGATGCTGATTCCCAGCATGCATGATAATATTTTGTTCATTATCATCATTGCTAAGATTTGATGTCTGTGTGACAGTTGAAAAAGATCATTTGTTTTTAAAGATTTTAAAACTATTTTTTAATACTTCACAGAGTCTTTTAGGAATCAGGTAAGCTCAGAAGAAGCATACTTTATTCTTTTGAACCATTGCACAATTTGTCTGATAAAGTCTTGCAGTGACTTCATGAAAAATAATAACTCTTAAATTAAGTGAGTTCACCCTAAAATGATAATTGAGATTAGTTGTTGGTTTCCAATATTCTTTCACAGTGTTCTGTTTTTACACTGACTCATGAAATTGATGATCCATTGACAATAACTTCATGTTGTTTTCATGAAGTTGAGTTAACTTAGACTTCATTTCAGGAGGGTGAGGAAATCTTTTCTATACAGTTGAAGGAATGTTTGTGTTAAATGTGAAGTATGTACTGTATGTGTAGTAAGTATCTTTGACATGCTGTCAGCTTGTAAAGCGTGTCATTTTCATTCCTCCCATAGTTTGCATTTCTTCAACAAACTACAGCAATGTTACTTAATAAAGTTATTTTGATATGCTTAATCTTCATAATTCAATATTGTAAGTATACCCCTGATCACAATAATGGTGTTTTGTTGAATTAAAAACAAATCAGCATTCTAAACATTGAAAAATCAACAGTTTTAAACATTAATTCAATGTTTTCTGTCTACCGGGGTAGTCTACATTTGTTTGGAATACATTCATATAATCTATAGCTGCACGGCTGATCTTTTCTCTCCAATGGATCCATCGATGTTCTTTTTCTGATTAATGAAATTCTTTATCAAAATTAACAAACTTTGTAATATTTGTTGTGTATTTTCCATAGCACATTTTTCAATTTAACATGTGTACCGAGGGTAACACTATACAATCAGATGCTATTTGTTAACAGTTAGTATATGCATTTACTGACAAGAACTAACAGTGAACAATACTTCTAAATCATGGGTCTTCAACCAGGGGTCCACAGTGGATCTGCAAGGGGTCCGCTAATTCACTCACAGGCAACTTTTTGTGAAAAATGTTAAGCATGGGTAGCCTACAGAAATAATACAGACAACTCTTTAGGCTATGCACGTGCGCGTCCGCATGCCGTCTCACTGATTAGAATCAGTACATTCTCCCTTACCATAAGGTCAGAGTATGCATGAAAGGAGTTGCGTGCAAACAAAGTGCATTCTCATATATTTCATATAACTTCTGTTGAAATTTGTTTAAACTGCGAAGCGCTAATTTGACAGGAAATGACACCACACCGCTTCTGCATTCTAAACTCTGACAATATTTGTTAAATAAACATGAATAAACAGACATGGTTTTAGCTTTTGTAAAGTAATTTTCACTCCAAATGTCCTAAAATGCACGTGTGTAGATCAAGAAAGTCAGCATTTTTTCGTAAAAACTTCCTTGGTATTTCAAAAATCCGCTTCATGCTCCTGCTCACGCAATGACAGCAATAACAACAGCAAAAGAACAAAATGTACAAGCGCATCACAACTGAGCAAATGACAGAGAAAACTCATCTCAGAAGCCCCCTGAGAGCTTCAGTAGAAGGAGAAGAAATAAGACCACGCTTCATTAATCTTAGTTCATGTTTATTTCAGCTTTACTAAAACATTATTTAATTCAATCATTGTCATTGTTAACATGGGTAAATGCACCTTGAACTAACATGAACAAGGATTAATAAAGGCTGAACATTTCTATTGTTCTCTGTTAGTTCTTGTTAGTTAAAGTATTTTCTACTGATAACGAAAAACAACGTATTGTAAAGTGTTACAGTACCAACAGCAGATCATCTCCTCTCTTACTTTATTGTGAATTAAAATCCTAACACCTATAGGGTTGAGCACTTTAAAAAGGATACTTCACCCAAAAAATAAATTCTGTCAGTATTTCTCTCACCATCATGTCATTTCCTACTGTATAAGGGTCAATGACAAATAAGGTTTTCAAGAAGAGAAAAAATATATTTTAAGCAAAACAGTTTGAAAATGCATTTTATTATCTCCAAAAAATGTATTGTGTTGATTTATATTGGTTTTACAGCATTTTAGGGAGCATTAATTCATTATTAAACAAGATTTCTGATTTTACCACCCAGAAAATGTCAGGTGGTGCGACCATATATTAATTTAAGATAATATACATTTAATGTACTTAGCACTACTGAGACTTGTAAATATGAATCATTGTAGTGTCTAAAATGCATATCAGAAAGTAAATTCCCTTTCTATTTCTTTATTTATTGACCTTTTATTCCAAATCATATAAACGGCTGCTTTCCTGTGTGTTCAAACACCCATTTTTCCATAAGGACTTTTTATGTTTTGTTTTTAACAGTAAAAATGATTTGTATACGTTATATAAAGGTTTACATTTACATTTCTTACTTCATTTTGCAATTGCAGTGGGAATTGATACATTTAAATGTAAATTTGCTGGTTGCACCACCTGACCATGACTGGTCGCACCACCTGACGTTGTGATCAATAATGATTGATATTCACAAAATAAAAAGAAAGATATGTCAATGAATTTTATTCAGGTTTTAATTGGCTGTTTTATTTGAATCATCTGATCTTGAATCTCAATAATATAATTAAATGTAATTAACAAGAAAGTGCAAAACAATACTGCATGTTATGATAACATTTGATCATCGTTTCTTAAGAAATATAAATTTGAAACCTCAAGGAACACATTTAATAAATGAGAACATCTTTTATATGAATCTGAAAATTAGTGCAAATATTGGGCCCAGAAACATTAAGGGCAGAATTCAATCTACTTATCAATAGATTCAGTGGTAACCGTAAGTCAAGATAAAGAACAACTCTTTTCAAATATAATTCTAAATCATGCTTTCAGAAAGCACATGTAATGTACAACATACCTATCTCTATAAAAGATACATGGTTTCAGACCCCTTCTATTTTTAATAATTGAAAATATATGGGACATACAGGTGAAACTCAAAAAATTTGAGTGTCGTGCAAAAGTTCATTTATTTCAGTAATTCAAGTTAAAAAGTGAAACTAATATATTATATAGACTCATTACACGCAAAGTGAGATATTTCAAGCTATGAAAACCTTTTCACAATATTATAATTTAGAATTTGGGTTTTTCTTAAGCCGTAACCCATAATTATCAAAATTATAACAAAGGCTTGAAATATCTTGCTTTGCATGTAATGAGTCTATATAATATATTAGTTTCACCTTTTAACTTGATTACTGAAATAAATTAACTATTGCATGATATTCAAATATTTTGAGTTTCACCTGTACTATATCATTTGTAAAATTAACTATTTAAAATTAACTACTAGTAATAACTGTAATTACCACAAAAAATATAACAGAACACCGTATTAACTAAAGTTGTAATGTATCTAGATATACATAATGAACACAATTCCTTGCTTTTCTTTTGGCCCTTGCAACTGGATCACTTTTTAAATGAGCTCTATGTCGTGCTGTTTTCTCCTTGCTTGATAATGGCATCTACAAAAACAAATTAAAATAGATGAATTTAAAGATGCAATTGTTTTAGTATCAATGTTGATTATACAGTCCTATATTCTTAAAGAATAGGACTTTAGATGGACAATGTGCTCTTTAAATTGTCACTCAAACCATAATAAAATAAACAAATATATATAAATATGTAGATTGCACCTTTAAACAACTTAAAAGCTCTATATATTTATTAAAATGTATTTAATATTTTCAAAAACATGAATTAACATGACTTTTTTTAGTTGGTTTAACTGTAACTCTGCTCGCGACACCTGACATATTGGTCGCACCACCTGACATTTCAAACTCAATTCAAATCTAAGAGGCATTAACTTGGACGCCTATACAAATGTTTGACCTTGTCCTCAAGATTATACATACATTTTTTAAATCAAATACACATTTTTATAATAACAACACATTTTCAAAGTTTTCCAGGGGTCATACCACCTGACATGATAAGTTGAATCAACCTCATCATTACTCAAAAATGTCAAATTATCTACTATTTATGGGAGGGTGACTAACCTTGTTACTGCTTCAAAGTGGTCCTCTGGAGTCATCTGTGTGATGTCATATGCTGTCAAATGGTTTTCTTAAAGGAACATTGCATAAAATTGCATTTTTATGTCGGTCGCTCTCCCTGACATTAGTAGAAGTACATTTTCCGGACAAAAGTTTTTTAAGTAATAGATTAGTTTTGAAATAGGACCGATACACTATTTCCCCTCATGTATAAGGAATTTAACATAAAATCATGCCAAAATATTTGATTAAGAATTTTATTGAGAAAATTAACATTTATTTCTCATTTTTGTTCTCTGTTTGTCTGTTCGGACGGTCGCACCACCTGACATTTTTGGTCTTTCAAACACCAAAACTCAAAAAATCTATTGAATTTCAATAAAATGAGAAGGGTTTCTTATAAAGGACATATTGTAGATCCATTTGATATATGGCATGTATTTATTCCAATTCTTTTTAGGAAAATAATGAATTTGGACACAAAAAATACACGTCATGTCATTGACCCATAAATGACTTTGATCTGATGAACACAGAGAAGGATATTTGGATGAATGTTAGTCATTTTTCAGTTCTGCAACATCATTGACTTCCATAGAAGGAAAAATTCCAGCAGTTGAGGTTGCCGGTAAAATTCTTTAAAAAAAACAGGAAAAGAACGTAAACAGTTTTGCAACCGAAATAAAGTGACAGTAGTGTCAGTAAGTGAAGGTGCTAATAGTGTTTGTGGAGTTAAAAAAACTCCTTGTGAAAACTATGGAATTTCACTGTTCATTTCCCAGAGAATTTGACTTTGTTTTCCATATTTTGAGTACGTTTTTTGACAACCGTTTTCTCTGTGAAATCTAAAAAAAATGTACAAAAAATTTTACAGTGTTTTTCCGTATTTGTTTTTTTGTACAGTTTTTTACCCGTTTTTTTGTGTGAAAACAACAGATTTCACTGTTAATTTCAAAGGCATTTTTTAAAGTGTGTCCTTACATTATTTTAATGTGAATTTTGTGTCATTTTCCTTATACTTGAACTTTATTAAAACTCACAGGGTTTTAAAAGCAAAGGTTTTTTTTTAAAAATGGGAGACTTCTGTAAAATGAACTGTTCAAATGATTTTATGATTAGTTTAGTAAGTTGCTCTGAATTGTCCTCATTCTGGTTGGATTTCAGTTGTAATGTCCATTATTTTTCAAAACAAATTAGCTTATACTGCCTTAGCGACAGCAAAAAGCTATTGGACTGTCGAGTCACTTCAACCCCAAAAGTACATTTTATATGATAAAAAATACTTTTTTAACTAGATGGCGTACCAAAAGAATGGATGCGGCGAAATACTGAATTGCATGCATTGACACTGTCTAGCAGTGATTCAGAGGAGGAGGATTTATTTGCTACTGGGGTAGACGTGGGTGAAACCAACGGCAGTCTGAGAGAAGACAGCGCTTGGAGCACTGTTGACATCAATGATCTTGTGTATGAGGATGCTCAGCATTGTGACAATTCATCTGAGGAAGTGCCTGTTTCTGCATCATCACTTTCACTACATTAAAGCATTTACAATTAGGCATTTGGCAGAAGCTTTTATCCAAAGCGACTTCCTTTGCTTTATCCTAAACATTTTACATAGGTATTTGCCATCCCCTGAGATCGAACCCACAACCTTACGTTGTTAACGCAATGCTCTTACCACTGAGCTACAGGAAATCATTAAGTGATTTAAGGAGCGATTTGACAAAATGGGCTGTGAAGAATAAAGCAACTCGATGGGCTGTGAAGAATAAAGCAACTCTGTTGATGAGCTCCTCTCTGTGTTAAGAAAACATGGTCGTCGGCTGCCAAAAGATGAAAGAACAGTGTTGAGAACTCCACACCAAGTAGAAGTACAGGAATTATGTGGTGGTCAATATCTTTCTTTTGGTCTTGAATCTGGAATGTTGAAAATATGTTCACAGTATTCAGTTCTCCAGAGAAAAAGATGTACTCCTAAATTTCAACATAGATGGTTTTTGACATTGTTCAAGTCACAAATATTCAGATTTGGCAAATTCTTTGTAGTGTTAAAAGGTTTCAGCCTTTTATTGTAGCAATAATTGTGTCAGTGAAAAACCGAATCCTGATAGTGATTTCATGGCAGACATTCTTGAAGAGCTGATTATGATTCAACAAGATGGAATTGCATTCAAAGATGTAACCTTAAATGTAAAAGTGAATGCTTTCATTTTTGACGCTAATGCAAGGGCTTATTTTAAATGCATAAAGGGACACAATGCATACAATAGTTGCGAGCAATGCCCTATTGTTGGAGAATATTTAGACCACTGGGTTTTGTTCAATTACCAGTCACAAGAGACTATTTCGTTAAGAACGAAAGAGAAATTCAACAGGCTCTCTTACTTATCTCATCAAAGTGGACACTCAACCCTGGTATATGCAGTCTTGTCATGTATACATTCATATACATTTGGTCTGTCTAGGGGTGGTTAGACGCTTACTGACCTTCCTCAAACAGTGTCCAAGAGTGTGTAAACTTTCTCAAAGACAAATTGAATAAATATCATCCAAACTTGTTTCTCTCAATGGAAAACTGCCAAGAGAATTTGCCCGACAGCCACGATCTCTTGCCTTTCTGGACAGTTGGAAAGCAACTGAATTCTGTCAGTTTCTAACTGTAGACTGGACCTGATGTTCTTCGTTCAGTGTCGCCTGAGAACTTCTACCACCATTTCCTTAAATTTAATGTTGCAATGTCCATACTGTTTGACTCTGATGAAACAAAGAATAGCAGAAATGGATAATGCCAAAGTTTGCATTGCACCAGCACCTCACCACTCATTTGTGTCTTCAAAAAAAAAGGACTCTTGCTTTCTTTATGGAAATGCCTATGTAAATGAAAAGAGATCTGATAATATGTGTGTGTGAGATGTCTACCACCTTGACAGTTTAGACAGTTTCTTTGAGAATCCTTCTAGCTCTAAACTTATAATCATTTAACTTCTGAGAGATGGAAGAAGACCTGGAAAACGAAAGAACATTAAACAGATAGTCCATAGGAAAGAAGCTTTCCAAGACACTAAAGAGCCATCCAAGGAATGTAGGTGTGTAAGCCTTAAATGGTGTTAAAGAAATGGTCATTTTATGTTTTTCTATAAAGGTTGTGTTTTATTAATAAAAAAATGTATCTAATTTCAAACACACACATGTGTAAGCCTGTGGATACATTTTTATCCATTTCGACTAACTTTTCACCCCACAATAGCCAACTAAACTAACCAGTCTTACTAAATTTGCATAGCTCATTCTGAATGCTTTACCGATTTTTTAGATTCGCTATTGACTGAAAGGTTTCAACAATTTGAACAAATCGGTTCAAAGAAGTAATTTGTTAATGAATCGTTCTGACATAATTTTGACAAGAGACTGCTGCTGCACGAAATTTCATGAACGTTGCCAGCTCAAATGTTTCTATGCAGAAAAACCTGCTTTGTGATGTAACACAGTCCTTTATTTGCTGTTTTTATCTCCCATAAGACTCTGTTAGATTTTTATGGTCATCTATTGCTCCTCTTAACAGAAAAATAGGGTACTATTGTAATCTATCCAAGCCAAAGCAGTTCTTCTGGACAACTTTCAAATAGCTCAAATATTCAGAGTCCCCCTGAATGCCTCTCACAGGCCAGGATGAGAAGCCCCAATGAGTCCCTCTTAAGAATCAGAATCAGAAAGAGCTTTATTGCCACGTATGTTTGCACATACAAGGAATTTGTTTTGGTCACAGGAGCATCCAGTACACAGAATGAGCAACAACACAGAGACCATCAAACAATACAAAAACAGTTACACAGATGATTTAAATAAGGGCCTATGGGTATAAAAATTAAGAAATACAATACAATAAACATAAGAGTCAAGCTATAGAGAGTAAAGTTATGTGTGTATGTAAATATTCACAAGTAAAAAATAGAATAGACTATTTCAGTAAAAGGGCGTTATATACAGCAAGCTGAAATATAATTTACAGAAAAGTTGTATAAAAAATAGATAGTGTATTATCTGAAGGATATTGAAGATTGCATTTTATTATTATTGCACAGAGTTAATTGCACATAAGAAGTCTTGCACGCAAGACTTTTTTTTTTTTTCAAAAATAAATTAACTGTTCAAGAGGTAGATGGCCTGAGAGAAGAAGTATTTTTATTGTCTGGTTGTTTTGCTGCTCAGTGCTCTGTAGCGCCGACCAGACGGCAGCATTGTGAAGAGATGATGGCTTGGATGTGAGAGGTCCAGGGTGATCTTCTGAGCCCTTTTCCTCACTCTGGATGTGTACAGTTCTTGGAGGGTGGGCAGGGGAGCACCAATGATCTTCTCAGCAGTCCAAACGGTCCTCTGTAGTCTTCTGAGGTCTGACTTTGTGGCTGAGCCAAACCAGACAGTGATGGATGTGCAGAGAACAGACTCTATGACTGCTGAGTAAAACTGTTTTAATAGAGTTTGTGGTATGTTGAACTTCTTCAGCTGATGTAAGAAGTACAACCTCTGCTGGGCTTTTTTAGCAATAGAGCCAATGTGATTGTCCCACTTCAGGTCCTGAGAGATGGTGGTGCCCAGGAACCTGAATGACTCCACTGCTGCCACAGTGCTGTTCATGATGGTGAGAGGGGGGAGTGCAGGGGGGTTTCTCCTGAAATCCACAATCGTCTCCACTGTTTTAAGCGTGTTCAGCTCCAAGTTGTTATGACTGCACCAGACAGACAGCTGCTCAACCTCCTGTCTGTAAGCAGACTCATCACCATCCTGGATGAGGCCAATGAGTGTGGTGTCGTCTGCGAACTTCAGAAGTCTGACAGAAGGGTCCTGGGTAGTGCAGTCATTTGTGTACAGGGAGAAGAGCAGTGGGGAGAGAACGCATCCCTGGGGGGCGCCAGTGCTGATTGTGCGAGTGCTGGATGTGAGTTTCCCCATTCTCACTAACTGTTGCCTGTCTGTCAGAAAGCTGGTGATCCACTGACAGATAGAGCCAGGAACAGATAGCTGGGTTAACTTTTTCTGGAGAAGTGATGGGATGATGGTGTTGAAAGCGGAGCTGAAGTCCACAAACAGGATCCTTACATAGGTCCCTGGTCCATCCAGATGTTTCAGGACAAAATGCAGCGCCATGTTAACTGCATCCTCAACAGACCTGTTTGCTCTGTAGGCAAACTGAAGGGGGTCCAGTAAGGGTTCTGTGATGTCCTTCAGATAAGCCAATACCAGTCTCTCGAATGACTTCATGACCACAGATGTGAGAGCGACGGGTCTGTAGTCATTCAGTCCTGTGATTTTGGATTTCTTTGGGATGGGGATTATGGTGGAGCACTTGAAACAGGAGGGAACTGTGCACAGATCCAGTGATCTGTTGAAGATCTTTGAGAAGATGAAGGCCAGTTGAATAGCACAGCTTTTAAGACAGGCTGGTGAGATACCATCTGGGCCTGGTGCTTTTCTTCTCTTTTGTTTCCTAAAGACTCTGCACACATCCTCTTCACTGATCTGAAGTGCAGGAGGTGGGATGACTGAATGTGATAGGTGTTGTGTAGAGAGAATGTCAGAGTTGGGGTGAGGTGTTAAATTAGCATTTTCAAATCTGCAGTAAAAGTCATTCAGATCATTGACAGGGTGTTGATTGCCTGCAAAATTGGGGGATGGTGGCTTGTAGTTAGTGATGTCTTTAAGGCCTTTCCACACAGACGCAGGGTCATTGGCTGAAAACTGGTTTTCCAACTTTTTAGAGTAGTTTCTCTTAGCCACTCTGATCTCCTTTGTCAATGTGTTCCTAGCCTGCCTGTACAAGACCTTGTCCCCGTTTCTGTAGGCATCCTCCTTGGCTTGGCGAATCTGTCTGAGTTTTGCTGAGAACCATGGTTTATCATTGTTGTATTTTAGGGAGGTCCTAGTAGGAATGCACAAATCCTCACAGAAATTGATGTATGATGTTACAGTTTCTGTGAGCTCGTCCAGATCGGTGGTAGCAGCTTCAAAAACACTCCAATCGGTGCACTCGAAACAGGCTTGTAGGGCAAGCTCTGTTTCGTTGGTCCATCTTTTAACAGTCCTTACAACAGTTTTGGCAGATTTTAGTTTCTGCCTGTAGGCTGGGATAAGGTGAACCAGGCAGTGATCAGACAGTCCTAAAGCTGCTCTAGGGACAGAGCGATATGCATTCTTTATTGTGGTGTAGCAGTTGTCCAAAATTTTTTTGCCTCTGTTAGGGCATGTGATGTGTTGTCTGTATTTTGGCAGCTCGAGTGTAAGTTTTGCATGATTAAAGTCGCCAAGAATAATGATAACGGAGTCCGGATGTTGTTGCTCTGTGTCCGTGATGTGATCGGCGAGGTGTTGTAACGCCACGCTCACGTGCGCTTGCGGAGGAATGTAAACACACACGAGAATGAACGAGGAAAACTCTCTCGGCGAGTAAAAGGGCTTACAGTTAATGAAGAGTGATTCTAGGTCGAGACAACGCATCTTCTTCATCACTGTTGTATCTGTACACCACTTTTCATTGATGTAGAAACATACCCCACCTCCGCGCGTTTTTCCTGTTGATTCTGCGTCGCGGTCCGCTCTGAACAGCTGGTAGCCGGGCAGATGTAACGCGCTGTCCGGGATAAAGTCGTTCAGCCACGTTTCCACGAAACACAAAACAGCAGAGTTTGAAAAGTCCTTATTTGTCTTAATTGCTGTTTGCTGTTTGCTGTTTGCTGTTTGCTGTATGCTGTATGCTGTTCTGTTCTTGTAAGTTGTTTGCTTCATGCCCTCGTCTCGCCTTGTTCCTGTCTCCCTTGTATAGTAAGTGTCAGTTTAGTGTTTGTTTCTAGTGCTTCGTCTTGTAGTTTAATCAGTTAGTGTTCCTTGTTGTTAAAGTTTATATATTTATTCCTGTTCTGTTTTCCCCCTCGTGGGTTTTTGTTTTGCCTTTTGGTCTTTTGTTGTCAATAAATATCTTTTAACCCTTCACCTCCCTGTCGTCCTGCCTTTGCCTGCAATTGGGTTCAACCATGTCGATCCTGACAGCTGTCTATGTCCGTGTGAGAGCCACTTGTGGCCTGAGAAGCAAACATACTCCAGTCTGTGTGTAGAAACCTTTCCTGGAGTGTAAAGTCTGCCCCCGCAGGCCACACCTTGATGGTCTTCACTGATGGCTTCACACGATTAATGAGAGGTGAGTACTTGGGGGTGATGAACAAAGAAAGGTGATCCGATTGACCCAGGTGGGGGAGGGGGGTCGCGGCGTAAGCTTCAGCCATGTTTGTATAGACATGATCCAAAGTTTTGTTTCCTCTTGTGTGGCAGGAAACATGCTGGTGAAATTTAGGGAGCACTGTCTTTAAGTTAGAGTGATTAAAATCTCCCGCGACAATAAATGCAGCCTCCGGGTGAGCACTCTGTTGTTTACTGATGGCTGCATGAAGTTCTTTCATAGCAAGCTTGGCATCAGCATCCGGTGGAATATAAGCTGCCGTTATAATGGTGGAAGTGAATTCCGTGGAAGATAAAACGGTCTACATTTAACCATGAGAAACTCAAGGTTAGCCGAGCAGTGTCTCCCGACAATAACAGAGTTCCTGCACCAAGCTTTATTGACATAAATGCACAGTCCACCTGTGAAACACTATTGGGAAGGTAACAAGGAAACGAGATGGCGGGAACAGAGCCGCGGACCGGAGGAAGTGTATAGAAGAGCGCTAGGTAAACTATCGCTCTCTCTCTACACGAAACCTAAGACTATGCAATGGCTCCACCACGAGACCAAGAATAGACATGACAAGATGGCGGAACCATGACACTTTCTCTCTTTTTCTCTGTATGCTAGTTTTCTCTCACAAACGTGAATACCCTGCCCCCCCGCACTTATTTTCGCATCATTCAGTACGGCCAGGACTACAAACCCCATGCTTCTTAAAGGGACAATACCCATATTCCCGCAACAAATGAACAACCAAAATTATGCGTTTACCCCATTAATTTAATTTAAATTACAGTTTGCACATTTAATGTTAAAAGGATAACTGAAAGGCATATTTTTTGGGCCACGCCATGGCCTGTTGTAGGAGGAACATCAACGACTGCTAGGGGGGGCACGGCACTCGAATGCCACTCCCCCATAGTGCTGGCACTGCATTTGATGTTACAGTAAAACATAAATAAGACAGCTTTTTGTAGCATATAATTTCAAAGATAAGTCCGACATCCGTGAGGAAACTAAGCAACATTATAAGTGCAGAGAACATGCGGTACGCCGTTTGCACTTCAACATGCCTTACTATCCGCATTAAACAATGTAACGTTTGTTTGTTTGTAACAATGTATGTAACAAACAGGTAGCCTACAATCTGAAATATCAGCTTTATAGACACTTCACCACATGCTTTTATGCAGACTTTTGGATCACTCACCTTTAAAATAGCCTCTAAGTAAACACCATTTTCGACATATCAAACTGAATGTGTTCATTTTGTTTTGTATTTTTAGGTAAGAAGCTCTTTGGAAGAAGTGCCATGAGAATAACTCCACAGCTGACAGCCGAGATTGCCTGCTCATTTTCCTGATGTGTTTTCACACATTCACGCACGTCCGCACACACAAATAATAGAATAATAAAAACATTTTACTTATTACAATGATCACAGTTATGTGCTGTTTTTGCGTGTGTTTCCTCATTTGTTTTCATAGTTGTTAGTTAGTTCCGCACCTGTTTCTGTTCTCCCTGATAACGTTTCCCATGTATGTCCCGTGTTTTGCTCGGTACTGCCATTCTTTTGTCAGGTATAGCTTTGGTTTTATGGTTCTTAGTTGCTCCTTCTTATGGATTTATTAAAGACAAACCTTTATGAAATTCTACTCCTTTGTTGTGCATGTTTTACAGCTACAACCACACATGATAACAATGTCTCGCTTGTATGTTTTCAATAAAAAAAATGACGTTTGAGGGACGTTTGCTCAGGTCATTTAGGGGACGTTCTGGGGACCTGTTTTGTTAGCTGGGGAGCTCCATCTTGAATACACATGAATTAAAACGAGTTGTAAAAAAGCACAAAAGGAATAGAATTTATAGTAAAAACTATAAATAGTAGCAGCAGCAATAAGTGCGTTTGTATGTGTGTAGCAACAGATTTGTAACTTTTTAAATATTTTAAAGTAATTTATTATATGCATTCGTGAGTGTGTGTGACATCAGAAACTGTGACAGATGTCTTTCTACATCTATGACACTTGACTCTGCTGCAACACCTGAGCTATGTGCACTGTGTCCAGAAACATTCTAGTTTTGAATAGATAAACAAACTATTCAGATAAGAGATACTATAAGTTAGCCAATCACTTCTAATACCTCGACTTACTATTGCATTTAAGTGCTTGTAAGAAAAACCTATGTTCCACACTAGGATTAATTACATACTGAAACCTACATTATATGAATATGTTCAATGTTGTATTTTTGTATTACGACATATTATTTCAAAGTAAAGTTCATTACAAATGTCCACATTGCTGTGGCTTTTATTCTAGGTTTTTACGTGTACAAAGGTACTATATCGCAAGCTCATCTCAGGCTGTTTAGTAAACAGGTTTTACCCTAAATTCGACCTTATCTACTGATATTTCAGCCATGCAATTTAAGCTTAACCAGTGTTACCAGCTGTGTTTTCAGCTTTTTTTTACCTCCATGGCACTGCTTTCCTGCCGTGCAGCAGCCGAATTCAAACCCCTTAATAAGAGTCCGCTTAATATTATGCATTTGGCAGCATCGGATTTAAGTGCCCTTTTTTGCATTCTCTAACTTTTTCTGCACCGCCTCTCATTTTTTTGGGGTCCATTCTCTAGCTTTGACTGACAATTGGCTTGTGTTGCACTGGCACTCCAGCCCTCTGATGACGTGCATGACTGAACGGCCAATTCTGATCTCCTGACCAGGCTGGCAGTTGCTGACTGGGGCAAATGCTTAACATTTATTATTAATATTATTGTAACCATAGTGAAATTGTGCAAGCGATAAATCCAGTCATGTTTCGGCCTTTACAATATATTTTTAAACATGTTCTTTTTTTTTCATTTAAAAAATATGGTCCCAGCCCCTCTGGAATCGGACAGAATTGCCCGATGGCCAATTTCGCTGCTGAATATAATATCATATAAATATTTTCCTTCTTAAAATTAGTTGTTGTAGTCCTCATTTAATATAAATTGCTTATGATGTGTCTGCTAAGGTTTTTCGTGAAAGTAATATTAGTATCATATTTTAAG
Organism: Triplophysa tibetana; assembly: GCA_008369825.1. Lineage (NCBI taxonomy): Eukaryota > Metazoa > Chordata > Actinopteri > Cypriniformes > Nemacheilidae > Triplophysa > Triplophysa tibetana. Next base: position 26,649,463 of record CM017897.1, read on the forward strand.
ATGTTTTTATCTGCAGGTTTTCTTACTTTAAACTTTTTGGCTAACAAAAACCGACCCAAATCTTAACTGAGCCACTTTCTTTGTATGGCAAGCCTTACTCAAGCAAGGATGTATCCAAATTAATGCTTGGCTTTTGTTTCTTCTGTCTGACCGGACTCACGCCAAAATCGAGCCTAATTCTGTTTGACACAAGACTGTGAAAAAAAAATCTTAGAATTAAATCAAATTTGGCCAAAAATTGGTTGCTATCTGGGATATACTTTCTAGAAAAAACAATTAACCAAAATACAATTCACGATTCTAATATCTACAGTTTATTACTGTTCTATTGAAAAACAGGAGTAAACTATACATTTTCTGCCATTTACTGTGGTTTTTACAGCAGACTTTTCAGAAAACGATAACAAAACAGCATTTTCAAACACACAGTTATTGATTATTTGGACGTATGAACATGAACCCGTCTGTTAATATGCGCTTAGTTTGTTACTCAGATGGTGGCTGTGCACTGCATTAGACAAATAGCTAATTTACATCTTTAATGTAGATGTATGGTGATTTGTTCAGACTATATCTTGTTAATAAATCAGGATTGTAGCAGCAGTTAAATGGACTCCTGGTGTCTGACAACAGAACACAAAATATGTGAAAATGGCTTAATTGGTCCCTCAAGTTGTATTAGAATATCGTTATACGTGACTGATCAGAGAGTAGAAGTGAAACAGATTTCAGGAGCCAACACTGGTCTAAACACTTGCCTGACATCATGATGTCACGAATATGCTTATTAGCATGTGACATCACAACCGTCACAAGTAACTCAATATCCTGTGGGAAACACTGGAATCTTTGTGTTATTTGCTGAAACTATTCCACTGTAATACATTGTTTCAAGACTAAGAAATATAACATTATAATACAAGAGTCAAGAGCCCAATAAAAAACGTATCACCACAATGGTTATTTGATTATAGTTTAACACTTCTCCAAAATTAAAAGCGTAATGATTATTCATTGCGATTTAGTATTTAAAAAAGCATTTTTTATTAAGCGGCCCTGCAACGATGTGTCATGCATTATGACTTTTTTACAACGTTTAACTTGCTGTGTTCTCGTGCTTAACATGGTCAACATGTCACAAAACGAGTTGGGTGTATTACGTAGTATTTCTGTGCACGATATACTCCCCCAGCGATCATACAGGTTTTGGAACGTTTTTCTTGAAACATATAAAACTGTTTAGTAACAACTTCTCTTAGTCCCTTATTGAACAATTCTCCCAAAAAAGCACACGGCACGGCCACAGGAGAGCAGGAGAAGGAGCAATATCAGATTGGCAGAAACCCCGTGTGTTAGGGCCGCTTTAACATTGATTCAATGGTTGTTTGCTATCACAATATTATTGTGATATCAGGTTGAACAATGAATATCAAGCAATTTAACAATAATAAAGACAAGCACTCTAGGCCGTAGCTAGGGTTTTCAAAATTTGTGAGGTCTGGGTCGGGTGTCAATAATAATTATAATATTACCAATAAATGCTTTAAATGATTCTGCTTTAAAAAATATAATGATTAATAATGTTTTGGGTATGTGAGATGGGTGTACTAATGATTAAGCTAACAATATATTGTGCTTCTCTTCACGTTGGGGAGTCAGGTTTACTACGTTACACTAGTCACTCAGTATTTTCACTGTCAAAAAATTTGTTTTGGGGAAATTATTTTAAATGAACAAGGTTAAAAAAGACATGCTGTGAAAAAAAAACATACCCAATTTAAAAACCAAAATGTTTCATATGCGACTCATCACTGTGTGCGGTAGAGATGCGCGGATAAACTAAAATGTCACCCGCATTTGCTGCTTCGAATAAATTATCCACCCGCCACCCGCACGTATAATTTTTTCTGATATAGATATCCGCACCTGACCCGGACTCGATCGTCACTTTAAGTACTCAGTACATTTTCTAGTACTGTCTTTGTCTGTAAATGCTTCAATCTAATCTTTCGATTTAGCACACACATGATGTACCATATAAGAGGTACCAGTCTTATGGATTTCATGTACATACAGTGCCTCACAGTCGTTGCATATTACATACGTTGCATTGTTTTGTTTTTAATTCTCCCTTTTTAAATTTCTCTCGGATCTGTTTTGCCGTCCTCTACCCTTGCCACATGCGCATTTCTTTAAATTACTGAAAATTAGAGCCTAATTAAAAAGGCATTTAAAACATTTGTATTTTTGGAGAAATGTTGTTAATATTGTATATTATATCATCCAACCGTGACCCACCCGCAATCGCGGATCGCGGATCATCAACAGCCTCCGCGAATTTAAGTCTTTTGATCACATGACACAATAGCCGCCCGCATCAAGTGAAATTAATCCATCTTTATACACCAGGAATAATAAACAGCTTTGCAAACTTTATAGACTGAATTATGCAAAGCAGACAGAAGAGTTTTAAACTTTATTCTGTGACCTTATAGCTGGCTACGGCCATCCAAGCACTGACTCACATCCCATTGTTTTTTTAGCCCCAGTAACTGCTTGATTAGTTTGAATCACATCTGTGTTACACAATAAGCAAGTTCTTCAGATATTTAGGCAGAATGCAAGAAAATATGATTTAAGAAATGCACTGACACAGAAAAGCCTCCAGCAGCTAGAGCAGGAAAAACATGTTTTGTGGTTGTTGTTGAGTGTGGTGGGACGTCCCTAACACTTTTAAAAGCTTTAAAAGTTACCCCACTGCTCAGTGCAGTCCTAAGAGACTTCACATGTAAACCACATCTTGATTTATGCAAGACTTGCATTAAGATTTACAAATATTTTTGAATCCCACTCTCACGGTTACGGAAAATTCTAGATAAGCCATGGATTCTGGGAAAATCAAAAGAAAAGCAAATGAAAAGAATGGCAAAAAAAAAGCAAACATCCAATAACCAAAGGTCCAACAATGTCCAAGGTAGTTACTCTACAGATGAAGATATCTGTGGGTCAAGAGGAGGCTGAATGCGCATGTAAGGGTATTTTTAGCAGTATTCATAGTGTTCAAGAATCCGGTGACTGGAGCTCCGATGAAGACGAACCCAGTGACAGGGGCTCAGGTGATGAAAAACCCAGTGACCGGGGCTCAGGTGATGACGAACCCAGTGACAGGGACTCAGGTGATGACGAACCCAGTGAGGGGGGCTCAGGTGATGACGAACCCAGTGACAGGGACTCAGGTGATGAGGAACCCAGTGACGGGGGCCCAGGTGATGACGAACCCAGTGACAGGGGCTCAGGTGATGACGAACCCAGTGACAGGGACTCAGGTGATGAAGAACCAAGTGAAGGGGGCTCTGGTGATGACGAACCCGGTGACGGGGGCTCAGGTGATGACGAACCCAATTATGGGGACTCTGGTGAAGACGAACCCGGTGACGGGGGCTCTGGTGATGGCGGCAGCAGTGATTTTGATTGATAATAATTAGGGATGATGATTGGACAGGTAAGAAACAGTTACTTTATAATCAATGTCTCTTTAACCATTGCTTCCAACAATATGAGCATTTTATTATTTTATATAGATTCTGAAGTTATATTGATTTATAATTTTAAAAAGATATGTGTGGATAAAACGGTCTGGTCACAAGTGAGCTACTGAAGCTTGCTATTTTATTGAACTGCTTAATAAAATAGAGCAGTTAAGTAAAATATGTTGCTAACAATATGTTACATTACTATAAGGTTTTATTAGTTATTGTTAGTTATTTAGTTGATATGAATAAATAATTGAAGAATCCTGTTTGCAAAAGCTCAGCTGTATGTGTTTATTACAAACTTGTGGTTCATGATTGCTCTTTGAATATATTTGTTTCATATTGTTTGCATTTGTGGAAACAATGCGATGCATGTGTAGGGTATTGATCAATATTGATGGTGTTTGTATTGAAATATGTCAAATGTTCAAATTAATGGCTGACCTCGGTTACATAAATAACAAACAAATAGAGTTCATAGATTGTCTCAATGCACATGAAAGAAAGACGATATAAACATCCATGAAAATATTTTAAGTTTAATTTTTACTTCACATCAGCATTTCTGGATGTATTTTTGCCATTCCAGTACATTCCTAGACAACAAGATTAGCTCTCAGATGGGTTTCTATAAAGTCAATTCTCTTTCAGTGCTTGTAATGGTGTTTAGCTATCATCACAATAATCTCTGAGCCAATTTCAAGCTTAGCCTGATTTGCCACAACAAATACATTTCAACACTCTGTTGACCACAGAAAATCGGGTATTTAACGTCAAGAGTCAAGAGCCTAAAGCACAAACTGATCACAATAATGGTGTTTTGTTGAACATTCAACATATTTACAACATTAATAGCAGGTGCACAAGTGATATTGATTCAATGCAATTACCATTTACAAATCATTTTTCTACATTGATTCAACAATTTCTAGTTGATAGCTTTCTGTCTGGAGTGTCTGTTGTAGTTAGTTAAAATATATTTTTAATGTGATAACCTAAGTTGACTTTATTTCACTACTAAACATTTCTTAACTGTATGTAAATATTTTTGATTTTTTCCAATGCTTTAAGGTGAATATGAACTTGTTTTCTTTGCAGTATTTGAGGCCTGTTATTTTATTTTGACCTGTATCCCTGCTTTCGTTTTCTGCAAGTAAATGCAAATAGAAACAATATTTTTATTTGACATATGCGAAAAATATTGTTAGTAATTCACAGAATGAAACAAAAATGTAAATTTACCCAAACTCACACCTATATGTAGTAAAGTCAGAAAAACTGAATAGGTGCTTTAAATGGTCTCTTCTGTTTTCCACAGCTGTAATATTTGAGAGAGAGTAGATGGACGGCTCCAGTAAAGAACATCATCAACACAAGGACAACAGCACAGAGAACTACTATCAAACTACAGTCAACATCAGGATCATTTGTCACATTTTGAATGTTAAACATCATCGTTATAAAATAAAGTTCCCTCCTTTTACTGAATCCTTTCATGTTCACATATGTGGATTTACTTTAATTTTTGTTGTATCTTATCCTATTCTCTTGTTCAGCCAACATAACATAGTTGAGATAAATGCACAGATGAATGAAAATGTATATTGATTGTCCCTTTGTGCTCACCTTACACTGCCAAAAAAAAGTACTGTCAAGGTATAATTTTGTTCATTGGCGAATAAAACATTTAACTGTTCTTTTACAACACACCCCTGGGGTGCCCAAACTGCAGAGTCTAGCTCCAATCAAACAAATCAGGGGTCGATTAGAACAAACTCTAGTGCGATTGATCTGTTAGTGCCGTTTATTTGTGTAAGTGTAAACGCTGACACCTGAACTCTATTGCACACCAAACAAGCGGACCAAGACTGCTGAAAAGATGGGTCTCGATCGACTTTCAAACGAACTCTGGTGTAGTTAAATTGAAATACGAACACGCAGTCAAGGCATGGAACCAAACCAAAAACAGGAAGTTATTTCAATATGTGACTCGAAAATTAAGTGATTTGGTGAAATTAAAGATATATCAGAATAATTTAATTGCACCGTTATGACTGCTTTAAACACTTTATGAGGTCTTCGCGAGTTACCAGCTTGCTAAAAATAGCCTCAAATGAACTGACATACACTGAGCATGTTACCCAGCACAAAGCATTGTTTTGGATGTCCGGTAAGTTCTGTTTTAAAATAAAAATGCTAAGTATTGTCCAATCACATGCAACTTTATATGTAGGTGTAACTGAGGCAAGCCAGTGAAGTGCTTTGCAGTATGTAAACCTCACTCTCCGGCCTCAAGGACTCTCTAGCGACAGATGCTAGAGGCTGTGGTCTTTAGCCTCCTCATTAGAGCCCCTGACTCCCATGTCGAACTGACCCGGTTAGAGGCCCGCCTGGAGCAGGTGTGGTTTGATCCGGTTACATAGGCTGTTAGGTTCGATATCTTAACTTTGCTGTTAAAATGCCCGTCTGAATGCTAAGCAAACCAGGAATCCATTATTTTTGGTCCGGGTCAAAATTACTAAAATAACTACAAGTATGAACACACCCCCAAACACACCTGAACAAGCTCATGAACGTCTTCAAGATCCACAGAAACCCTGACAGAAACCATCAATTATAAAATGTGTTGATTTGTCACTATTCTTTATTTTCTTACACTGACTCTTCATGTCTAACTTAGTCGTCAACTTACTATTTTCTGTTTATTTATAAAGTCTGATGCTGTTCCTCTGCTTCAATGACACATAGAAATGTCATGCAATTTACATCCACTACAATAAACATTGGCGGAACCTATTTTTTTCTCAGTTTCACTTGCCTCTACAAACATATTTCAAACACTGTTACAGCAGACAGCTTGCAAAACTTGCTGTTAAAAATGCAAGAGTTAAGAACCCGACTAAAGCAAACACTTATCACAATAATGGTGGTTGACAACAACATTTACCAATCAAGGGTTTAACATTGATTTAATTGTTGTCATCTGCTCTCTTGCTGTCAGGCAAGCTGGCTTAGGGTTGAGGATAAACTATGTAGGACACCGCCCCTTGAGGGATGAGTTTTGGTACACCTGCATGAGTCTAACCACTTAGCTACGTGGTTTTCTGGAAACAGGTATCGCTTACGGGTATTTTTTCTTAATCATCCTTGACAGTTGTTCCCAAACCTGTTTGTGTGGTCCTGTTAACAACAGAGAAATATGGAAAGGAGTTCAAACCCAGTTTACAGTTCAGCTAAGAAACGATTACTTAGGAAAGAGTAAGACTATTTTAATATACCATGGTCTGTTTGAATACTTCTAATTGGCAGGAAGATGTGCATTCAAACTGTTTAATCCACAGGTAGTTTCAGTCAGTTCCATCACAATTTGAAGCAATGACAGGTGATTCAATATCTGCGCTGCATGTAAGCTAGACGTTACAACCTGTCTTGTGTCTCTTCTAATTCCTCCCTGCAAGCAAGCAGCTCACACATAGCCTCAACTGTTGATTTTAAATGTTGATCACTTTTGCACTTGATATTAATGTTTAAATTTCATCAAACAAACATTACTTTGATCAGTGTTTGCTTCAGTTGGGTTGTTGACTCTTGACTTTTTATGTTTAATTTTCGTCAGCTGTCCATGTGATGTGTTTTAAAACAGATATGTTGTGGCATAGAGAACTAAGATCCAGCGGGATCAGAACATGATAGTTATTACCTCACAATGAAGTTCTTTAGATGACTTTTAAGTGTGATATGCTATTCATAAACAAAAGCAGAGTTATGGACAGTGTCAGTTAGACATGAGGAAACTGTGTATGAATCTCAACAATAGTGGGAATCAACAAAAGAAATTGTTATGCAGCAGCGCATGCTCGTTATAATAATAATACAAGAGTCTTTCAAGACTTTTATTTTGTTGATACTCACTATTGCTGAGATTCATACACTGTTTCTTTATGTCTGAGTGATCTCAATAAATGACTGTTGAAGCACACAGCCACTATATATGGAACTCTAATAGTCAGGGGTCCAACTCAAGGAAACACTGATCACTATGAGAGTAAGTTTCAACTAAACTTGTTTAGGTTTGTATGAAGAGTGTTGATGTCTTAGTGTATCAAAAAGGCTTTGTTATTACTAATTACTTTTACCTATATCATGAAAACATCAACAGAATATACCTAATTAAAAAAAATCACTCTCTTCAAACTTAACCAAAGGAAAACAGAACTTCATAAAGGTTGGTGACCATCAGGTGGCTGATCTGTTCTCTGGTTAGAATTGGTTACCAATGCAGTTGCAATTTGTAACTGCCATTACTTTGATCAGTGTTTGCTTTTTTTGTTTTGCTTTTTTTTTTTTTTTTTTTTCAAATTTCATATGAACCTTAAAAAGTTATAGTTGAAAACTATTTTATTAAACAGACTTTTTAAAGTTGGAGTCAAGGTTGGTTCAACTAGAAAATAATAATTCATGTTGCTCTTCGGAGAAAGAAATTGAGTCAATGTAAATTTTCTATGGAACTATTTGACTCTTGTATTTTAATGTCAAGATGTTATTGTTTGTTGTAAAAGAATAAGAAGAAAATGTTGTTGTGGCACTCAACACTAAAATCCATTGGGATCAAGTGATTGTGACCATAGTGCAGTTATCAGTTCAGATCTAAATTAGTGGTTGTCAACCTTGTGATACTAAGGTCATCCCAAACCTCTCCTATTGTCTGGCACGCCCCATCATTATAGATAGACAGGCAAAGAGCTATTAAAATGTCTCAATCTGGTGTATCGCTCTTTATTTCAACTAACTGCTCCTCCGTGTCAATTGATAGATCTTTACTGGGCAACTGAAGGGGTCTCTGACGCAGGCAAATTAATGAAATCCTCAACGAAATAACGGACAAATTGAACTGCAAATTCAACCTTTGATAACGTCTACTAGGTATGCCAATGCCAACCACAGGGGGTCTTCCAAGAAATATTCAAGATCGGACTTTGCGTCAACTTCACTTTTGAACGCAATGTAAAGTCTGACCTCTGGAGAGCTAGCTGTAGCGGTTTTAGCTGAAAATCTGGCCGAGAATCCTCTAATCGGAGCCAGGCTTAATTTAACCGATCTTAAAAACCGATCGGAATATAGTAATATTCCACAAGCACATAATAAGTTTGTTATTTCACAGCTGGAATGTTAGTTTCTCAGTTATAGCTTAATGCTCCTGTCGTGTCCATCCACATTCAGTGAGCCATAATCAGTCAGCACAGAGTCTGCAGGTATTTATGAATGCATATTATGAGGACAATAGCTCATTGCTCATGGCAGATTGCTGTGTGAAGGCTTTCCGTGTCACCCATCATTGTAAATACAGCAGACTTTTACACCGATGCTAAGCTCCAGCTAAAGCTCTTGGCCATTAAAGGATGGAAATCACGATCGGTCGTCCAATGATCCACGCGTTTCACAATGGTGCCGCCATGCGATGTCTGAATGTTCTTAAAGCACAAACGAGCGGTCATTTCGACCCAAGGCCTTATAGGGATGGGTGAGATGGGGGTGACAGAGGTCGTAGTGTCCATAGGAGAGCTGTTGCTAGAGCTAGAGGCAGCTGATTGGGCAGATCGCTGGTCAACTGATCAAATGTTTTTCTAATTTACAGAAGATCTCTATCTTTAAGTCCTTTCAAGCCAAAATGTATTGAAATCTTGATGTCAATATCCAGCATGTTTTCCAAAATACCCTGGCGCCTAAAGAGGTGAACTATGACTTACAGAGTGATCGAGCCATACGATCATGAATCGTACCCCGAGACTGTTGTAGAACAAGAACCACAGCACCAACGACTTCAGGTGGACCTTGTCCTGATAGCAAATTGTTGCAGCCCAAACCCGGCCCACACCATACTCACCATACCACCTCATCTGGCCCACATACCGCGTGGAATGATGGCACTTGGGCGGACCGCTCTTGTTTGCCAGATTTGTGCCGCATGCATGCCAAAGCTATGCCACATGTCAAACATCAAAACAAATAAAGCAGAGCTGAACCAAATATAAACAACAGTTCATTTTAATTCTGGCCCAGATTTATCCCAAAACCAACACCTTTCTGTGCTCCAGTTTAACAGAATTTGTATTGAGTTCATTATTATTATAGTGATGATTGAGTCAGTAGTGATGAACATCTGCTGTTAACAAACCGATTCACTGCAGAAAATATCACCAAAAACTGAAGAAAAAAGTATTTACCCAGAGAAACACAACAACTACAACCTGAAATTACAACCCAGCTAATAAGAACTTAAAATATGTTTTTTTCAGTTTTTGTTTATCTTTTCTGAAGTGATGATGTTTGTTAACAGCAGATGTTCATAACTAATGACTCAATCATCACTATAATAATAATGAAAATCATTACAAATTCTGCGAAACAGGAGCACAGAAAGGTGTTGGTTTTGGAATAAATCTGGGCCAGAATTGAAATGAACTGTTCTTTTTTTTTGGGTCAGCTCTGCTTTATTTGTTTCGTTTTTTTTGACATGTGGCATAGCTTTGGCATGCCTGTGGCCAAAATCTGGCAAAAATGAGCGGACCGCACAAGTGCCATCATTCCATGAGGTATGTAAGCCAGATGAGGTGGTATGGAGAGTAGTGTAAAGCCAGATTTTTGAGAGGACTCAGCTGTCGTTTTTCTGGTAGCGGTCCAAATGTTTTGTACTGTCAAGGTGGTGCTCGTATCTCGGGGAGAAAAAGAACTTGGTGATATATTTTTCAATAGTTGGTTAAACTCAACGCGTCTACCGCGAAGAGCTGTGTCCAGGCTGAAGAGGCAGGATTTTGGGTGCACGTCACAAGAACTGTGCAGTGGTGATCAAGTGGTGTGTGGTCACAAACATTCACGGTTACATTAAAAGCAGAGTTTGCGCCCTAGCTGCTCCTGCTCCAGATTGTAATCTTTTACAGGTAAATGTTTAATCTGGTCTGGCCTGTATGTTTTGTGTACACCTGTTAATGCCCCCAAGGCACACCTGAATGCCCCCCTTTCAAAAATCTTGCTTCCGTCGCCCCCCGATATTCTCTGAACGCCTACTGGGGGGAGTACCACCCCCTGTCTTAAATAGTCTAAAATGTCTTAAAGGCGGTAGTTTAAAGCTATGATTTAAAGCACGCTTAGCTTGAACACACGCATTCTTCTTTTATGGCAGGAAGGCTGGCTTGAGTCAAGAGGACATACTGCCATACTGCCATATCTGTTCTTATGCTTTACATGTCCTTTTTTTGCAGTTATACATGGAAAACGTGTGTGCTTCGTTGTTGCGAAAGAGAACAGGTTTAGGTTGCAACCATTTGACAAAACTCCACATCCTGACCATATCGGAACAATCTTGGAATGTATTCGACACCAGCTGGGACGATTTGAGAATGTTCTGTGGACAAAACATTTCTTATGGGTGACTTCCATTGTTATCATTTGATGGCGGAGCTCACCATCCAGATTGCATTACATGGAATCTGCTCAATGTACTGACAAGCAATTAATGTTAACTAAATCCTCCAATAATATCAGTTAACAATACAACTCACTCACAGTTCAATACATACGTAGTTTTTTTACACACGGTTTTCGGTTCGGATCTCATGGGGCTTGGCACATTAAAGTATTTTTACATTATTCTATTGGCTTACTCGGCAGAAACAGAAAGGACAGGTCATTTTATTTAATATATACTTAAAACTTGTTTCTTCTGTGAATACTTTACTGGCAAATAAAAAAGAACTCTCTCTCTCAACAGATATTGTTCAGGCGTTTGTTTGAACTCTGTATGTCGCTTTGGATAAAAGCGTCTGCTAAATGACAATGTAAATGTACATCTGAGTTTACCTATTTTTTTCTTCTTGAGCAAAAATCAACGTGTACAAATTCCTGGTGTGTTGCATAAATGATTTACAATGGCAGCTCACAGCAGTTCTTGGTTTTAGTGTTCATGGACATGCCAGTAATTTAACCTTCTTGATGAGGTTTTGTGCATCGGAGTATTTAAAATAACATAATTGAACTTGCAATTGCTGTAACGGAAGTAAACAGACAAACGTGTGGTGCTCGTTTAACACTGAAAATACCAGTACTCAATGAGAAAGGCCAAACATAATGTAGATTTACAAGGTGTACCACTGCCATTACAATGCACTCTTGCTATGATGCAAATCGATGTCTGAAAGGCCACCGTTAAACAGACTTTGGCATCACTTCATTATATCCTGAACTTCAACGCTGATTTAGTGTTAATTTTAACACCCTAAAGTTTTGAATCATATAGATACCCAGTAGTGTTCATTTAATTCTCATTCACTATAAATTTGTGTTCAAATTTTTTTTGTACATCAGCCTCTGAAAACGGCTTTAACAGGATTTCAACAGTGCACGAGGCGCAGGTAATTTGTTATATGAACTACTTATAATAAAGGCTACTTCCAGTTGTCCTATTGCAGAGTGATATTGGCTGCCAGTTCATCAGGAATTTGGGAGTTTTGTCTCTGGGACCTACATGTTGGAAACATTGCTTTATTTACAAATATTTTATACGAGAATAGGATCTAGAGAAGGCCTACAAATCCAGCATCCAATTAGATTAAAGCACTGATTGTCTGTTGTTCTGTACTGCAGTTTTAGGCACAATGAAAGGCCTCGTTCCTGGGAGCAAAATGAAAGGTGTGGATATCTGTGGAATATGTTACAACTGCTACATAATTCGTGCTGATCTCGGCTACTATTTGAAGACAACTGATTTGAAAGTTGCTTCCAACCTCACACTTTGTGATCTGCACCACTCCTGTGTAGGAGAACATTATGTTGGTCATATTAATGACTCTATTTACATCATTAAAGAGAATACCTACCGCAGAGTTCGAAATCTGACAACAGACACCGGACGTGATTGTAAACCAATTCATTCCAACTACCAAAATGCAGACTACTACTTCTCAGTCAAGGGAAAGTTTTACATCGTTTTCAAAGACCAAAAGATTTACAAAACAACATCAAAACTCACTTCTTCAGATTGTCAGGAATACCCACTGAATGATGACTACAGTGACTGTCTGTATTATTGGGGCCGATCATTCCACTTCTACATCATGAGTATGACTGACAACTGGGGAGTCCAATTCATCAAAGCCTCTGACTTCAGCAGCGGCAATAAAGAATGGTTTAATTCTGTTTACAAAGATATTTTGGACTTTCTGCCTGGTGGTCTATCGTTAACTAAAGGTCCAGCCGTTGGCACGTGGGAGAGAGTAAGAGCTCTAGAAAATGACACCAACGAACCAATATCTTTTAAGGAAAGTATAAAAAGAAAGGTGGGATACAATAAGGAGACGGTGACAAAGATCACGCACAACTGGAATGTGAAGATGTCAGCCAAAGTCAGAGTGAATGAACTCGCAATGTTGATTGCAAACGCCCAGTTATCCTTGGACACAGAATACGGAGGTTCATGTATGAAAGTTGAGAAGAATAACTGGAATGAAGAGACGGAAAAAGAAGAAGAGATCATTGGAGGTGCCGCCTTACACAAATGTATACCTGTGGCAGTACAAGCTCAGTCTTGGTGGAGGAACAATACTGTCCTGCCCTGATATAAAGTTTAGCAACGAAGATAAACCTCCGACTGAAATCCCGCAGTCATATTGACAAGAATGAGAAATCATCAGATGTGAAGAAAACCAAGTGCTTCTGTTCATTAAAGCTGGTAAAATAAAAGATAAGAACTGCTTGAAAAGTAGAGAGAGAGAGAGAGAGAGAGGGTTGCTACAGTATTGTTTAATATAGCAGTTGTTCACCCAGTCAACACGTGACAATGTCACTGTGATATCATAGTGATGTCACCATCAGTTTTCACAATGCTCACGATGAGGTCAAAATGTAACCTCACATCAAACTCACTGTGTGCTCAAACTGTGATCTTAGAGGTTGATGTGACTGGTTTGTCATTTGAAGTCATCATTATGATGAAGTGTTTGCTTTAGTTGAGCTCTTGACTCTACAGTGTTTGTCTTCTCTTCCTCTGAGTTTACTGTATAGAGCACATTTGTTGAATTGAGAAATTTAGAGTTTTGGACAGTAATTTAATCATGGGTGAATGTTTGAGAGAACAATGTCAATTTGTGTGACGGTAGAGTGAGATCCAGCTGCTTTGAGACGAAAAGAAATCAAAAAGTTATTCTAAAATATATATGCAGATAAACATTGCAGTAATTTAGACAGAAATACATGATGACTCAGTGAATGAACCTCAACAATGTTAAGAAAAAACTGAGAAGCTTCACGCTGCAATGCATGCTGGGAGTCATATATGAGTTTTGAACTATGATGTTACCCAGCATCCATTGCAGCGCAAAGTTTTCATTCTGCTGATTGTCATCATTGTTGAGTTTAATATGCTGATTCTTGACGAAACACTCTGTGTTAGTCAGATTAGTGGATCATTATCACTGGTGAGTCAGTATTCTCAGAGTGGGTGCGCTCCAGGTTTTCCTTTCCTTGCTCATAAAGCAACAATGACAGACAAAGTCAATCTAGTATATAAAGGTTATGGGTGAAGAGTCCAGATAAAGCAAACACTCATCACTATAATGATGATTAAATCAAATAGATTCACATTGAGCTCACACATTACTCACACTGTTACACTGTGACATCACTGAGATCATCGTGTGACCTCACGTGTTGACTGGGTATTACAGTAGATTGAAACTATACAGTAAAATACTTGTTTTACCTATTAAAGCCATTTATGAAAGATTTTCTTGAAACTTTACTAGCAAGTAAAGTAGTAAAATATTAGATGCTTAGTCTGATCTTCTATATAGTTTATAGGATCTCCACCGGTATACTTTCACACACTCCTACAACCCCTCAAGATCCCTGCGTTCAGCAACCCAGCAGCGTCTTGTATTGACTTCTCATAAGGGCAGTAAATCACTTTTACACTCATTCTCATTCACAACTTCTTCCTGGTGGAACATTCTTCCTAACTCGGTCCGGTCAACCACATCTCTCACAACATTCAAAATACTACTAAAACTCATCTCTTCTGTGAATACAGACAAACGAGAAACAATCCAAACCCTCAACAGGTAGTGGTCTAGCTTTAGTTGAAACCAGTATCTTTGTATCAGCACCTGTTTTATTATTGCTCCTGTATGACACATCACTTATTAATCCCTGAGCTCTTTGGATAAAAGCGTCTGATAAATGACTAAATGTAAATGTTTATCTTCTATTGTTTACCTTTTTATATTAACTAATGTGCACACTTTGCATAACTTAGTAGTAAGCCAGTCAGCAAATGTATATGTATGTATGTATGTATAATCATACCCAAAGGAAATTGTGCCGATATAACGCAGAAGGCTTTTATTTTGGGAAATAAATCACAAGTTGTATCAGAATTGAAGTATTTAGTGATACATTTGGATCCCTGTTAATGTTTCAGAACCAAAGGATTTAGAAAGGTTCTGCAAGTTAGTTTAATTAGACACATTTTAGATTCTTTATCAAACGAAGCTATAAAGATATATTTTCACTTCATGATTCTTTCTCATACCTCTTAATGTATGACAAGCTGGCCGAGTAAATATACCGTAGTTATAAAACCCTTAATCTGTTATATGAACAAGCATTTAAAATTTTGGATCATCATTGTCACATTTTAGGTAAGTATGACTTGCTTAGGGAAATTCTTATTTTGTTTAAAAGTTTTGTTTGGTTTTTATGATCATGTAGGGTTTAGCTTCTCCTCCCTTGGATGATTTTATTCATTTTAAATCTATTGAACAAGAGTAACTAGAGGTTCAGCTAGAGCCGATTGCTTAATTCCACATGGGAAAATGTATTGTGGTCAAGTTGTTTTTTCTTTCAGAGCATCCCATCAGTAGAATACCATTCCACAATGTATCAGAGAGTGTACAAGATTTCATTTGTCCAAGTATAATTTTAAGATATTGCTTCTGTATATTTAAAAATGTGAACAATGAAGTGGTACCATTATATTTTTTATTCATATGATTGGAATATTATGTATGTTTTAATATATATATGTATTTTCTTTATTAATAACTGAATATGGGGTTATGTTAAGGTGGATATCAATTATTATGGATTTGTTGTATTTTCTTTTTAGTTACTTGGCCTAAGAACATCTGGCAAATGGACAGCCAATGATAACTAGTCTTCTGGCTAATTTGGGTAAATTTAAATCCATGGACTTTTATAAATGTACACCGTCTCTTTTGAATTAAACAATAAACAATAAAAACTGTGGAATGATTTTGTTGACTTAACTAAAAAGGTTGGCGTTTTCTATTTGTTTGTGACAAAATTGCGACATAATTCAATTGCAGATGCAAACCGTTTGCATTTACATTCATGCAAATGTGTAATGTCTGCCAAATGTCAAAAAGGAAAGTTTATGTGTGAATGATTAACCTCTGTCTAACGAGTTACGACCCTGCGATATTTAAATCGCAATTTTAATACCCCATATGATATTTCACTTCCTCCGGAACGAGTATTAAGTCTGCCAAAACTCAAATGAAATCGCAAATCTTTTTGTATTTAAATTTCCTCTGACTTGTACAGAAACCTGTCAATCAATGTCAGGGGTGGGCTTATTCAACGGGGCGTGTTTGTACCGGGAAGTGACGTCATTCACTGTCGACAGGAACTTAACCCAGCAAGCAAAAATGTGTTCGTTAGACGTTATTTAGACCACTCCAGTCCACGTGCATTACTACAGGGAATGTTTTGGATGTCTCCCTAAACAACACATGAACAATTTAATGAGTAAAATCAGGTTGAGTTAAGGAATCAATCATCACTTCATTATCTCATTAATGATGAACACCTGCTGTTAACAAACATAAGAAGAAAACATGAGCAATAAGAAGTCACCATAATAGTGTTTAGTGTTTACTTTAGTTGGGCTTTACCCTTAATTTCTACGAGAAGTTTTCTGAAGCACAAATCTAGCAACCAAGAAAAGGAAATATTATTTATTTTCTTGTTGTTGGATAAGTTTGCACAACTTTTAGTGCTGGTGTGTTATTTATTAGACGTATATGTCCTAGATTACATCTCTGTTTTGACAGTGTAGTCTTCAACGTTTGAAACTTTTTTACTGTTTAAACTTCCAAACATCAAGAATCAGCTTATGACTCTCATCAATGGTGATAAAATTGAGTTGCATCTTTTCTTCATGCAGCAATGCATGCTGGGAGTCATGGAGGAGTTCTGTTCTAGGCTGTTACCCAAAATGCATTGAAGCATAAAGCTTTCTTTTGTTTAGTGTCACCACTGTTGAGTTTCATGAGCTGATTCTTGAGGTCTGAATTGTTCACGTGATATTTCTACTCTTGTCATAGTAAAAAAAATCCTTCACAAAATTTTTCACCTCACCTAGTCATACAATAACAAAACACATCTGCATTTAACCATCATGTCCTCTAATGCAATTACCACCTAAAGGGTAACAGTCCATTTCACCTTCTGTCAAGGTGTTTTGAATGTACTTCAGAAACACAATATTACAACTATCAACAAACTTCACATACTGAATCAAGGGTGAGAGACCTACTAAAGGAAACACTAAACACTATTATGGTGACTTCTTATTATTTCTGGTTTATTTCACTGAGTGTTGTTGTTATTTCATCATTAATGAGATAATTAAGTGATGATTGATTCCTTAACTCAACATGATTTAACTCATTAACTTCGTGTGTTATTTAGAGAGACATCCAAAACACTCAGGGTGGGGATGAACGTCGACTGGAGTGGTCTATGGAACAAACCTTTTTGCTTGCTGGGAAGTAGCTACAGTAGGAAAATAATACAGCTAAACGCATGTTTTGTAAATTATTACAACTGCACTCACAATTGGCATTGAAAACGATGCAGTTCTCTGTTTTTATGTTCGGAAATAACTCGCGCTGGAACTCTGGGCTCAGAGCGGCATCACTTAGCATGTGAAACTTTGGTGCAGGATGGGTAATCATCACCTTCTGCAACATTCTTCTACTCAGGACCTGAAGTGGGACAATCACATTGGATCTATTGCTAAAAAAGCCCAGCAGAGGTTGTTCTTCTTACATGAGCTGAAGAAGTTCAACCTCCCAAAAACTCTGTTAAAACAGTTTACTCAGCAGTCATAGAGTCTGTCCTCTGCACATCCATCACTGTCTGGTTTGGCTCAGGCCGTCTGGTCGGCGCTACAGAGCACTGAGCACCAAAACAACCAGACAATAAAAATAGCTTCTTCTCTCAGGCCATCTACTTCTTGAACAGTGAAAGGTTTTTTACATCCACCTTTAAGAACTTGTGACAAATTTTTTTTTCGTGCAATTAATAATAAATTGAAATTTTAAAAATATCCTGCAGATAATACACTATCTATGTTTATACAACTGTTTCTGTAAATCATATTTCATCTTGCTGTATATAACACATACCTTTCACTCCAATAGTCTATTCTTATTTTTTACATGTACATATTTACATACACACATAACTTTTCTCTCATAAGCTTTACTCTTATGTTTATTGTATTGTATTTCTTTATTTTTTTTCTGATTCTGATTCTTCTCATGTTCGTTGTTTATGGTTTTCGTTTTCACAGTACTCCGAAGTCAAAGTGAGGACATGATATTTATTGTCTGTGACCATATGCTGCATCACGATGAATATGTGTTGTAAACCATAACAAAACATGTTCACTTTTGTATGAATAATATAATATAATATAATATAATTTTTGTTCATTATGCATATAATAAGTTAATAATAAATGATGTAAGTACGGGAATTGTACATCTCTTTATTTTTTTGTCTCATAACATAGTGAGACAAAGACAAACTTGTGCTCCATTGTTTAAGTGAGTTTGCTGGACACAGATGTAGCTGTCATCTACAAATGACTCGATGGAGATGTTTCTGTATTTAAACATTCATTTCATTTCCGAACAGCCTTTTGCACAACATGTGCCGTAAATGAGCCCATCCGGTGATGCACCAACCTGAGAAATGAATGTAATTCTGATGAATCCACACTGCTTCAATATGACTTTTACTGGTAGCTCATTGAGATCACCAGACCACTGTTTGTGTTCAACTGTTTAACAAGCCCATTGAACCTCTTTAAATTCAACTTGTTAAGTAACGCAATTGTGATTAGTTGTAAAGATTATCCCTATATGAAACTTTGCATCTGATCCTCATTTGTTCTTTTGGCTTTTAGCTGCAGTTAAATCCCTTTAGCAATAAACCGGTGTCGCCCTGACGGTGTGATTCTGGTGTTGGACTGACTGCCACCACTGCGACGGTGAATGACGTCACTTCTGGATACATCCCCATACATAAGCTCACCTCGCCATTTATTGACAGTTTTCTGTATAAGTCAGAGGAAATGCAAATGCAAACGGATTGCGATTTCAATTGAGTTATGAAAGGCTTAATATGCGACGTAAGAGGAACAGAAATAGCATATGGGGAATTGCTATTTTTTTGCACAAACAAAAAGAAACGCATTTGCAAATGCAGTTTGCAATTCCTCTTTAATTGAGTCCTCAAATGCACTCCATACACAACAAACAATGTGAATCCCAGGCCAAATCCAGGGTCTGTTTCAATGAGGAGGTTCAACCACCACAGAGTAAGAGGTGGTGTGGGTGATTTGTAAAGGTGCTATTTTTAGCCTTCTAGTACTGAAATTATAATCCCACTCTCTATGGGATTCGCCGTCCAAAGCCAAGAATCCTCCAAAAACACATGAATGTATTTCGTAAATCCATGTAAAGAATTACAAACTAAAGCCAATAAATATACATACCTATCCAAAAGAAAGAGATCAATCATGGTATCGCCTTTCAGACCAACCGGCAGGGAGCTGTGTCCATCGTGTAAATGCTGACACACTACAGCAAAAGATAGAAATACCTGACTTTAGCTGGTGAAAATTGTGCTGTTCTTAACATTTTGGCCACTACTTTAAAACTTGTGAATTTTCCTGTAACAGGCACATCAATGCTGATCCACGGGAAAGAAAACAGAGCTTAGAATGATATAATATTGGCGTGTTCTGCAACACACAGAGAAGAGGAAGAAAAAATCAAACGACACAAAATAAAACGGCCTGATTTTACAACAGAACGCAGAAGATCTGAACTGATTTCTTTCTCACCCAGAGACAAACCCTATCTGCTCTAGAATAGTCTTTGTGCCATTAAACAGCGTCAGTCATCTCATTGAAGCCTTTATAAAAACTGAGGTTCGTTTAACTGTCCATGTCACAGTAAAATGAAAATGTACGAGTGTGCAAATCCCTTAAAATAATCATCCATCCATCCATCCATCCATCCATTTTCTTCAGCTTATCCGGGGCCGGGTCGCGGGGGGGCAGCAATCTAAGCAGGGATGCCCAGACTTCCCTCTCCCTAGACACTTACTCCAGCTCTTCCTGGGGGACACCGAGGCGTTCCCAGGCCAGCCGGGAGACATAGTCCCTCCAGCGTGTCATAGGTCTTCCCCAGGGTCTTCTCCCGGTGGGACATGCCCGGAACACCTTCCCGGGAAGGCGTCCAGGGAGCATCTGGAAAAGATGCCCGAGCCACCTTAGCTGTCCCCTCTCGATGTGGAGGAGCAGCGGATCTACTCTGAGCTCCTCCCGTGTGACCGAGCTTCTCACCCTATCTGTAAGGGATCACCCAGCCACCCTGCGGAGAAAGCTCATTTCGGCCGCCTGTATCCGGGATCTTGTCCTTTCGGTCATGACCAACAGCTCATGACCAAAGGTGAGAGTAGGAACGTAGATTGACCGGTAAATCGAGAGCTTCGCCTTCCAGGTCAGCTCCTTCTTCACCACGACAGACCAGTACAGCAACCGCATTACTGCAGAAGCTGCACCGATCCGTCTGTCAATCTCCCGTTCCATCCTTCCCTCACTCGTGCACAAGACCCCCAGATTCTTGAACTCCTCCACCTGAGGCAGGGACTCTCCACCTTAAAATAATCAAACAATCTATATTAACAATAATATAATACACAGAAAACTATGTATGTGCAACAATAACATGCATAATAGTGCTAATGTAATGTCTTAACACAATATTGCTGTGACAATAAAGGTTGTTTATTTAAATAGCTCTGTTTACACATTTAGAATACGGGGGTCCTTGCTCCAAGCATCTCTCATCTAAGGGGTCCTTGCCCCGAAAAACATTGAAGACCACTTGCTGTGTCGCTTTCTCCCTCTTTCCAGAGCACTCGGGAGTTTGCACTCGCGATTTTGGCGCGCTTGACATGCAGCAAGATTTAAATAAGGAACCAGAGAAAACCACCTATTGTGATATTCACCAATGCAAAATACAAAATGCTGAAATCATATTGTTGACGTGTTTACTGTCAACGTGACGAAGCAAAAACATTACCAGACCTTCACTAGTTCATGCTAAACCACATGACTTTATTGACTCAGGTGTGTTTAAAGGTTGTTGTTAATCTATTAAAACTACATTATTATTAGCAAATATTTCAAATGCATCACTTTTAATTAAATTCTCAATCTTAAATTTTGTTTTTATAGTATTCTAAAATTACATATATATAATAAAAAAAAGAATCTGCATCTTTCATAATTGATGTATATGTCTGGAGGGACAGTTCACTCAAAAATTGAACATTTGGCATTACTCGCTTAACTTTGTTACAGCGGTCTAATACTAAAAATATTAATTATCACCTACACTTAAACCATTAACAAACTGCATTTGTTTGGATTTTCATGTGCATTTCCAATACAAGAAAACTATAATTGCTCACAATAACAACAAATCAAAACTTCCAATATATGTGTCAAGGGACGCGGGCACAATCTTCAAATTGAGATACTATTTATTTCTTTAACATTAACATTAATAATATTCATCAATTAATGTCACACCAGGTCACATGTCCGTTTCATTTGTAGGCTGTATGATAAAAAGTATTTGTCAAATAGATATTTTTTTACATAAACAATGTAGATTTTCCATTCTTTCTGTTTCAACAATATTTTAAATATACAGAAAAAATCTGTAAAAAAAATTCACAGTCTATTTCTGTAAATTGATATTTTTTCCCCGTATTTCAAAAAAACTGGGAAAATGCCTGAAAAAAACAAATCCACAGTTTATTTCTGTAATTAGACATTTTTTCCTGTTTTTCAAAAATACAGAAAAAACTGTCAAATAAAACAGAACAATTATGTAAAATTACGTTATTTTACAGTGTAGGTTTAAAACGTAGATTTTTACCTAACATTTTTTAAGTACAGATGGTAAGCTATTTTAATCTGTCGTTAGTTTGTGTTTCACCATTTTTATTATGTAAAAACTGCAAAGCTTACCTTACACGTGTCATGCACGTGTAAAAGAACAATGTGATGCACGATTTACGATTTTTCTCAGCTGTTGAAACATTACAGATTAAAACATGGAGTCTACACTAGAACTACTCCAATTCCATTTCTCCACACAGATTTAAATCATTTAATTCACTGATCGTGCATTTAACGAAAAATCATTCACGTCAGGTGTATGCAAGCCAAGCCAGTCCATGTGATGACACCCCTTTGATATTTCACTGCCCAATGTGCAGTTTTGAGTAGCCCTGCACAGAATACTTGTTTGTGTCTCATTTAAGGCATCATCTCAAAAATCATGAAATAGTGCAGTGTCCTTATAAAAACTGCACTTTTCAGAGCAATTTCTACTCTACATTTAATGTCCCTAAATGTAGAGAGCATAGAACACCTGATCAGAGCCAGTTGAAGTCTGCCATTCATTTGTATGTTACTCCCAGTGTAGATAATGTGATGCTTAATCCAAACTTGCACATTTCAGTGAAAAGTGATTGCTTAATTTACTCTTTTTTTTGCTGGCAAAAACCTGCAAAGGGAATTCTTTCAAGAACTTGACCGTTTCCTTCAACGTTTTGTTGATATCTTCAAGGCCAAAGGGGGAGACGTTGGCTGTGAACTCAAGAAGATTCTACAACACGTTGACAATAATGTAAGCTCAACAGACATATCCCAGTTCTTTGGTTTTGCAGGTGTTGTGTTAGTGCTATTAAACTTTACTTTGAATCATTTCCAGAAATCTGACAATGGAAGGCGAACAGCTGTTTCTTCATGGCCTCCCACTCCTCCTCGGAGAGGATCCGATTGATTTTTACAATTCGTGTTTCGTAAGTTTGTCTGTTTCGTTAATAAATAATAAAATAAGTTAGATATGGCATAAAGAAAAGGAAAACAAAAAAAAAGGAGACTGTTGAAATGATGGAATGAGGCTGGAAATCAAGACAGACGAATTAAGACACAACTGATGTGAAAGGAAGAAGTCAAAAGAAAGCAAGAAAGTAAAATACATGTAAGGCAAAAATGAAAACATTTTTTGTCGGACGGCAATGATTTGTTTTTTTTTTTGGACAGTGATGATGAAGAAGGGTTGTCCAGCATTAGAGGACTGTGAATCCATACCGTACTCACTGCACCTTGATCCATTGCCCTTATTTTGGAAGGTAACCATTGTAATGGATAACCTGGGAAATCTTCCCCAAGCCATGTGCATCCTCTTTGGGCTCATTTATGCTCTGAATTTAGAGTATCCCCTAGTACTGAAGAACACTTTTGATTTCATCCAGAGGGTGCTTTTGTCACTTGGGCACAAGTCTCTAAAGCCAATACAATCCCTCAAAACTCTTCTACTGCAGTAATGTAACTGCCATGACAGAGCATTTTCATTGTTCATGATTAACAACTTTAAGTTGGTACAGCACAACTGAAAATGTTATTTCCTGTTGGAAAACTTACTTGAAAGGACGGTTCACCCACAAATTTAAATTCTGATATCATTTTCTCACCCACAGACTGTTCCAAACCTATGTAAATTAATTTGTTCGTTAAAGACAAAATAATATATTTTGAAGATTGTCAGAAACTGAGCAGATCTCATCCCTGATTGACTCCTATAGTGTTCATTGTCCCATCTATGACAGTAAATGGGGGATAAGATTTGTTTTGAAACTGAAATTCTTCCAAATATCTTTCTCTGCGTTCAGCAGAACAAAAAAATGAATACAGGTGTGGAACAATCTGAGGGTGAGGAAATGATGACAGCATTTACATTGGTAAGTGAGCTTACACTTTAATGTTAATGTTAAACATGCTAAATGTTTAGTGGTTGGTTTTAGTTATATTTTAGATGTTTTTTGATGTTTGATAAAGAAAACAAAAACGTGTTCTTTACTAAAATACTTAGTCTTCAATGTACCTCAGTACTTCATTTTACCTCTGTGAAAAGGGGACAGCGATTTTTCTTTCTTTCTAGAGTGTACTGGAAAATGTACTTTGTTTCTTGTTGAAAACTTGACAGTTTGATTAATGTGAAGTGTTTTTTTTAAATAAGACAAGCTATATTTTGTTTGACATAGAAAATAAACTCTACTTAATTAGTTTGAAGAGTAGTCTACTTTGTTCCCAAATTTGCATTATACCTCTTTATAAAAAAATTACATTTGTGAAAAGGGGAGACTGATCTATTTTGCAATGGAGTACAGTATGTGCATTTTTGTTGAAATTATGTCATGCCTCAAGTATGGACTTGAACAAATAATGATTTATACAAATAAATGACCCTATTGTTGTACCAACAATCTATTGTCTGTCTTTGTTTTCACAACTTAGTGTTTTGAGTACAACTTGCTTGAGAAATTTAAGGTAATCACTTTCCACACATTGTTCTAGTAATGTGAACGAGCAGACATGTTTAATTAACTGTTTTATTTGAGTTATCTGTACTAAGCCTAACTTAAAGATTTAAGTCAACTGAACTTGTTATACTGAGTTGTCATTACTTAGTTAGGGGGTCAGTTGTGGTCTAGTGGTTAGAGAGTTGGACTCGTAGCCAGAAGGTCACTGGTTCAATTCTCAGTGCCACCAGGAAATGACTGAAGTTCCTTACCCCTGTTTGCTCTGCAGTGATAGCTGCCCACTGCACCATACTTGTAAGTCGCTTTGGATAAAAGCGTCTGCCAAATTAATAAAGGTAAATGTAAATGGAGGTCCGTCCAAAGGCAGAAGCTGCAATGACAAGAGTCACAAATACACAAAAAGAGAAGTGAGAGTGAAACGGCTCAAGTTCAAGCTCAGCTTAAAGAGGACGAAACTCGTCTGGAGGCTACACTGTAAAGGGTAAAACATTATATCTACTCAATACAATTATGGCAACATATTACAAGTATTTTGAAAAAAACAACTTATTAGAAATGAGTAGATAGCATAAAAGTCAGACAATATAATTGAGTAAATGCAAATAGTGACAAAATAAGGTTGTAAGGTCTATTTAAATAAATAAAAGCGAATCAAAAATAATAATTCAATTTTAAATATTAATCAGAGAAGGTAGAATTTACCTAAAAACGATCAGACACAAAAGCTTCTAAGATGAGTTTACACTCTTAAAAACAAATGTGTTCAAAACAACACAACATCTGTTATTTATTACACATGTTCTGAGTCTGCACAGGGACGACACATATTGAGTTAAATATGACACAGAACATGTGTTATAAAATGTAACAAACAAATGTGTTGCTTTAGTAAACACTTCAATATGTTATTTTGTGTGTTTTTAACACAACTGTGTGTTATTGAGTAATTGTTTAGATTAAATATAAACTTACAAATTTTGTAAACTTTTTATTAAGAAATCAAATAAACAACTACTGAATACTGTCCGAATACTATTTATTTGTTCTTTTATAAATCGTTGTTGAATTATTTACCATACAATAGTTAAACATGCACTTTAAACATAAATAACATTACATTCATTTTAAAACACTATTTATAAAATAATTAATTTAATCTCAATACATCATATGTTAAACACTGTGGATCAGAACAATGCATGAAATGGTTTCTAACATGTAAATTACAAAAAAACTATTCTCAGTTTGCCATCAAACATACCAACATGTCATTTCACATTTATAAAAATACTTAAAAGGAACTTAATATTTGTATTCAGATTAATAAAACATATAGTTCATGTACTGACCTGGTTTTCACCTGCTCAGCTTATCAATTTAACATTTAAACACACAACATACTTCCAACAAATTAGTTTTAAAAACTAACATATTTAAAGTAAAACTTTATATCTTGGAGTGACATATTGCAAGTAACTTTCTTGATAAAAAGGACAGAGTCTTTGTGTCTTCATGTTCTCAGGACTGTAGGGGTCTTTTCCTCGAGCAGTGCCAGCAGACCAGTCGTGGTTGCATCCTTTGAATGACACTATAAAATAACTAAACTTTAAAAAATCAATGTTTACTTTTACTACTACTTATTTAAAAAAATAGGCAATAATGCTTTTCTGATAAAGGTTGAACATTTCTTTCTGACGGAGCCTGGTGTTGACTTTGACTTTCATTCTCCAACACGACTAAGATTAGTTCACATAATAATTACAATAATATTAGTTCTCATAATAATTACAATAATATTAGTACACATAATAATTACAATAATATTAGTACACATAATAATTACAATAATATTAAGTACACATAATAATTACAATAATATTAGTACACATAATAATGACAATAATATTAGTACACTTAATAATTACAATAATATTAGTACTAGTGGTGGGCATAGATTAATTTTTTTAATCTAGATTAATCTAGATTAATCTTGGAATTAATCTAGATTAATCTAGATTAAAATGGCTCATTTGAATTCTGCCGAAGGCATTCATAATATGTGTGTTACCCAAATAATGACTAAAAGTAAGTCTTTGAGAACGGGTTTCTCAAGCCAGGTGGCGCATTAGACCAGGGGCTCATCTCCTGTTTCCAAAATGCATCACAAACTGCTTGAGAAAGCTGTTCTACTATGATAATTTGTGATGAAAATTAAATTATGTTCAATAAGATGTACTTGGGTTTACTTCCGCATTAGCGAGGGATGCTTTGCGTTTAGGTGGTACTTGAGACTGGAAGAGCTCCTACAGTACATTTACATTTAAATTTAGTCATTTAGCAGACGCTTTTATCAAAAGCGACTTACAAAGAGTTAGGGAGCAACAAGCGATATGTCATACAGGAGCCATAACACATTAGGTGCCAATACAAAGTTACTGGTTTCAACTAAAGCTAGACCACTACCTGTTGAGAGAAAGTTTTTTTTTTAAACTAACTGTATGTAAACCAATTCCGTACAGTAAACCAATTCCACATTGCACAAGGTGCAAACAACCTTAGTCTTGTCGAGGTTTCCAGTTGGAAGCGTCTTAAAAATAAATTTTCCCTGAAGCAAACCCGGCGGCTTCATAGCTGCATCCATGTTAGTACGTCACGTTTGATGTGGTCATTTCACAGTAACGTTATGTTGTTTTCGGACCAAACGCGAATGGCGCGTCAAGCGCGAGTGATTTACATGTTAAGTGAATGCAAAGCGGCAATGGACCTACTTGCTGCGCGAATCGCGCGAATGAAGCCCTGGTTATGAGATGATGAGGCGGCGCAAATCACGCGAATGACGCGAATCACGCGAGTTGAAAAATCTCGTTCTCTTCCCCTACACTGCAATTAAGCTATGTATACATCCGCGCTAAAATATCAAAGTGAAAGTCATCATAGCTTGCGTAGTATAGACCCAGCTCCCAACCTGACTTTGAGAATAGATTAACGGCGACATTTTTTTTATCGCGCGATAAGAGTCTCACTGCGTTAACGGCGTTAACGCCGTTAACGGCCCACCACTAATTAGTACACATAATAATTACAATAATGCGTTTTTATCTGTACTTGTGTCGTACCTGTGAAACGTAATCAGTTCATGTGTGGACTTGGGAAAACCTACATAATGGTATAAATATTACTTTTATTGTGTCATGAAGTGTTGTTTTAAGATCAATTTAGGCGAGAATGTTTGTGTATAAAGTCCAAATCTGCGGTCGGTTAAAAAACAAAACGTTAATTTCAAACTTTGCTTCAACCTTGTCGGAGATGTGAGATCCAGGCAGCACCAGGCACTCGGCGTAAATGTATCCGCCCAACGCAGCATAATCTCGGCAGATCCTTCACAACATCTCCGCTGTCTCTGGTGGTTAACCAGCGGTTCATTTTATTTCCCGTATATCTAAGGGGAAGTTAAATTGCATAACTTTTTTAATTTAACTAACTTTGCACTGGAGTGCCGCCTTATTATTTGCTTCTGAAATTATATTTCCTATTGTACAAGCTAAACACTGGTTAGGCCTATTGCTGTATATTAAGTGTCGTTTTATTAGAAACATATATAAATAACATGAGTGTTTTTTAAAAACGACTGGAAAATGTAATACCACATTATTTCAAACTAATTTCAAATGCAACTTAATCTACATGAATTATATTTTATGCCTGTGCGCTGGTAAATGTAACCAAGAAACAGATTGTGAGATTTGAGCTAAAAATCAGGTCAGAATGTCAACGATCCTTCAGTGATGGAGACCATCTTACAGTCGGTGAGTATTCAATTATTTGTGTTGAAAGTGTGTCCTACACAACACAATGAGCTGACACACAGATAGTAGAGTTTTTCAGACTCACTCAAACATGTTTATTACTGGCGTAGACACGCACACACTTGACTTTTCATTCCATTGACTTCCGTTCATACTCATGCAAATT
The DNA here is from genome assembly GCA_008369825.1 of Triplophysa tibetana. Taxonomy (NCBI): domain Eukaryota; kingdom Metazoa; phylum Chordata; class Actinopteri; order Cypriniformes; family Nemacheilidae; genus Triplophysa; species Triplophysa tibetana. The sequence continues at coordinate 26,677,743 of CM017897.1, forward strand.
TATAAGAAGATATTTTGTAATTCGCTGTGTTTCAAAGTTCAAGTTTGGTGAACTCTAACCTAAGAATTTTTGTCACGTGAGTGTGTGAGACAAATAGAAGATCAAAACATCACAGTGTGACCTCTCCGTACTGAAATGTAAAAGATGGAGGAATCACTGAGGCACATTTTCACACCGTCCGAAGGAATTAGACTCAAGTCTAGTGTGAGCGCAGCATTACTGTGTCACTGTGATTATTGTGTTGTCACCCGTGCGTTAATAAAGAAAAGAGTTTACAGATAGCAAACAAAGAGAACTCCAGAAAGCAGTCCTGTGACTTCACTGACTTTACTGGTTCTTTTCAATTGCAAACTACCAACAAGAAGGAAAATATGTGTAAGCTTTAAATTTACATCCATCACATAAACAGTTAAATAACACCATCAGTGGTGTCGTGCTGCCTGGAGAAGTGGGTATACTGTTCATTCATGCCCCATTTTTAAAGCGGCCCATCTTAGGATGAACGCCTCTGTGTTATAATGTAGACACATTGTGAACTTTCACATCAAAGATGAGTGATAACACAGAAGAGATTCTACAATCAATCCTGACCTACAGGCACATGAACAGACATCAGGACGGTACACTGACTTCATTGATCTATATATGTGCATTTTAACACGTTTACAGTTTAAATTAGATAACAACAGCGGATAAACATGTCTGTCCTTTCATTATTATCAGCATCATTAAAAAAGTAAACTCATGGTCAACAAATATTATACAATCTATGTTTCATGAAGGGACATTTGGGTCAGAAATGACATGAAAGTAAACGAATGATAACAGAATGTCCAGTTTTGAGTGAACTATCCCTTTGACTTTTTCAGTAAATGATGTTTTATTAACAAAGTTCGGGAGGAGCACGTGCAAATAATTAAGCAGCTGCACGGCATTAGAAATCACGCAGCTGCCCGGCATTAGCAATCACATCACCTATCCTTCCAAACCAGAACGAGCTCTATAAATCGTGAAACCGCCTTACCTCCTCCACTCATAGATTTTCGCAGCATCTAGCAACATGTCTGAGAACGATTCATACGAAGTGATCAACGACGACTCGTCTGCTGCCCACGGTCTCCCAGAAAACCCAGCCGCTAAACAAAGCACCAGCGCCGGACAAGAAGCCGTCACGGCTAAGACAGCAGAGACTTCAAGAGGCCGCCAGCCCTCTCAAAATCAAAGAGGGCCGCCCTCGGCCAGTCTAAGCCGCGCCCCGGACCACGCAGAAACCAGCAACCAGCCGCCTACAGGATCACCAGAGTCCAACACCTCTGCTGACTCTACGCCGGTCCATTACCGCCACGGCAGAGCGAGCACGCGCCCGCCAGCGGCAACTCTGCCTACCCTATCCTCTGACTATCAACTTTCTCTTTTTCCCTCCAGCTACTGGCCTGCAGGACCACCGCCAACTGATAACGTGAGGCTGCCTCCGTTATAGGCACAGGCGCAGACTCAAGCTTTTTCAATATTTCCTATTGCCACAGGCTCTGGAGCCGCCCAAAGCGTGATGCTGCATCCGTACGCGGCTCCAGCAGCTGCCCCTTTTTTCCCATACACTCTATCCTACCCTAGCAACTGGCCTGCAGCCACACTGCCAACTGATAACACGAGGCTGCGTCCGTTACAGGCACAGGCGCAAGCTTCTTCTCCATTTCCTATTGCCTCAGGCTCTGGAGCCGTCCAAAGCGTGATGCTGCATCCGTACGCGGCTCCAGCAGCCGCCCCTTTTTTCCCACACATCACATCCAGCTCCCGCGCCGCCTCCACCTTTCACTCCGCAACACCAATGGCCATCCCCCCGAACGCTCCAGCCCGGGAACCTCCTCCCGTAGCCAGCAACATTATGGACAAGATATTAGCAGAAGTTCAGGCAGCTAGTTTCAGAAGCAGACCAACACCCCACCCTAGTACCTCAATATTCGGAAGCAATATTCCCCCAGACCACCCACTGAAGCCCCTCCTCGACGCCTCTCTCAGCCACATCATCCTCTCAGTCTCCCCCAGGACCCTACAATCTTATCTCACAGCATGGAAATGCTTCAAATCGTTCCACGCTAGATTCATCCTAGCATTCCCAGACTTCTCAATGCTAGCCATGACCTCATTCATCTCCCACTTAAACACCTCAAAAAACCTCCAAGCCAGTTCAATTTAAGGATACCTAAGCGGATTACAATTTTTCGGATCACCTTCACCCCAAATAGCCAGCTCACAGACCTCCATGCTAATCAAAGGCATCCAAAGAGCCCACCCCTCCTGCCCTGACCCCAGGAAACCCCTAACACTAGAAATATTAACTAAGTGCATGAACACTCTCCGCCAAGGCTACCAGTCCACGCACACTGCCCGCACACTGGACGCCATGTTCATATTAGCTTTTTTCGGTTTTCTCAGATGTTCAGAACTCACTATCACATCCAAATTCAACCCAGACATCCACCCCACCATTTCAGATCTCTCCGTAATGGATGACGACACAATATCTTACTTTATTAAACAGAGTAAGACAGACCAAACAAAGAGAGGCCATCTAATATACATTTTTAATCTACCATCAGCTCTCCAACCATACCAAACCCTCCAAACCTACCTCCAGCTCAGAAGCACACAAACCCCAATCCCCTCCATCCCTCTCTTCGTAGACGATTCCAACCGCCCCACCACGCGTTTCTGGTTCCAGAAACATCTCAAGCTAGTCCTGATCCAATCAGGCATCCCAGCCGATAACTTTTCCAGCCACTCCTTCAGAATCGGAGCAGCCACAACAGCGGCCCAAAAAGGACTCTCCCAGCACCAAATCCAAACACTCGGCCGTTGGTCTTCAGAAGCCTTCAAAATATTTGCAAACATTTTGGCTGTTTTAACCACAACCTTAACACACTTAAGTAAGACACATGCTTTAGCGTGAACTAGTCCAGACCTTTAGCGTGAACATGTCCAGACCTTCACATGTCCTAGTGAAGGTCTGGACATGTTTTTGTCTCGTCACACTGACATGACCTGAAACGTTTAAATGCTTTTGACGTTTTGTAGTTTACAAGACTGGATTTTACATTCAACATTTAACATTTGCGGGAAAATTAGTGTTCATAATATCTACATAATGAATATCTGTTCATTTTGAAACAAACACTTAGGAACAAAGTTTAGAGTTTTAATGTCAAATATACATTATTTTTCAGAATTCAAATATATAGAAAATAAAGTTTGACAAAACACACTCAAACAGAACATATCTTTTAAATTGTAATAGATGTATGGTATATGCATAATTTCAACAGAAAGAATAAACACTTTTAAGTTTATTTAAGACTTAAAAGTAGAAAAGATAACTTTCAGTCCCATTTTATCATGTGTTTAACACAAAAATACTCTATATGTCTTCCTGGAATGAAACAACACAAATGTGAAGAGCTCACTTGAACCTTTCAGGTGTTTCATGATGAGACTGTGAAGGTCATTTCCTCGTCCTCTTCATCCACTGCCAATGCTGTGCTAAAGGAGCTCTGTTAAAGACTGAAACAGATGTACAGCGCTGCAGCTGAGGCCTTTTCTTCTCTCTTACATTTGTCGTATGTGTCTACAATAGATGAAATTAAAAATACATAACACACATACTCACTGTCTAAACTGACAAAGTTACTTAAAGAAATGTACTACAAAATCACAAACCATAAATGAAGAAGCTATGTATTGAAGAAATAAAACTTATCGAGAAATAATAACCAATAATAAAGATAGCAACACAGCAACTAAAAAGAAAGCCGAGTGTCAGCAGAAATAAAACGCAAAAAGTTTGAATACTACAACCATTTTATACTTAAACTATAACATGTGAAAGCATGTTATAATTGCGATAAAAACCTTAATATATACATTTATTTTTCACAACATAAACAAAAACTGGTCAGAACTCACTCTGCTCTCCTTCATGCTGTCAATGTGTTTGACTTTGTCAGGGAACGCTTCCGGCACACACCTTCTGTCCTGAGACTGCTGGTCTGGATCATGAAGAACATCATGGAGGACATACAAAGTTCTAGATGTGGGCTTTACTCATGTTTGCATCGCCCTAATTTGAGTAAAACTGAAAAATGTGTAATCTGAGATATATTATTAAACTAACCTTCATGATAGAAGTTAAACAGATGTTATATTAAACTTAGTCTTCTCAATATTTTGGATTTTTTTTGTGTTGATTGAGATATTGTTTCAAATGTTACTTTTCTAAGGTAGTTTACTCATTTACGCTGAGAACTGTAAATCCACCACATTTTCCTTAACCACTCATTTAAACAATTTAATGTTAGGCTCTTCTTATAATTTTGACGTCAACAAAATAGGTTTTTGAAGAACTGTGTCTGTAAATATAACATAAAAATATGTACAATCAAATTGTTTTGTTGCAAGGAAAATTGTGTATACATTAGACCATGTCACACATGAAAAATACATCTTTCCTGTAGCTCACTGGTAAGAACATTTTGTTAACAATGTAAGGTTGTGGGTTCGATCTCAGGGTTTTGCACATAGCCATGTAAAAACGTATAGGATGAGGAAATGTTAGTAGCTTTTAAGCGTCTGCCAAATGCATAAAAATATGGCAAATCGACATTTGCTTGCTTGCATTCTTAACTTTTATTTTAATTTAGGTTTCTCTCTAAAAATGAACTACCTTTGAAGTTAAATTAATTGAAAGGAAACTATTATCTGGGTTTATATGTCGAGATCAAGACATTAAGTTCTGTTGACACCCTACACAGAAACGTGAACATTCAATTGTTCTGCACCTATAATGTCAATGCAAGTATCGATCTATAGTCTGGATTTAAACAAACTCATGTTTCTCATTTAAGATTCAACAGAAGACAGAATATTTATTTATTCTTATAATAAAATAATATAAATGTTTATCAACGAGACGTGCAAAGATTCAACACGAGTTCTACAGACAAAATATTAAAGCTCTTTAAGTGACGTCATGGGTGGCTCTTAAAAGAGCCTTTGTATGCGGTGGATGAAAGCGGCGCTTTACTTGGAGCTGGTGTACTTGGTGACGGCTTTGGTACCCTCGGACACGGCGTGTTTGGCGAGTTCACCGGGCAGCAGCAGACGCACGGCGGTCTGGATCTCTCTCGACGTGATGGTGGAGCGCTTGTTGTAGTGCGCGAGACGAGAAGACTCACCGGCGATGCGCTCGAAGATGTCGTTGACGAAAGAGTTCATGATGCCCATCGCCTTGGAAGAGATGCCGGTGTCGGGGTGGACCTGCTTGAGGACTTTGTACACGTAGATGGCGTAACTCTCCTTCCTGGACTTTCTGCGCTTCTTTCCTCCCTTAACGGCGGTCTTGGTGACGGCCTTCTTTGATCCCTTCTTGGGCGCGGGTTTAGCTGGTTCAGGCATGATGCTTCTCTTCGAATGAACAGACGCTGAATGTCGAGAAGTCACGTCGCAGTGGACTTTATACACTCCCACAAGCAAATGTTTAGCGTAGCGGAGCCTGTTGTCTGATTGCGTGTCTTGGTCGGCCAAACCCCTAAAATGTGTCTATTGGTCAGATCAAAGTGTGACGGGTCGGATAGTGAGCCAATGAAAGCTTTTGCCGCCCACAACCTCGTGTTTGATGGTGACCCTCCCACAAGCTATTCATTTTCCTTTGTTGGCGCTTCCCGCTCTTTATTGAATTGGATATAAAAAAAAACATTTTTTTTTTAACTCTGCACGACCAAATAATTACGTAATCGTTTCATCTTAGTCACTCAAAGATTCAATAAAGAAAGCATTACATTCTTTTATACACGTTATTCACAATGCAATGCACGTGCTACTGGGGTTTCTTTTTTGAGCGAGAGAAGTGTGCGGCACAACAGTTGTAAAAGTACGAGTTCACCGAAACGCCACTAGGATCAATAAACGTGTTTTAATGCGGTTTCGTGAGATACAATATAACATCAGAAAATACTCTTCGAGTGAGAAAGTGGGTGGCTCTTAAAAGAGCCGTTGGGATAATGTTATTGACGCAGGACTTAAGCGCGCTCTCCGCGGATGCGGCGGGCCAGCTGAATGTCTTTAGGCATGATGGTCACTCTCTTGGCGTGGATGGCGCACAGGTTAGTGTCCTCGAACAGACCGACCAGATAAGCCTCACTGGACTCCTGCAGAGCCATGACGGCCGAGCTCTGGAAGCGCAGATCCGTCTTGAAGTCCTGAGCGATTTCTCTCACCAGGCGCTGGAAAGGTAGTTTGCGGATGAGCAGCTCGGTGGACTTCTGGTAGCGGCGGATCTCTCTCAGAGCCACGGTGCCGGGCCTGTACCTATGAGGCTTCTTCACGCCGCCGGTGGCGGGAGCGCTCTTACGGGCGGCTTTAGTTGCGAGCTGCTTCCTCGGTGCTTTGCCACCGGTGGACTTACGAGCGGTCTGCTTTGTTCTTGCCATCGTTGAGGTCTCTCCTGCGTTCAGTAGAGCATATGCCTGTCGTTTCGGTTCGCCTGTTTTTAAAGGCTAGCACGCGCAGCACGTCATGGGCACGGAGATATGTGATTGGCTGATGTGTGACGTCTGCTCGATATGAGTTCAAATGAAATTGGCGGGACATTGCGTTTCCTTATTCAGCTCACATGTGGACGCTGCCTTTGGAAACCAATTCATCATTGAATTATAAGAGAACGAGCGCCAACGGTTTGACTTTAATCTGTGAAAGTTCTTTACACTACGAAGCATTGTTTTATGTAGAAAATGCCAAACCACAGAACGGGCGCGTCATGTATTTACTCTGCAACAGATCCTCGAGTGATTTCATAAGCCGTTTCATAGCCGTGTTGTTATTGTCTTTTTCTATTTTGTACAGACAAGTAAGGTCCAGAAGTACGTCCGGTTTCATCATTTCATTTTTTAAACATTACACATGTAATTACATCTAAAAAATAGTCTTTCAATCTTTTGATTTGGTTATATATCTTTTGTCAGTAGATTTATTTTTAAATGTTTGTGTAATGTTGACAAACCTGTTATATTTATTACGTTTATTTATAGGTTTCTATCTATTTTTTTCTTTTCTATATTACTTTTATCAATCTCGTTTGGATGCTGTTCATAATGTAACAAGACAATGATGTGAAGCAGTATTTGTGGTATAATAATGATTATCTGTTGAATCTGTTTTCAGTCAAACAAAGTTATTCTGAGCACAGAAAGTGTTTTTAATAAACTGTTTATCTCATGCTATCATCACTTTGTCTCCTGACTGCTGTTCTTCTCTCTTCATCTCTGAACACAGTTAACTCACAGTTTATATTTTGAGTGTAAACTTAATTTCCTGATGAGGAGAGATCTAGTGAAATAAACATCTAAGATGACACAGATCTATAGTTGGTCCATCACGAACAACACAACATGATCTATAAGATCTGTGACAATGACGCTTATAGAGGTTTACTTGTGTTCACTACGTCTATATGTGTTGTTTATGAAAGAGATAAACTTCATCTTCTGTTATTATTGTAAATGTGATTATAAGAGAAATGTTTATTCAGATCCAGATCATCAGATTACAGGTCAATGTCAGACTATGTTGAGTCATCATGAGTCTGCTGCTGTCAGAGGAGACTTTGGGTCCTGAATGATCCAAACATTGAAGCAGTAATTCTTATTACTTTTATTTACTATATTAACATCTTTGATTCAGTTTTTTTTTGCAGACATATTGAACAAATGTACTTTTAACTGTAAATTATGAGTCTGTCTGTAACAAAAAAAGAGAAAACTGTGAATCTGTCCTGACTTGATGTTTTTAAGATTAATCTTCTATTAATTAAACTGCTTTATTCAGTCACTATAAACTACCAGTCAAACGTGTTTGAGCACTTGAATGAAATGTTTCTCGGTGTCTTACAAATGCTTTAATCTGAAGGTGCTTAAATGTCTGAAATATTCATTAACAGAAATGTAATATTGCAAATATAAACTTCTTTATTAAAAACTATAAAAATTTCATTCAGTATAATTTTATTTTTTTAAATGGATGACTATATAACTAAATATTGAAAAAGACCAACCAATAAGAGCTCAGACTGGAACTTGTTTAGTATTGTTTGAAGAGCGTCTTACAGGTGAAACCTCAAGCAGTTGGATGATAAAATTAATTTCTGCAAATGTTAGGAAAAAATGACAACATTAAAGAAGTATATAACAAGTTTTAGCAGATAATTACAGGTTTTATGTAATGGTTTAGATTTGTTTGTCACAACATAGTCCACAGTTGCCTTTGTAGTATTCAACAGTTTTGATGAGGATTTTTCTAAATGTGGAAAAAAAATAAGAATAAATGACCAATAGTGACCAATAGTGACCAGTAGTGTAAATTGCTTTTTATAAATATGTGCTTACATTTAATCATTTACACTTTTAAAAAAAATAACTTACAAATGAGGTGAACAATAGAAACAATTGGAACAACATCAGGACAATAAAAAGCATAAGTGCAGTAAAACTGGGGCCTGTGTGAATGTTGCTGAACAAACTCTGTGTTACAGGATTAGTTTTGGCTCGACAAAACCAAACCAACGTGATCGAGCTTTTGGAGTTTCTTTGTCAACTCAAGCTTTGATCCTGAAGATAACATTAGTTTGCGCAGGCGTGCACATGAACGAGTGACGTCGGCATAACACAAAACACAAAAATATATTTCAGCAAAGGAGTTAAACTGTTTCTGCTGTCTACACAAGAGAGAAGTGTTTCAGAAACACTGCAGATTGAGTGCACAAGTTAAACCACTATATAGTACACACTATTACTGTAGTATACTATACTAATGTATATTTTACAGTGATATAACATGATGTATGTGTATAATGTGTGCGTGTGCCCCCACAGTGAATGAAAATATCCTGTCTTGTATTAGTTATCATTTAGTGGACCTTTATTAATGAGGATGAATCACATGATGAAGAGAAACTATCTGTGCGCTCTGACAGAGTTAAGACATCAATGTACTCTACTGTTCAATACGGCACACGTGTGAATGTGAGGATTATATGTTATGTTACAGTTGTCTCCGTAATTTAAGGACATTACATAACCTGTGACCGAAGTGTACAGACCGGAGACTGCCATGCTCGGGCCATTCTTCTAGCCCATTGGCTTTTTAAAATGATCTCGGAGATCATAGTTCCTCAAGATCAAACCCCAGTGCGTCTCTCAACACAACGTCCAGAGTACGACTGAAGGGGAACTTGTCTTTATATTGCAGCATTTATCAATACAAAAAAAACATTCTGCTAAACTACATTCACCTCCATCAAACAAACCAAAAGTTTAACCTGAAAAATGCACATTATATGACACGAAAGAGATAAATGAGTAAAACAAGTGAAATTAATTTAGAAATAAATGGAATTGCAGCAAAGCTGTTTGATGTGTAAAATAAGATGCTCTCGCCATGTAGTGTTAAAAAATCCTTGAGCAGAAAAACACCAAAATCAACATGAAGTCTTTATCAGTCCTGTTTTCCCTCAATGTTAAAGGAGGTATTAATTAAAATCACACACAAACACACCTGTTTACTGTATAAACGCAAAAAAAGTGCCATGAGTTCATCTGTCTTTAGATCAATGTTGTAGTGTGGTGGCAGACAGGAAGTTTTCAGAAGTTGGACTACATGCTTGAGTACTGTAACAGGATGGAAGGATGAGACGACAGGAGAACTCAATTTAACATTCCCCTTGAGAGTGGTTTTATTGACAAACAGCAGTGATTATGGTGCCTGTGTTCTCTCTTCATGCTCGTCTTTGTCGTGTCCAGGGTGTGGTGTCTGTGCTCGGGGCGGTGCTGACCGTCACATTCTGTTTTGCGGGACAGAATAAAGAGTGTGTTAGAGGTAGTCTCATGGAGAGGTGACCGATCAGCCCGTGACGAGGGTGAACAGGTGTTCCTGGTCGGTTTCCAGAGCAATGATGCCTATAAGCCAAGGTTCTCAAACTCAGTTCCTGGAGGGCCGCAGCTCTGCACAGTTTAGCTCCAACCCTAATCCAACACACCAGATTCAGCTAATCAACATCTTCAGGATTACTATAAACTTCCAAGCAGGTGTGGTTTAGAGCTGGTTGGAGCTAAACTGTGCAGAGCTGCGGCCCTCCAGGAACTGAGTTTGAGATGCCTGCTATAAGCAATGTTGCATTTACAGCAGAAAAACGCTTCAGTTTCCATTCTATCCAGACATGGATATATTAACTTTGTTTTGAGTTGTTTGCCATCTGTACTGACTCCCCTATGAGCACCGCAAGTTGATTCAACAACAAAATAATCATTTTTTTTTTACTTCTGTCTCTGCCCAGAAAGTTTCTCCTCAAATATGATGTGATTAACTTCACACAGTGTCTTTACTCTGGCACACACATCTGCAGCAGAGGAATCACTGTGTTTTTGTGTTAGGGAGTCACACACAGCATCTTTGTATGCCAATGCTTGGGGAAGGTCAAAGGTCTCTTTTTGGAAATATTTATGCAAGCCTGCAACTACACATCGGAGATCCTTGAAAAGAGTCGACAAACACACAAATGAGAATTTGCAGATTTTTGTTTTCACCCACACTGCAGTAGTCGTGTTGATGGCCGACACATTGTCAAGCACAGCATTCACTGTGTGGAAGATTTTCAGTAAGCAAAAGAACTCTGTGGCCTCAGGAATCCCTCTGCAGGTGTGGCACAAGACAAGTTTCAACTCGTGGGCATAACAATGGACATATATAGCCTCAGGATGCCTCTCCCTGAGAAGAGATTGAACTCCTGCAGCTGCTCCACTCATGACTGCTGACCCATCATATGTCGGAGCAACACACTTCACTTGAGTAATTCCTTCTTCTTGTGATCTCCTCTCATATGCTTCTGTTATTGACTTCAACACTTCTCAGCTCTGTCAGGGATATGAGTCTCTCTTTAACTGTTCCCTCAGTGACATATCTCACACAGATAGATGTTTGTTCAGTGTATCCATCTCTGGCCTTTTCTGCCATAATGACAAAGATGTTTGACTCCAGTATTTATTTGATAATAGTTGATGTCACCTCTCTTGAGCAACAATCTATCATTTCATTCTGACTGACTGACAGAGGAGAGGTAGGTTCTGTTTGATTGCGACTGCAATTTTGCAAGAAAGGATCAAACTTCAGTAAAAGCCCCATTAATTCCATGAAGTTATTATTATGTCTTTCTGCTGTTTCATTTAAACCCTTGAATGGATGCCCTTGCTTCCCTAACATACAGGTCACAGCCACAATAGGATGCATATACTCCCTTCTTTATCTTATTATTCAGCATTTGATGCTTCAATCTGCTGGACAGGATTTCCCCGTAATGCCCTGTAACTGGACAATACAATCCTTGTGGGATTGAGTCTCCTCATGTTTGTGTAATGTGTTGAGTGCCTTTTCCAGTTCTTGTATCTACTGCTCACAAATACATCATGTGTCAAGTTTTTACCAAACACACGATAAGCAAAGCGGTTTGAAGAATCTTTCTTCTCTGAAAACTCGAGCTAAACAAAAGTCTGAAACCAGTTTGGCTGGAATTATCTTTCCTACAAGCCAAAGTACTCCATGCTGTTATCTTTGGCTGTTTTGGGCCTGTGTCCTTTTCACCGAAGTCAAACTGATCTGAAGGTGCAGCTGCTGTCTGTAGCTTAAAGTAATTGTCTATATGTCTGTTTCTATTAATAAAAAACAACAATTTTGCCACTTCACGAAAACAAAGTGACTTACAAAACCCTTATACCCTAAGGATAGTACATGTACTGTATGTCACGATGAGGGAGATTGTAATTAATACAATACAATATTAAAAATACACACTGCTTCTATCTTTGTCAATCATTCTGATATGCAGATAAAATGAGTGCACTGAATGCTATCTGTCACTGTCTTTAACCATTTCTGTGCATGGCTGTGAAACTGTAAAGTAGTTAATGCCACATGTACTGTACTTTAAGTTTTGGAAAGTTAAGTTTTCAAATGAAAACAGCTGCAAATTGATTGTTTTATAAAGTAGAGACTAAACTCAAACAAATGACTGATCATGGACATTGGTTCCACATGTTTGAGTCATGTTTTCTTAACTTTTTTTAATTAACATGTAGCAAGAAAATGAATTAATCAAGTAACCTCAACATGAAATGAACATGTTAAGTGAACATGACTGAATCAAGTCAACCCAGAAAGATACTTTACTGCACAACTCCTAAAACAGACGTCACGAAATTTCTTTACAATTCCAACACAACAGAATACTAAACTCTAATGCCCTGATAGCAAGCTGCAATGCATGCTGGGAGTCGTGACTGAGATTTGTTACACAATGTTACCCAGCATGCATTGCACCATGAAGCTTTCTTTTGTTGATTTTTACAATTGTTGAGGTTCATACACCGATTCTTCATGTTTAACTGATTCAGAGACGTTACAGTTTTGTGAAAATCATTAATTCTGATAATTGTCCATAACACTTGCTTTAATCTCTTCAAACTGTGTCACAACTCTGGATTCACATATTAATATCAGAACAGATTGTTTACGTTCATATGTGTTAAGAGCTACATTTTAGTTTCTTGCACCGAAACCTTAACCAGTTAGCTACTCCTGTATTTATGAACAAAGAACTGCATCATTTGTAACGCTTTGTCTTGTCAACTGCTCTGAATCTGATCCTAGCTCTGCCTTGCTGTCTGCGGATTGAAGAACTCACTGAAAGATTGGCAGAAGTCTCTATGGGAGGAGCCGAAGTCTGCTTTGCCGCTGTTTTCTTACGAATTTAAAGGTGACTGAGGCGATCACGAAATGAAAACATTAAAACAAAGATTTAGAGGGGGTGATTATTGGCGTAAATCTCATTTAACAGTAAGGGGGGACAATACATATAAAATTTCTCAAGAGCAATTTTTGGAGGGACACAAATAGTACAGTCAAAATTGTACTAACTATGACACAAAGCGACAATATGCATCAGGTTCATATGTTTATCATGCAGACTAGCAGTCATATTATAACTGAGCTGAACTGTCACATACTGTAAAACAATATAAAAACACACTACCCATGATACTACATGTTAACAATGAGTCACTTTTTAAACACATTATCCTGATTTATACTGCAACATCGTCTGACAAAGTTGCCGTACATCACCATTAATGAGTGGTTGTTATTTTCCCCTGTAGTGCACTGCCTCCTCCAACAAACTTTGTTCATGTTCGTGTACCCAAACAAACAGTCAGTAACAGTGACAGATGCTTCAATTCTGTGTTGTACTCGTTAAGTACACAAAATTGTAACCGGTATGTGTGCGACTGTGTGTGACCTGGGTCCTGATCGGCAGGATGGGTGGCTAATTGTGGCTGTTAATGTTCACATCATGCCAGGTCGCCAAAAATGAAACAATGCATGAGAAACGGCTTCGGCGTGTTAGTTGCAGTATGTGACGTCCTATGTCACAAGCTAACGTTAACTAGCTAAGTAACGTTTTTATCGCTAACATAGCAGATTCATGGACAAATACATCGGTAATCAGAATTTTTTGCATTAAATAATTTGTTAATGAATCAGAATCAACTACATTAAAGAGAATCACTTCATTTAAAGTGAATAAAATAGCCTTCTTACTAGAGTTCAACAACCACTGATGAACTGAGCCGTATACCTGACATAAATGTGTTCCGCAATGCGCAGGTGAGATGAACGTGGAGAGCAGGCAGTAGACCGAACCACTGTGAGAGGCAGGGGAGGGGGAACTCAACCGTTTCTAAAGTTAAAACGCATATTTTCTGTTTGTATTTTCATCTAATGACACAATTAGTTTAGGTTAACACTAATATATTTATGACAATTAAGAGTGTGAGTTTTATGTGTGTGAGATTTGGGGAGGACAACCCTCGGATGGAGGTGGACGTGATCCCTCCGTCCCCCCTGGATTTATGCCCATGTGGCTGATAAGCAATTAGGATAAAGCCTCCTTAAAATGGTTTAGCAATGCCACTGGTTCCCATTGTCACAACGCATGAGCTTCACATTCAAGTTTCTCTCATTGTGAGCGTGATCGTCATTTGTATATATTTAAAACAATGAACTCGAGCTGAGACTCAGCTTACTTGCTAGGTGAAGTAAAGCGCTGACAAGATGCATGAACACTTGTCCAGTTTCGTCTGGAATGCGTTCTAAACCACCTTCTCAAGTGGTTTGACAGACAGGATTCAAATCTGTCATGAAAGCGTTTCGTAGAGCATATACCTGGTCTTTTTGCGACCGGATGGCTAGATTGATTGATATAAAGGAAGAGATCATGACTCCCTTATTTTCCCTTACGAAGTTTATGTGTGGGGGAGGGCTCGCGAGATAGGGACCTATCACAAAGCAGCATCCTGAGTGAATGAACCAATCAGAAGTAGGAGAGTCAAAACCTCACAGGGAGTCATGTCGTGTGTTTCGTGAGGATTTAAGCCGGGCTGGTAAGTGAAACAAGGGGAATAACTAGTGTGGATAAAAAAAGAGTCATTTATGTCAGTCCAATATTATTCTGTTTCTTGACGACTGTATGTTGTGGCTGAAGTTGACATCAGGAGGATTGCGCATTCATGAGTGTCTAACTGATCTGGAAAAGCGTCGGGCCAGAACCGGAGTTTGAACTGACAGCCTCTGGCGCCCTCAGGATCCAAGGTTGTGGCTTTAGCTTCATCATTCCGAGTCCTAGTCAAGCCCAAGTCATGCGACTCAAGTCCACAGCCCTGCATATGTGACACTACTAAAACATTATTATTTAAAGCACTTTAAGAAAATTGACTTAGTGAAAGTCAAGAGTCAAAATTCAATGGTTTCAATTTGCTCTCTTGCTATCTGGGTATGTATTGGAAACAGGGATCTTATATGTAAATATATCAAACCTGATATGCAATTTGAATAACCAGGCAAAACACTTGAAGCCAGTGAAAAAAGAGAAGGACATTTTTCTTAATCAAATGATCTGCAGGACTCACTCATGCGTTGTTTCATGAAGGGCCGGTGCCAAGAGGAGACATGTACAGCAGCATGAAGCTTTCTTTTGATGATTGACTCCATGATTGAGTTTTATACACTGATTCTTGATATCTTATTAATTCAGTTAATCAATCTGATTATTATAATAGTTTTACCACTGGGTTCATCTCACACTGCAAAACACATTCTGTACCATATATACAAGATTCACACATTAACACCACAAGACATTACAAACATTTAATGAAAGAACTGCAAAATTATGGATCTTAGTTTTCTTTGTTTCAATAAATGTATTTTAGCACTCTTTGTGTGTGGTTTAATAAAGTCACTGTGTCTGTGATCCTTGGCAGATGGTAGTGCGTGCCAAGATTAGAGGAGAGTGAACGAAGCTTTTACAGTCAAATACGATTTTAGGTTTATGAGAATGCTTAACAAACTGAAAGGAACAAGTAAATAAAAAACATGTACTTCCCTCATTGGCTTTACCAAAACATGTGATTAATGAAAAGAAAAGAAAAGAAAAGAAGGAAATATCACATGCCCGCTAGTCAGGTAGTTTAAAAGAAAGCTTGACATTGATTTTATATATTCAACTTCTTAACAGATAACATTTATAAGGCTCAATGTGGTACAGCCTCACAGAGCCTTGAAATAATGTAACCTGTCCCGACCAACTGAAAATATTCATTTAAATCAGTACAATGCATCAGTTGGAACACTAACTAGCTTGTCATGACTGTTTCACGAGAGCACAGAACCTTTGCTTGCACATCTGATTTCAAAACCACATTAGTGATAAAGCGCCGGTGGAAGGAACACATACTCTAAACCTGTCACTGGACATTTGACACTACACAAAATACTCAAACACAACACAACAAAAGACACATAAATACAGAGAGACAAAGAGAAGAATAAAACTAATGTTATAGCAAAGGCATAGTTATAGTAGACAAACACAACAAAGGGACATCAAACAAAACCTTTTTATATGAACCTCTTCAAGGTTTACCTTTCTACATGTTTATATCTTGTAATAGTTTAAAACACTTTTCTGTAACATGCGTTCAGCCAGCCAACACACTTGTGTTGCTGGTAGTTCCTTTATTTTTGGGTTAGACCCTTCTCCAGAGAACAATCTTATTTTGTTCATTCAAAGGTTGTTGAGTATTTTGTTGATTGTGACCTTTGTTGAAGTTTTGTGATGACTGTTGATGTCAAAGTCAAGATGTGGAGATGGTGGTCTAGTGGGTTAAACCACTGAACTGATAATCAGAAGGTTGCTGGTTCGATCCCAGCAGCCACCACCAGTGTGTACTTGAGCAAGACTCCATGTTGCTCCAGGGGGATTGTCCCTGTAATAATTGCACTGTAAGTCGCTTTGGATAAAAGCATCTGCCAAATGACTAAAAATGTAAATGCAAAGTGTATCATAACACTTCTCAAAGTTAAAAATAGGAAAGAAGATGAAGAAAAGATTTACTTTGGACATAGTTTTGCTCAACGGGTGTGATAGCTGGATAATACAGCACACAAACTCTGAAATGTTGTCTCATTTTGTGTTAGAATCCATGTCTGAAAGTGAAATTAGTCTAAAAACCATCACATGTGAACCAGATTGAACTTTGTACAGAGCTCCACTGGATGTCACGTTCAAAAGACATCATACAGTTTATTTATAAAACATTTTTATTCATAACTGTGAGAATCTGGATTTCGTCCTGTCCTCTACAAATATTGCATCTGTGTTTAATACAAAGTTTATATATCATATGTATTCATTCATATTCATTCCTATTAGTATTAGCTTCTATTCATATAAGATGTGTCTTACTTTCTTGTTGTTTAACCTCGGTGAAAGTTGTATCATGTCTTATGCTGTCATATGCAGATATAAGTATCTGTTGTCTCCATCTCAAGGTTCCTAATGATGTCTTGGAACAATTGTTTTGAAACTGTAATATTGAATACGTACTTTGTGATCATATCTGATTGTTCAGGAAGAAAAAGACTTAACATAAAGTCTGGTGATTTTCCACTCTCTAGTGGTTTTATATGACACCTTCTGTTTTAACCTTATAAATATTAGTCCTTAATACAATAAACTTTGGACTCTGATTGAACAAGCACCTGGTGTCTGTGTCAAACTTTGTCTCCAGATCTGCAAACTCTGTGTGTTCCGTCGACTAGACTCTTCAACCGTAGAATATTGTTTAGACAAGGGGACGTAAGAAGTTTACATTCTTACAATAACAAAATTCGCAATGTTGACATAGACATTTTTTGGACCATATCTTTGCTAAAAATATTACCCAGAATGCAGTGTTAATGTAGATTTCTACACTTTTTAACTTTGTTCATTTAATGATAGAGCTTGGTTATGAAGGTTATGCGTATAAGCAAAAATACCCAATCAATAGAGAAGTGATCTCTCTTTATAGAACATTAAATAATAACTCCATTTTAATTTTCATGTGTCCATTAATGAGGAAAATCCTCATTATTCCTATATATTTAATAACACACCACATCAACCTCTGCTGTGTCTCTTATTATCTTGTGTTCGCTGGCTGACACACATCACACATTCAAATAGAGAGCACACAAAGCACACCTTGTTTTTCTCATTTCAGTGAGCAAGTATACAAATAAGCAGTATGTAAAGTATGAAAATAAACAGAAGATGGGGAGGTGTTGAAGATCAAATGTAATATAATGATACATAAACACAGAGAGAGAGAGAAACAGCAGCAGATTCAGGAGAGAAACACACAAGAGATGAAGAGTAAGAACTATTTATATTCTCATTCATATTAAAATCATTCTTTTGAAATGACTCTGTTTTGGTGAATTGATCTGAAAATAACTTTTAATGAAACTTTATCAAGAAACTGATTTTCTGAAGAGATACAGTAGTGATAGAAATGTTGACTTTTACCTTCATTGACTTTCATACATGACAGAAACTCAGCAAACTTTTATGTCACACTCACAGATTTAATTGATTTTAAATTTGCAAATTAATTTATGTTGAATGTGAAAATAGTGAACAAACAGAAGTTTAACTTTTGAGGTTTTCAATGTGTTTCTTCCTCAGAAATGGCTCAGATTCTGTATTTCAGTCTTCTTGTTATTGGTGAGTTTGTGTTTCTGCTTTTACATTTGATTTAAATGTCAGGAGAATTGACACCAGAGTTATCTGTCTGTCTATGAATAACTGTTCTTTTAAAGAAAAAGAGCCATTTTATAATAATTACTTTATTAAATATATCCCACCCCCAAGCAAAGGTGATGTGTCCAAAAGATTCTTTTCTGCGTCTTTGTTGATGGTGAAAATATTTCCCTTAAGGGGCCAAAAGTGAAAGAATTTTCTACGTCTATTTATGAGATCTTCTGAACGCTTAATATTCGGGGACATCTGCACTGAGTAAAAACCACCCTCCCATAGCAACCAAACACATAAGCCTAGCAACCGTTTAGCAAGACTTATATCTCTGCTTCAGAACATCATAGAGACATTGGAGTTAGTTTGTTTCATTATTGGCTTGAAGTGTCATCACCCTTGTTCCCAGTTCCACGGTTTGCCAGATTTACATTTTCTAATGTAAATCTTAATAAAATTATTATGATATCTTTAATGCTTTCAAAAATCTTTTAATAATGTTTTCGGTTTTTTAATATATTGTGATAACATATTTTAATGACAGTATATTTATTGAAAAAAAAAAAAAATTATTAATTAAAATAAAAAAAATATTGTGAAAAACTTTGCTAAAGTGATTGGTTCGTGACAGTATTCTTGTACCCACCTTAAACATTTATAAGATTTTTAAACACAATTGACCCTTATGATTTATTTTCACACAAAATCTGTTGCTTCAAAAATGTTTAATACAAACATATACGTATTTTTTTGTCTTCAATCATACATTATGTGTGTAGTGAAAAGCACATTTCTTCTGAAGGTGTACCTTTAGGCTCATGATCAACTTAAAAATGATATTATTATGCAGAGAAAATGACTCGTCTTAAAGCTAAACACATAATCTTACTAAACATAAAACAACAAGAGTAAAGTTGATCCCCTTTCACTTTCTCCATAAGGCTTCCCGAGGCTGGCGGTCCACAGAGAGCAGAAATTTATCATGAAGTCAGCGACAACAAAGTCCCCTGTTTAGAAAGACCATACAATTGTTTAGTTGTACTGTCACTCAAAATGAATCTCTTATTGATTTACTATGACTTGGTCATTATTTCATCATCTAGACCTCTACATCAGAGCAGTGACTGCTCAGCGGATGACATCACAGTATCACGAGAGCAGACTGCTCCCTCACTACACTCATGATCCTTACAGTCATACGCTGAGCAGTGCTGCAGGAGCTGGAACAGACCTGTTCTAATGGGGAAAAGTGACAAACTTTCATTAAAACCAATATTTGACGGTCCTCATTTTTAACATTGTCATAGTCATCTCTGAGGGTCTAGAGGACCCTGAGGGTTCGTCACTGGTTAGTTGAAACTATGATCCCAGAGCACTGTATTATCACAAAACTCTCACACATTAATAACACAGCATACTTAAAGGGATAGAATTATGTCATCATTTACTCACTTCTCAGTTTGTTCCAAACCTCTTGATTTGATATGGCAGTGTAGAACTGATACCTGAACATACAAACCATACCAGACGGAGGGAGGGAGGTGATCTTACCATGCAAAAAATCTACCAGATTATTTATAAACAAGTAACATACCTGTTAGGCTGGTCACGTGTAGCTCTAAAGAATCAGATCTCCGTTGCTTGTTTGGAACTCTGTGCAGTGTTTACAGGAGCAGAGTTGGGAGATGTTCTGAAAAGGGAGCTGACTCTGGACATCCACCAAGTTGTGTACTGGTTCTTTTCAACTACTGTTCTTACCTGGTAGCAGTCTGATTCTGGTCGTTACCTTGTGTTTGTTGGTGTAAGAGTCACTTAAATCCAGGAACTGTCTGACCTGGGAGCTTGCGCTATATTGATTCTGCAACCAATCCCGCCGATGATATTACACGTGGGTTTTCATTGACTCAACTCCACACGGTGGAGAACATTCCCTCTTTCCTAATGCAGGCTAGTGACTGTTGGCCTAAAAAAACAGAAGGCCCAGTTCAGGCAGAAGAACAGGAACTTAATTAATCTGCCTTTTGCAGGGCATTGTGTGAGACTCAACAAGAAGTTGAACCTGATGCATGTCTATTCAGTAGCTATGATGAGTTTTTGGAGGCCACAGCTGGATCCTGACTAAGGGCAGCCAACAATACCACTCCGTTGAATGCAGATGACTATAGAAACTCTTAATCAAGCATTATGACCATCATCACGCTGGGGCAGGCAGAGTAAATACTGAGCTACGGCATAAATTTTGGATTTTGCGGGGGAGAGAAGCAGTAAAAAGGAATCAGCACAACTTTCTCGACTGTAAGAAACTGCAACTTAAACCAGTTGTGCCCATAATGTCAGATCTACCTTCATCTAGTCTGAGGTTATACAAACCGCCTTTCTACTCAACGGTGTAGACTGCTTTGGACCACCGATGGTAAAAGTTGGCCGTCCAATGTAAAGAGATGGTCCATTATGTACAAATGTCTCATACAAACTCATACAAATGAGTTATAGGTATGGCAAAACGGTTGCAGGCTAACCTGTTGGGTTGCTATGGGCATGGCTTAGCATCTGCCAGTTGATGATACTCTCAGCTATGAGTAAAACGAACCAACCCCCATGTCTCTCTGATGTTCTGATACAGAGATATAGGCATTGCTAAATGATTGCTAGGGAAACCTGTCTCTACGATGTTCTGATGTAGAGTTATAGGTCTTGTTATATGGTTGCTAAGTTAACATGTTTTATTGCTATGGGCGTTCCTTCTACGGATTGGTTGCCTTAGTCAAATGAGTCCACCCCCTTGTCTCTACGACACTGTGTTGCAAATATATCCATCTGGAATATTTTAATGGGAGTCTATCGGAGCGGCTGTTCGGTTGCAATAATATGTTGCTATGGGCGTGGCTTCGTAACTTTATAAAGCTTCTGGGATACTGATTGGTTGCCTGAGTAAAATGAGCCCACCCCCTTGTCTCTAAGTGTTTGTACTGAGAAGATATTCAACACGGGACAGTTATAAGGCCTTATATGGGCATGTTTCCTCTTCCATTATAAGTATAGGGGGAAGCCTGCCAGACTCTTCAAATGTGTAAACTTGCAAGTTTCTACGACATCCTTACTTTGAGTTATGAGCCGTCTAAGTTTGTCCCGATGTTAAGTCTATGGGAAATTTGGTGGGAGTCCGGGTTTCGAATACCAGAACCTGGATCAGTTTAAGAAGATATAGAAACTCAAGTCAGATCAGATTGAAGGTTTATGGAAAGTTTGGTGCATGTAGCTTGAAAGCTCTAGGAGGAGTAGCAGTCAGAAAATTAGGGGATGATAATAATAATATTAATAATAAGCTTAGAACAAAGAACAGTATGTTGACTCTGTCAAGCCAACATAATTAGATGACATAATCATCAACCCTCTAAAAGCTTAACATTTACATTAACTTGCATTACAAACAGAGATTTATATTAGATACTTTTAAGTCAGTTCATTATTTAAACTGAACAACTGGTTCTCAAGAATGGAGATAAAATAACAGCAAAAATAAAAGTAAAAAAAGGCACATTTGTTCATTACACAATGCATGCTGGGAGTCGTAAATGAGATGCGTTGCAACATGAAGCTTTACATTTGACACCATTCTCTGTGGACTGGAGTGTTATAAGACACATTTTTTTGCTAGCTTGGTTTGTTCTTAAAGGTAGCAACCGGTAGGGATAAAAGACTGAGATTAGTTTTAAAATATCCAGGAGTCACACTGTGAGAAATCTGATTTTAAAATGTTCTCTCAACAAAGGATCTTTAATAACTTCAGTCTTTCTTAGTAGAAAAAATCAGTGCGTTAAATTGCCTCTAATGAAAAATGAGTCTAAATACTGATATCCAACTCCGGGATATGACTTGCAGATCTTATAGATCTAAATTTGAGGCCAGTTTCACTAGATCTCTCTCAGTCAGGAACTTTTAAATGAGGAAATATCAACTCTGATGTGAGTCAATACTTTAACCATACCACCAGAGAGATACAGAGCTGAAGGGAAGAACAGCAGGCAGGAGAAGAAGTGATGTTAAATAAACTGAAAAATGATTTATTGAATAATCTCAGTTGTGCTTTATTGCTCAGTGTAGCTCAGTCAAACTTAGTCTTACTGGAAACAGATTAAATATGTGATGTTAACCATACAAACATTGCATCAGTAAATTATGATTGTGTGGTGTCAGCCCACTCCTACTTAGATCAGCTCTGAGTGAATGTGTTTGAATAAAAACTCACCTTTTTCAGCTCTCTGTTCAATATCTGAATGCATTCAGCGCCGTTATCACTATATAAACATGAAGATGCACTGGACTGAAGCTCAGAGATACTGCAGAGAGAACTACACAGATCTGGCCACAGTCAACAACATCAATGACATGAAAGAGCTGAAGAAGACTGTGAATAACAATCGGGTGAATGTCTGGATTGGACTGAAGAGAACAGGTGTTTATAAATGGAAGTGGTCTCTGGGTGATCCTGTGAAATATCTGAACTGGGAAACTGAACCATCAACTGACACAAATAATTGTTCTGTTATGAGAAATGGAACATGGCGTCAGCAGGACTGTAATGTGAACATGAGTCTCATCTGCTACAATGGTGAGTGACAGCAAACCTTCACTTCACAAAACATGATCATAAGACAACAATAATAAACATCACAGTATGCACAAACAGTCAATGTAACACAATAGCATCACTACGTCTAACTCACTTCTCATCTCTAATTGACTTCTCACACTCTACAATTACATGAATGTGTCTTATGAGTGTGTTGCAGCACCACCAAGTGAGTTTTACAGCCAATTGACACCAAACCCTTATAAAATATACAGCAGTAAAGTTGAAGTGTATTTTCAAGATTAATTTATTTATTAAGTAAGTATATAATTAACCGTCTGCTACTAGTGTACCTGTAAGTTTACTATTTTAATACTGTTGGGGACTTAACTGCCACTCTTCACTGATACTTGATATCTGTGTTGGTCTGATTCACTTATAAGGTAATCGCTTCATATCTTTTTAAGTGAGTTCCATAATTTATGACACTGTTGTTTTACAATGTAAGGTAAGGTAAACAAACAATTCTCTAATGTTACAGTCAATATCATCTGGTGTTTTCAAAAGGTTTTCCTTGGTCAACGATGCTCTTCATTGGCAACTGAATTGACCAATCAACATTAACCACACAGTCATTTTTTGTGAACGCCCTTAAAAAACGCAAATAAAATAAAATGTAATCAGATATTTCGGTGTTTTGCAAAATTGCTTAAAATACAGCTTTGCTGTTGCTGTTGATATTGACATAACACCAAAGAAAGCAAATTACTGTGAACTAATAAAACGCTGCAAGTGTTAGTGTTATTTTACAGACGTCTGTACACTCAAAAAATGACTCATCCGTTGAACGTAATTTGTTTATGTGGCAATTTCCACATACAATCTGTATATTTCTATAACTTTATATAATCATGAGTAAAAAAAAGCATGATTCTTGAGGGTAGGTAAATACTACCCATGCAAATCAGTTAAACTTTATTTGAAGGTTTCCTCAGATGACCACTTTCAACAACTTGGTATGATTTATTAGGGTCTTCATGAAATGTCTGGAGCATATTTTGCTTAAAAACACTCAATGGGTGTGTAAACAAAATCCTTCTTGCCTTGTCAAAAACAGCTCTTCTCACAGCAATCCAGTTTAGTGCATGTCTCTTTAAATGATATGAGTTACAGTGAACTCCATCCGCTTCCGCCCGGCATATCAATACAGCACACATGTAGTACTGCCATGGTTTAGGTAAATTATGTTTCCTGAATTCCTCTGTGGATATTTTTGTCTCAAACATCTCAAATCATTCTTCTGGAGACTAAATAAACTGTCGAAGCAAACAGAGGTCACGTTGTGTGTTTATGTTTGTCTAAAATCCACGGATTGCATACCTGAGATCTCAGTGGAATAACTTTGATTTAAGCGCTTGTCGTTGACAAGTTATAATGTTACACACACAATGTGTACGCATAACCTAACTTATTAAGCTGTGAATGATTTTCAGGGTAATAACACGAATGTTATGTTATGTTACGTTTAAAACGAAAGTGTTCGCCCCTGTTCATTAGCAAAACAAACAGCTTGCCGCCGCTAAACAAATTAACACACATAATGTAATAACATTAACACTGACTTTGAATGTTCTATGTAGCCCGTGACTGTTGATAAATGTTACTAACATTGACAGTTTTGTTTCGTTCAGTCCGTCTCTGTCCCTCTTGAGGAACAACTTTGAAGCTTATCATACTTGTACTGTCCCAGGTTAAAAAGCACTCCGGCTTGAAGTGATTCGCACAAACAAGCAGGTATTGCCTTATGGTTTCAGAGGGATTCCCACTAAAAATAAGATTATCCTCTCCTCGCTCTTCCTAGTTTGGACTAACATTGCAATATGGTCCAAGAACTTTAGCCATGGCGTCACTCATGTACACTGCTGTCACATGTGAAAACAACAATGACGGAGCACGCTGGGTGGAACTGAGTAGATTAAGGGGCGGTAACATTACAATAAAATCCGCTTTGAACATCACAACCGGACCGATATCTGAAAGGCTCAATTTCTCATTTGCTTGCAGGGAATGGCAAAACAAAACCATTTTACTGGGATCTCATTTTTCACATTTTCTGTGTTGCTAGATGCACCGATTATAGCACTTAAACACAGAAAAAGTGAGGTTTTCATATGATGTCTCCGTTTAAAGGCTTGCCTCAAGTTTGAATGGTTGTATATAAAAAAGTCATAATATGAACTAATGATTTTTAGCAGACATTACTAATGGAAACTTGACCACCTGTGTGTAAACTAAAACCCTTTAGTGGAACAGGTTTCCCCTGTAACGTCAACTAATTCGGGTTAAGAGTGGAGAAAACTGTTTTATACAAATTCAAGACCAGCGCCTCCACTCTCATATTCATTATAGTTTGTTTCAGCACCTTCAGATTCACAAATGAAGCACTGCTAAAACTTTCAGAAGAAAAAAGTTTCTGAAGATTCATGTCTAGACTGTTAGTGAATAAAAATCATGAGACTTGAATCTTTATTTTCTTCCACAGACAGCAGTAAATCATACATCATTGATTCTTCTACTACAACATGGAGAGAAGCTCAGAGATTCTGCAGACAGTATCATACTGATCTGATCAGTGTGAGGAACCAGACTGAAAATCAACTGATCAACAACATCATTAATGATCATCAATCATCTGTCTGGATTGGTCTGTTCAGAGACTCGTGGGAGTGGTCAGATAACACTGACTCCGGCTTCAGATACTGGAGGTCTGGTCAACCTGATAATTTTGGTGGTTCTGAAGATTGTACAGAGGTCAGAATGTGGGATCAGGGTCAATGGAATGATGCACCCTGCAGTAACTCTCTCACTTTTGTTTGTCAAGAAGGTGAGTTAATAAAAGTCAATGTGTGTGTTTAACGACAGAAGTTTCTTCATGATGAAACTGATCTCAGTTCAGTCTCAGTGTTTGTGTTTTGTTCTCATATTCAGTTGTTTGTGTTTATTGTGTGTTCAGATGAGCTGATATTGATCCAGAAGAATCTGAGCTGGACTGAAGCTTTGAGATACTGCAGAAAGAATCATGTGGATCTGGTTTCAGTGGATTCAGAGAAGATTCAGCTCTGGGTGAAAGCAGCGGTTCATCAGGCCTCGACTGCTGAGGTGTGGCTGGGGTTACGTCACTTCTGCTCTCTGAGGATCTGGTTCTGGGTGAATGAAGAGATCGTGTTTTATCAGAATTGGGCTCCGGGGAATGAAACAGCAGTTGGCGGCTCTGAGAGTAAAGCGAAATCTGGAGCGGTTCAGTCTGGAGTAGATCATCTCTGGATCAGTCTTCCTGAATCTCACAAACTTAACTTTATCTGTACAAGGAAAGAGAAATAAATATATATTTTCTGTTCATTTGTTAATTTTCTGTTTTTGTTTTGTTGCTAAGCAATAGGGAACATCTCATGGCACACTACAAATACTTGCATCAAACTTTCATGACTCCCAGCATGCATTGCAGTTGTTCTGTCTATCTTAATTAGTTTGATGATTGTCACTATTGTTAAGGTTTATATGACAAGTGTTGGTGTGTAAGTAACATATTCATTTGTTTTCTCTTCATGCTGTCACAGCATCTTTGTAAATATCAACCAAAACATTTACATTATTATCAAGTTTCTTAATTTTATTACTGTTTGATTCTTATGTGTGGCAAACTCAGGTACTGCATGTACAAAAATTATATTAATTCAATGTCATTATCGCTGACAAACCAACAATTTCTTAGAGTTTACAGATAATAGTGATCTATGTTTGTTTACTGCTTTAGCTCTTTCAACAATAAAAATGAAATTTTCTCGCATGACATTAACTTAATCTGTAATCATAAAAGTTTAGTAAAATGATTATATTTATGAAATGAAGTGGTGGCAGTCTAGATACTGACTATATGAATAAATACAGAAAACTAGACTGGAAATAACTGAAATCATTTGTTTTTATACAAACAGTGTTTTTCACCTATTAAAGATTTAATTAAACTTATTGCATCATCCAAACCTACAACATGCTTATTAGACCTAATTCCATCTAAATTATTAAAAGATTTACTATCTGTTGCAATTGAGCCCATTTATAACATTATCACCTCGTCAATTAATCTAAGCCATGTCCCAGGACCCTTTAAGCTGGCTGTAATTAAGCCTCTTTTCAAAAACCAAACTTAGACCCCAATGAACTTGGAAGCTATCGACCGATTTCAAATCTCCAGTACTTGTCTAAAATACTAGAAAAAGTTGTGTCCACTCTGCTGTGCTCTTTCCTACAAAATAATGACGAACACGAAAAGTTTCAGTCTGGCTTTAGACCGCATCATTGCACTGAAACTGCGCTTGTTACAATGACAAACAACCGTTTTATAACATCATATAAAGGTAAAATCTCACTCTTAGTCCTGCTTGACCTTAGTGCTTCTCTCGATACTGTAGACCATAAAATACCATAAGATCGTTTACACAATTATACTGTACCTGTATTCAGGGACAGGCACTACAATGGTTCAGATCTTACTTAACAGACAGATATCAATATGTCCATTTAAATTGGGAAATCATCAAATCTTACCCAAGTAAATTATGAAATAAATAAACAATTGCCAGCCCAATGATTAAATCATAAGATATACTTGTGTGAACATATCTGAGAATACAGCTGCATATATTACAATTTCACTACAAAATGTAACTGACACACTTGTAAGAAAAAGTCATTAAGTTAAGTTTACTTAATCATTTTATACATCTCAAAAGATGAATTTTGATTTAAGTATTAGTTAATGATGAGGCAGTTACACAGTTCAGCCTGCAGGTGGAGTTCATTTGAATACTGGTGTCTTGAAAACAATGCGAGTAGTTTCTTGTCTCTGTCATTGCTTAGCTTTATTGCAAAAGTTAAAAATGCTATCCATGCAATTGCTCCAGTAAAGGTCAAGGCGATAACTGGCCGGCGTAAAGCACCCTGGAGAAACACACCAGAAGTACAAAGCATGAAAAGAACATGCAGAAAAGCTGAGCGTATGTGGCGAAAAACCAAACTTGAAGTTCACTATAACATCTATAAAGACAGTCTGCATGCCTTCAATGTTGACTTGGGCAAAGCTAGACCGAATTTTTTCTCTAACATTATAAACTGCAAAATAAATAACACTCGCAAACTTTTTGCAACTGTAGAGAGACTAACAAATCCCCCTAGTCAAGTTCCGAGGGAAATGCTGTCTGATGACAAATGCAATGAGTTTGCAACTTTTTTCCTTCAAAAGTTCAGCAATATCAGAATGGAAATCACCAAAGCTCCATGCGGCAGTCAGGTCAGTCTGACTTCAGTACATCAGAAATTAGTTAATTTGTCTGAATTTCAGACAATTGATTTCAAAACCCTGGAGGAAACGGTACAGCATCTTAAGGCGTCAACTTGCAGTTTTGACATACTTCCCACATCCTTTTTCAGAAGAGTGTTTAACTGCTTGGAAGCAGATCTCCTAAAAATATTTAATACCTCACTGCTCTCAGGAACTTTCCCAGAGTCACAAAAAAATGCAGTTGTCAAACCTCTTCTTAAAAAGAGCAATCTAGACAAAACCTTACTGTCTAACTACAGACCAATATCAAATCTTCCTTTTATAGGCAAGATCATTGAAAAGGTTGTCTTCAATCATCTGACCAAATTCTTGAACTCAAATGGCTACCTGGACAATTATCAGTCTGGTTTCCATCAGCATCATAGCACAGAGACAGTGCTCATAAAGATAATTAATGATATTCCATTGAATTCTGATTCAGGCAAAATATCAGTTCTGGTTTTACTAGATCTCAGTGCTGCTTTTGACGCAGTAGATCACACCATACTCCTAAATAGGCTGGAAAACTGGGTAGGGCTTTCTGGATTGGTACTTAAATGGTTTGGGTCATACCTTAAAGGGAGAGGTTACTATGTGAACATAGGCAGCTACAAATCTGACTGGACACCCATGACTTGTGGTGTTCCACAGGGCTCAATTCTAGCTCCGCTCCTCTTCAACTTGTATATGCTCCCACTTGGCCAAATAATGAAAAAGTACCAAATTGCATACCACAGCTATGCAGACGACACTCAGATCTACCTAGCCCTCGCACCCAATGACTACAGGCCTATTGACTCTCTTTGCAAATGCATTGATGAAATTAACAGCTGGATGTGTCAAAACTTCCTTCAGTTAAATAAAAACAAAACTGAAGTCATTGTTTTTAGTAACAAGGAAGAAACTAACAAGGTAAACGCATACCTTGAGGTCTAAAGACACAAAGCAAGGTAAAAAATCTTGGGGTCATTTTGGAGTCTGACCTTAGTTTCAGCAGTCATGTCAAAGCAATAAGCAAATCAGCCTACTACCATCTCACAAACATAGCCAGAATCAGATGTTTTGTTTCAAGCCAACACTGTAAAAAAAAAACGTAATTTTACAGAATATTTCTGTTTTATTTGACAGTTTTTTTCAGTACTTTCGAAAAACAGGAAAAAAATGTCTAATTACAGAAATAAACTGTGGATTTGTTTTATTTTACGGATTTTCCCTGTATTTTTAAAAGACGGGGAAAAACTGTCAAATTACAGAATTTTACAGATTTTTTCCGTATATTTAAAATAAAAATATAAAAAATGGTCAAATCACGGAAACAGACTGAAAATCTAAGTTGTTTATTTAAAAAAGTATGTATTTGACATGTATACATTTTTATCATACAGCCTACAAATAAAACAGACTTGTGACCTGGTGTGACATTAATTGATGAATGTTATTAATGTTAATGTTAAAAAAATAAATAGTATCTCAATTTGAAGATTGTAACCGTGAGCCAGCGCCACTGATAAAAGCTGTATGATTAAAAAAACACAAAGCTGTCTCTTATTAAACACAAACGAACGAAATGAATGCTCTGCTGTTCAAATAGGAATGCGTCCATGACGCGATATGTAGGCTACTAAAAGTACTTCGTCTGAAAGAGCTGTTGAGTCAGTTTTAAATCCGAAATCATCAATTGAATTGCATCAGAATCAGACATCACTACTGTGACTGACCAATATTATTCCGCTGGTTAAAGTAGTTCTGCTGCGTTCAGTGTTTTGTTACGCATTTATTTTCATAATTTAGTACGATAATATCATATAATACATTCTTTCTTTAAGTAGCCTATGCACATATTTAAATGACAGCTATGAAGATTTTATATTTTTGTAATGTTAGAAGGAAAGCACACAGTGGAGCAGCGGCGCAGTGCGCGTGACCGTGACAGGACCTCGCCTCAGAATTACCGCCAGTTTTTTGATAAGAGGCGAAGCAGGTAAGTTGTATATTTCTATTAATATTAATACGTGTAAGTTCTAGCTTTTCATTTTTTATATGTATTAATATTGACCACATTTGGGAGCAGACCAGTTATCGATTAACGGTAACCTTGAAAATGTTTATCTTACAAAGTAGGCCTCAGTTGATGGTAATGTTACTGTGTATTTTTTCTCTTTGGGTGATTTTAACCAAGTCCTACTTTATGATTTGTTAGTTTTGTGGTTTTAGTGCGTTCTATTGCATTTTAAGAGTTTGAAAATGATTTTGAGTAAAGTTAACTGTTAAATGTAAACGCTTTCCACACATAGTAACAATTAATGTATACGTTACCCAAATAATTTAGCTTCAAAATCTGGTAACGTTACAAGCTAAATGAAAGTAAATGGAGTAGCCTGATAAAAAAATGCTCGTTTAACGTACACAAAAAGAAGTCTGACGGATTTAGAGGGTTTTGCATCTGACCTCTTCATTTTGTTACTGGGTAACGTTAACTTCTTCCTAACTTACTTGCCAAATTAGCCGTTGACGAATATTGGATTTTTTAGACTAGATTGAGAATTTCGGATGAATATAAATATCTGCGGATGTCGTTAAAATATGCCGTTACTGAGCGATGGATTAAAGTTGAGTTCATTAGAACGCCTGCATAGCTGATAGCGTTTAATACTTTAGTTCGTTTAATAGTTTAGACACTTCACAGCATATTTTTTGGATTTTTGTAGATCTCTTAACATGTCCCTTACAATTATATGTTTGTTTTTATTCCTTCAGATAAGTTGCGTGAGCTGCCAAAATCAAGATCAGTGTGAAAAGGTTAGGCTCACCATGTGAAGATGTCTGCAAGTTACTCTTGTAATAGCTGTGGTGTTTCTGTAAAGACCTTAAAAGGTTATGTACAACATCAAGGGCTCCACAGAAATGAGGCACATTACCTTTATCCATGTTGCATAGCAAGTTGCAAGTCACGCTTCAGAAATTACAGTGCATTTAAATGTCATGATCACCGCCATCATCGGCAAACTTTCTCTGTGTCACAGTATGAGTCTCTACAGGGACCCTTTACATGTAAAATCCAAAACTGTCAGAAACAGTTGATTGATCTTTCAGATCTTTTGGGTCACCTGAAATTTCACATTTCAAAAAGAGAGGAGGTGCAATGCCCCTTCAAAAACTGTGATTATTCGTTTACAGTGAAATCATCTTTTACATCCCACCTATCTAGAAAGCACAAATACTCTACAGCTTTGCATGTATCTGGTGCATACTGTCTTCCTTCAGTTTCGAGTGAGTCTCAGTTCTCCGTTGCTGAACGCTATTCAGATGAAAGGGCAGATGATGATGGGACAGATTATGATGGGGCTGAGGAGGATGTACTGGACCCTGCACAAATTAAAAGCTTATACATGAAAAATCTGTCAATGTTTTACATGAAGTTGCAGGCAAAGTACCTGATCCCTTCCTCCACAGTACAGTTAATTGTAGAAGAGATTGATAAGCTTAGTGAAGTGTGCCAACAGTACACAAAGAATCAACTTAAAGTATCTCTTCAAGAAAAAACTAAACTCTCTGAGACAGAAATTGAGGATGTTTTGAAAACCATGCATGACATGGATATTCATGGATGCTGCAGATCTGCTCTTTCCACAGAGCACAAGAGAAAGCGGTACTTTGAGGAAAATTTTCCCTATGTGCCTCCAAAATGCACTTTTTTGGGGATTGATAAAAACAGGAAGGAGCGACATGCCCAGTATATTCCCATAAAAGACACATTAACAGTCCTACTCAAAGATCCCGCTGTGTTGGAAGAATGTTGTACATCTAAAAATGAGACCCCTATTATTTTAAATGATGTGAGTGATGGATCTGTGTTCAAATCAAATCCATTGTTTTTGGAGCCAGATGTCACTTTAAAAGTGATTCTTTATCAAGATGCATTCGAGGTGGTTAATCCCCTCGGATCTGCAAGGAAAAAGCACAAATTGCTTGGGGTGTACTTCACTCTAGCAAATTTTGATCCTCTTCATCGATCTACAATTGACAATGTGCAGCTTTTGCTTTTGTGCCGAGAGGCTGATTTCAAAAGTTTTGGTCATGAAAAAGTGTTCTCTCCACTGATAACTGATTTTAAAGAACTGGAGACCAATGGATTGAACATACATGGAAACCACATGAGGGCAACAGTCTTATGCATCGCAGGCGATAATTTAGGATCGCATAATATCGGCGGATTCACAGAAAACTTTAGTACATCTCGCTATTTCTGCCGATACTGTCATGTAACAAGAAGTGAGCTAGACAATTTGGAGCACCAGGCTCCAATCCGCACAGTTCAAAACTACAATGCCGCTGTAGCAGAGCTGCAGAATGATGATGTAAGTGAAGCGAAAGGTTTGAAATTTAACTCTGTCTTCAATTCTCTGTCTTTTTTTCACGTCTGTCAGCCAGGCCTGCCACCCTGTATTGGGCATGATTTGTTTGAGGGTGTAGTGGCTTCTGACCTTGCCATTTACCTTAACTACTTTGTTAGGGTGAAGAAGTTCTTTACGTATTCAGAACTTAATCGTAGGATTAGACAGTTTACCTACAAAGGATCTGACAGTAATTCTACACCCTCCGAAGTTTCTGAAAAGGGTACAAAATTAGGTGGCCAGGCAACAGAAAACTGGTGTTTGCTGAGGCTTCTGCCAATAATCATTTGTGAGAAGATCACAGATACAGAGGATCCAGTTTGGCAACTTACTGTCCAGCTGAAAGAGGTAGTGGAGGTGATCTGTGCCCCTAAAATATCAGTACCTCAGATTGCTTTGCTTAATGTTCAGATCCAGGACTATCTAGAGACAAGGAAAGAAATGTTTCCTGCAAACAAACTGAAACCAAAGCACCATTTCCTTTCTCACTACCCTGCACTGATACTGAAATTTGGCCCACTAATACGTTTGTGGACGATGCGATTTGAAAGCAAACATTCATACTTCAAAAGATGTGTGCGTAGAACACAAAATTTCAAAAATGTATGTCAAACACTTGCAAAGAACCACCAGCTTCTGCAAGCATACACTGTAACGAATTGCTGTAAAAACTACAGCGTTATTTTACAGAAGCTGACTGTTTTTTAAATAATACGGAATATTGCTGTAAAGTGCAATGCATTCTGGGGTCACGTGACGGATTAACTCAATGTACAGAATATTGCTGTAAATTTCAAATCTACAATGGCGGGATGATCTTCAACAGTCGAGATTGTGGTAGTGCGCAAAATGAGTGATTCACACCTGTGGTAAGTGACTTATTACGTTTTTTTTCACATTTGGTAACTATCATACTGGTAACTTTATATAGAGGTATCTACATTCGCGTTTCATATTGGTAACCCCGGATTCAACCTCCATCCGCGGGGGCCGAATAAGTCTTGCGCGGGGTTTCAGCAGTGCCGTCGCGGTAAGATTTCAAACATTCTCCGTCGCTATAGCACCTGACGACAGAAGTTGTTCATATTATTTAGAGTTTTTGTACACACCAGGAGCGAAGGCGGTATGTGACGAGCTACAGTTCATTGTATTAATAAGTTGACGGTTGTTTTTTTAATGTTGAACATCGCGCCCGCCGTAGACACGGTAGAAGTTACATGCTTCGACTGTTGGGATTCACGGGAATTTAGTGTTGAATACCACACTCGGTCGTGATTATTTGTGTGGTGTAATTCAAATTTGCATATGCAGTTATCCGTTAAATCGAGCGCCCAAATTAAAACGAGTCACCAAAGCTTACGGTAAGTCGATGTTGACGGAGGATAGCCCGGTAAAGTGATTATTGTACGTAACCAGCTAGATATACAGTATATGTAACGGAGGCCAGCTGAGAGCTTGAGCAAAAGACGTTAGCGACACCCTCATCGTTAGAGCAGGCCTGTCTCCCAAATACGACCGTTGGAGGGAAGGAGTGAGACGGCCCGTTACAAATACCAGTGTGGCAATTTCTTGACCGTGACATCCCTTACGTTAATGGCTTACATTTCTGTATAAGTACGGTTTTAAGTTTAAGTTACTCTGTGTAATTTGCTTAGAGTTTGTTTGTAGAGTCACTTATACTTAAATGTAGTTTAAATGTAAAAAGCTTAAAGATAAAATTCTATTGTATCTATTAACTGTTGTTACATGTGGTATTGTTTGTTTTAGGACACACTTTACCATGCAGGCCACTGGATGCTGACTACTGAAGTTTAGGTTGTGTGTGACGGTGCTCAGCACAGCTTCATGTCTGGCCTTGCCACTCTGTTCATAGCATGTTACATATTCAATCTTGAGTACCAGGATGGGGCAGCGTGTATCTTGGAGTCCACTGAAAGGTATTAGTTGAACCACTTCCTTACCTGCATTTTGTAGATATGTTAATGTTATATACCTGTTAAGACCTTTAAAACAATATTTCTCAACGAGAGATGGATTTTTTTAGTGCAAATTATTTAGAAGTCTCCCCTATTTAACACTAGCAAGCTGATCATTTAATTCATGTGTTTTAATATAATATATTTTGTATATTTAATATATAACATTTTGTTTTTCCTGACTCTTTGTAGACATTAATCCATAGAGTGGAACAAGAAGAAGCGTCATCTAAAATGCCAGGATACAGAAGAAACAGGTTGCAGTGAACCCACATGTTGCCGCTCTTCTAAACTCAATGATGAATTTTCAGTGAAATCGATGAAAAGTAAGAAGCACACACACACACACACACACACACACACACAGATCTCATCATTGAATTACATCATTGTATTATTCTCTGTCTCTGACTGTATATGTTGTCCTCTGTTTTTCCTCTTGACTATAAATATCTAAAATTATTCTCTTTTTTCTTTTCCATAGTTCTAGCTACTTGTTGTGCTCTGATGGATCAAGATGTGGACCATTTTACAGACTCACTTGGGCTTTGTTATGCGATGTTGTTACATGAGGGTTATGTTGGTTAACGTATGTTTAAAGAGCCATGTTGGCTACTATGAAGTTGTAACTGAATAAAAATATTTAATGTACAACAAGGTACAAAATTTGTCTGTAATTTATTTTTGTATCAATTAAAACATAAATAAACAGTGTATATCAAGTATGCAAAACATACTGGATACACACTGATTATGTATTTCTTCCAAATACAGTATATTAAAATCAAGCAATTGGCTGTAAAAAATACAGCATTATACTGTTGCTATTCAAAATTACAGTTTTTTTCCTGTATTATGCAATTACAGAAAATGGCTGTAAATTAAATTACAGAACTGTGGCTGTAAAATTTACAGTATCTGGCTGGCAACCCTGCTGCCAGTAATTTACTGTAAATTTTACAGGATTTTTTTTACAGTGTATCTACATTCAGGCTCCTTTTTTCCACCCTCATTGGTGTTAAAAAATTCCACTCCATTCCATGCTGAGCTTTATAGCAATGCAGTGCGCACTGCTGTAGGGACAACCTTGGACAAGGAACCCAACATTGTGGCATCAACAGAGATGAAGAGGAAAGGGACTCTGTATAAAAAGGCCTTCTTTCTTTGTCTGAGTCAAAGAGGGTCAAATGAATTTGGACAAATTGAGCTCATACTGGTGAAGGAGGAGAAGCATGTGTACTTCATTGTTACACCTCATAATGTGTCCTATTTGCCAGAGTTCGGATTATATGAAGTGAAAGGGGCGGAGCAGAGCATGAAGTGTGTGAATGCAGAGCTCACACTGGATTACTATCCATTGCCTGTTTACACACTTTTCGGGACAAAGGTGATTTCACTGAAACATAGCATTGTTGACACAGAGTAAAGTGTAAAAAATGCAGATTATACACCAAGGGTCTCCAGTCATGTTCCTTAAGATATACCTGGGGATCTTTACAATTTACCTTTGTATTTATGTCCTGCCCCTAGCTTAACATTTACTTTGTTAACATTCCCCTCTGTACATACTGCCTGTGTAATTGATCTATTCTGAACTATTATGTCTGGTAAAGGGCTGCTACACTGTCTATTCTAACTACCTGCAGGGTTCAGATACACATAATTAATAACAATTTATTTTAAGTTTTGGATAAACTGCTCCCTAAATTAGCATAAGTTGTCTGTGAGCACAGTTGGAGCAAAATTTTGCAGGTAGTTAGATTTCCAGGAACATGACAGTGCTATGCACACATCTTCCAGATAAATAATACTGTATTTTACATTTTGTTAATATACAATGAGCTATTGAGACTACACAAAGTTATTGCACTTTAATAACTTTTCAGAATGATTCTAAAAATGAATCTGCAGTGCATTAACACTTCCAAACCTCCATATGAGCAATGGTGGTAAGAGTCCCTATGGGTTGACTAGAAATATGAACCTGAGTGGTTTAGGATAATTGATAAATTTTAGCTGAATGTGACTATATGGGCCAAACATGTTTTACTACTTGCATAATATTTGAGTGATGCATAGAGAGCAGTGATCTGAGAAACCTGGGCTGCGATTCCCATGAGTATAACAAGCCTAAGTTGATTGTAGCAACCATTGTTGGCAACGACCCATGATGCTTTTGAGAAATGCATTTTGAGCGAGTTATATCTCTTGTTTCTCTTGTCTCTCTGTATCATGGATGGAGGGAGTGATCTTGCCTCTTTTGTTAAATCGGCTCTTCCGAAAATAAGTCAGCTTGAGCGTTTGCTTGAGGTGCTGGAGGAATTGGGAGTCAGGGACTTTGAGGACATGAACTATGTCCAGGAAAGTGACCTTCTTCATATCCTGAAGCCAGTGGAAGCAAGGAGACTCCTGTCATTCGTTAAATCCACAAGTATGTGTTTGAATTTGTACATAATGCAACTTTCATATTAAAGTTCACCCAAATATGTTAATTCTGCCATTAATTATCTAACCTCATGTTGTTTCAAACCCTTGAGACTTGTTCATCTACAAAACACAATTAAAGATCTTGTTAATGAATTCAGGGAGCTTTCAGTCTCTCCACTGACAAACTATGCAACTAAATACATGTTTACTACTTTTTTGGGGCCTTGAAAGTGCTAGTAGCATAGGCTCTAAATGGTGGGAAATAAATATTTAAAATTTTATTGTTTTAGTCTCCTATGATTAAAAAAATTATATGACAAAATGTATACTTTTTTGTATTAACTAGCCCTTAAATAAGTATATCGATATAATACATGTATAGGATTTTCCTTTGATTATTTATGATAACGTTTACAAAATATGTCACATCACAAGACTAGCATTACTGTATGTTCTTTATTAAGGTCAAAGTGATGTGTCTGATAGCCCTTCGAGCAACCAACAGTCCTCAAATTCAGCCTGTGACAGTCCTGTTGAAATGTCTCTTTCTGGTGAGTGCATTGTGTATTTGTCAATGTCAATGTCTTTAAAAGGACATTTAGATCTGTTTTAAATATAGATGTAATATTTTATGATACATTTACTATGACATTTTTCATGTAAAGAAGCGCAGGAAGAACAATTTATTCATCATGCCTTAACTTGTATGTTTGGTGTTTTTAAATTATATAGGTCTACCCACTTTGTTAACAGTTAATGTTCAGATACTGTTGTACAAGCCAGTGTGAGGCTCTTTCAACTCAACATCACCTAGTGTATTATCTGTTTATTTGGATTGAAACATTAACTAACCCAACCCCCTAATTTTGACAGTGTGGAAAAATAGATGGCTTTACAGTGTATCTTGCATAATTTCATAAAAGCCTGTGTTTTTGGTCTGCAGGTGCCTGTAGCTCAACAAGTTCAAATTCCGTGGCAACATCTTTCACACCTCTTCAACTGCCTGACAACAGCTGGTATTACAAGTTTGAAATTCCCTGGAAGAAGATGCCATCTGAGACCATCAAAAAACTGGACACAGGGAAGCGCCCAACAAAAAGTGAAAGACTTGAAATTGTAAGACTCATAGTCAAGGACATATTAACGATATGTCCAACTCCCTCCAAGCAACACATAAGTGAGATTGCTAGAAAAATGGCCAAGACATATACTGGGGCATTCAGTGATGTCATTGAAGGTGAAATTGTAGGCAGTGGGTATGATTCAGTCACCAAGCAGTTGATCAACAGAGTAGATAATGCAAGGAGAGGAAACACATCACTTTTCTTAAAGAGAAAAGCTGAAAGCAACAGTGAAGGTGGGGATACTCCATGTGGAAAAAAAAGACTAGACAGTTATGGGTGTAAAAACTGGCAACCAGTGGATCTACCACCTAATGAAACGCCTGATTCCCAGAAAATTGTACAGGAGGAATTGAAGAAAATGTTTAGAGAAAGGTGCAGTGACGCCACAGGTATCGAGCATATGATGAGGGTCACCTTCTTCACCCAGAGAAAAGACATCATCAGTGGAATTGAGACCTTGGATTTGACACGAGAGTGGCCATATTTATTTGACACAGTTGGCATGAAAACTCATTTCAAGGAGCTTACAGGAATGGACATAGATGACAAAGCCATAGCAAGTAAGTGCACCAGGGTTGTTTCGTACTTTAAGTATAGTGAGAAGAGAGCGGAGATGGAGACCATCTTCAGGGAAATGGAAACATCAAGTAAGAATGTGGATGATGTCAACACTGCGGGGCTTCTTGAGCTAGTTCTCAAGTACTTCAGAGAGAAAGAGGATCAGATGTTCCATAAAGTTGATAAGACAATCTTGCCTGATGAAGTGGACTGTACTGGTCTTCCAAGTACACCCTGCATAATTGTGTGTGATATGTTTAAAAATTACAAAGTGAAGCTATATTTTATATTTGTTGGTATTCATGTTCTATTTTGTCACAGTGTTATTGATCCTTTTTTTTCTTCATGTTACAATAGGGTGTTCTCCTTTGACTGCAGAGTACTTTATGTTGTCTGTGGACCAGGTCATTGTTAACAGCAACATCACCATGTTCAGTGATGCTGTCAGGTTGATGTTCGCCTCATACTACTGCCTGGACATATCCTATCCAGCTGACCAAGGAGCAACATTGGAATTTGTGCAGAGGTAAGACAGAAGCTAATATCACTCAATAACCAAGCACATACCTTACACACATCCTCACATACTCTCACTTTCAAACACACACATACTCTCACATCCTCACATACACTCACTTTCAAACACACACATACTCTCACATCCTCACATACACTCACTCTCAAACACACACATCCTCACATACATTCACTCTCAAACACACACATCCTCACATACACTCACTCTCAAACACACACACATCCTCACATAAACTCACTCTCAAACACACACATCCTCACATACACTCACTTTCAAACACACACATACTCTCACATCCTCAAACACACACACATCCTCACATAAACTCACTCTCAAACACACACATCCTCACATACATTCACTCTCAAACACACACATCCTCACATACACTCACTCTCAAACACACACATCCTCACATACACTCAACACACACATCCTCACATACACTCACTCTCAAGCACACACATCCTCACATACACTCACTCTCAAACACACACATCCTCACATACACTCAACACACACATCCTCACATACACTCACTCTCAAACACACACATCCTCACATACACTCACATACTCTCACATACCCACATCCTCACATACACTCACTATTTTTATTTGCTGATTTTATTGCTAATATATTAACGGTATAGTTCACCTTCAAAATGCAAATTCTGTCATATACACACCCCTTTCCATTTCAAACCTTTGTGATTCTCTTTCTTCCGCAAAACACAGAAGAAGAAAATGTTGGTAACAGAAAAACGTCGGTCCCCATTAACTTGCATTGGTTCTGTGTCTATATAATATAAGTCAATGGGGACAAAGGTTATTGTAAACCAACATTTTTCAAAATATCTGTTGAGCCTCACAGAAGAATAAAAATCACACAGGTTTAAATGACAACATTGTGAGTACATAAAGCATTTTCATTTTGAAGGTAAACTATTACTTTGAGAATTATGTTACAGTCCATTATTTTTTTTATTCAACAGATGCCTTTTCAAGATAAACCCAGAGAAGGGATCCAAAATTGAAAAGAGAACATCAAGAAACCAAAAGGTGGTCAGTCCAAAGGTTATTTCTCTTTTTTCAAAAATTGCAGACTATGAATGGATGGAGTAAAAATACTCCCACATTATACTCCCCTTTTTCAATTCTCCTAAAATGTTTGCCTGTGATACTGACTTGAAGTACATTTGGTTCTGTTGTTTTAAATTTCACTTTTTCATTCGTGTAGTTGTATGCAAGTATTTTAATAGTTGATCATCAGTTTTTATCGCACGAATTGTATAAACCTTTCCATGATTTTGTTCTCTTGTACTGCTTCGTTGTTTTACTTAAGTTATCAGTGAGATTTTGGTGAGTTGTAGCTTTTACAGACAAGTTTGAGATTATTTTTATTATTCTCCTGCAAGAAATAAAAGCGAGTCTGTTTAACAAGATTCATCGTGTTTTTTCATGAAATATTCCACACATCTCAGGCAAGATGTTATTTGCGGGGAAAACAGTAACAGGTAATGATTACAGCTCACAGAAGGTCTGTACACACATCATGTGTATTCATAATAATATGTGTATTTATAATTCAAACACAAAAGTATTTTGTTCACTACTGAACACGTCTTCGCGTTCATGTCTTTGTGGTTATGTGCGCATCCAGGCCGCTGCCATGGCAGAAACTAGTACCTGTGGAAAGCGATTCCATGCTTCGTACAGGAACTTCTTATATTGGTATACTCATGCATTTGATAAAAATCTGTATGGGTCCATTATTGTTTAAAAACAAGTAGTCTTTTATGAAGACCTGAAAAACATGTCAACTTGAGGCTTATTATTTGAATCTGTGATTTTATTTGTACTTTTATGGTTTCTACATCTTTAATCTTAGATCTTTAATTGAACATTTAGAAGCTCAAGAAGTATAAAACATATTTTGTAAAAATTAGTTTAAAACTGTAAAATCTTGTGTAAAATTACAGATAAAAACTGTTAAATCTTGTGTAAAATTACAGATAAAAACTGTAAAATCTTGTGTAAAATTACAGATAAAAACTGTAAAATCTTGTATAAAATTACAGACAAAAACTGTAAAATCTTGTGTAAAATTACAGACAAAAACTGTTAAATCTTGTGTAAAATTACAGACAAAAACTGTATTTATAACTACAGAAAATAACTGTAATTTTATGTAACGGATTTTTTCCGGCAAAATTTCCGTTTTTTTACGGTTTTTTTTTTTACAGTGAAGATTTAGAGAAACTAGTCCATGCTTTCATCACCTGCAGGGTGGATTACTGTATTGGACTCCTTACAGGTCTTCCCAAAAATACCATCAGACAGCTGCAGCTCATACAGAACGCTGCTGCCAGGATTCTGACCAGAACCAAAAAATCTGATCATTTCACTCCAATCCTCAGGTCCTAACAATGGCTACTTTTAGAATCAACTTAAAGTATTATTACTTCTATAAATCACTTATTGGTCTAGGACCTAAACACATCTCGGATATGCTCATTGAATATAAACCAATCAGACTTCTCAGATCATCAGGTTCAAGTCAGTTAGAGATAACAAGGATTCACTCAAAACAGGGCGAGTGTGCGTTTAGCCATTACGCCCCCGTAGCTGGAATCTGCTTCCAGAAGATATCAGACGTTCATCAACAGTAGATACTTTTAAATCCAGATTAAAAATCACTTGTTTAACTGTGCTTTCACAACCTGAGCACTGTGCTGCTTTGCATCAACTGCACTTTTATTTGTAATTTATTTTTATTTTGCTGTTATTCTTTTTATATAATGTGACGAGCAGGCCAAGGGCCAATCAGCGTCGCCATTGAAACCACGCAATCACGCCGCACCACCTGCACGTCATCAGAAACTGGATCTTGTCACGAGGTGACGAAATTCCAACTTTTTTTCCCTTGTAAGGCGGAACTAATGTTCACCGCGATTGCCCCCGACGGACCCATAACAACGAAACACCGGGCTAGTTCCGGATTAGCGCAAAATCCCCGCGAATGGGGTAATTAGCCAAACTCGCCGACAGCTGTGCACGAGGGGATTGAAGCCCCGCGATTGGGACACGTGGTGATTGGGGCAGGATAAAAAGAGAGTGTACAGACCAACGAGTGGGTTGTTTTTGGGAATTGTGTATCTTGGAGGAGGCAGGAGCAGAGGAGAAGAGGGAGTCGGGCTGTTGGACGGCGCGGCACTGTGAGTATTGGGAGGAAGGACCCACTGACTCAACCGGAAGGAGAGAATCGCTGGACAGTGAGATCGTTTGGGAGAGACTGTGAGTAGTCCACTCGATCTTAACCCTCTCTCTCTGGTCGATGGACTTCCTGATGTGAATGCCAGGTCAGCAAATGGGCGACGGCCCTCTATATATATATATTTTTCCCACTGAGTGTCGAATTACAGTGATGAAGTGGTGTGATGCACTGTTTGATGTGTGAATTGTGAACTTAAATCCGCTGGATGTCCATTACTTACCTGAGCCCGCTATCACGTTCTAAGACGTAAGAAGAGGTGAACACTGTTGTACTCCACAGATATTGAGTGTACTTTCTGACAGCCTGAAGCTCCCCAGCGCGAAGCTCCCCAGCGCGAAGCTCCCCAGCCAAGAAGAGGATTATGTGCCTGTGTACGTACCGGACTGTTTTGCAGTGAAGCTCCTCAGCCGTAAGTTCTCTGTCCGACACCTGTGGAAGAAGGCGAAACCACTCACCAGAATACTCCTCTTACTCTGCACTCTGTGGGCCTTCGGCGGATCCGCAGGACGGAACGACCCTGCCAGAAGACTCATCCTCTTACATCTCTTATCCATTTTTTAACTTAATAAAGAACCATTTCTTGTTGTCTGAT
Organism: Triplophysa tibetana; assembly: GCA_008369825.1. Taxonomy (NCBI): domain Eukaryota; kingdom Metazoa; phylum Chordata; class Actinopteri; order Cypriniformes; family Nemacheilidae; genus Triplophysa; species Triplophysa tibetana. Next base: position 26,720,807 of record CM017897.1, read on the forward strand.
CTTTGCCAGGCCTCTGTCCGACTCCCCAAGGGTGGTACGGGTTTTATGGGTGGGTTTAGCCTGGTGGGCTGCCCCGACCTGTGACAATCTCATTATGGGCACCCTTTATAAGCGGCGGAGAAAGAGGAAGCGAGAGGACTTGTAATCCTTGGCGCCTCCTGATGGCTAACAATGTGTATTATTTTTATCACTATGGAATAAAATCACTTTCAAAAATAATCGTGCGTAATTTAAAACTATTGTACGTAATTCTGTTTTTTGTCAAAGTTTTTTGTGTACAACTCTAAAATGTACGACTGTGACAGTTTACAGACGGCGCTTGTTTTCACAATAGCTCTGTTACACACACGACATGCGAAATTACGACCACGAAGTGCGGTGTGCGAAACGGCTGTCAAAAATACGTCATCAAGGTCACAGGCATTACTATCCGAGGGAAGATGAATCGATTCAACGAAGTGCGCATGCGCCCCACCAAAGTTTAAACCACTGGCGCTGAAATGGCGGATCAGCAGCCAAGCGCTCACACCTCGTCTCAGGTAAGTTAATTATTATTTTTTAACCTGACATGTTTAAGCAGTGGTCATCAAACTTGTTTCTGGCGGTCATGAGGTCGGAGCTAAACTCTGAAGGACACGGGAATTTAGGAAAAAGGTTGAACAAATTGCAACAGAAGCAAACTGATTTTGTATCAATATGTCCTTAGTAAGGAAAAACTCAATTAAAAAGAAGTACTTTGGTTCCTACTTAGGCTGGTTCCTTTATTAATTTTTAAGAGATTATATTTGGGGCTGTTTCTGGGGGACGAGTCTGAGGCAAGAACATGAGACAAGAGTAAGGAGAATGCAGAAGACAAAAGGTATGCAAAATAAAAAGTAAATCCCCAGAAACAGTCCCACGGATCCAACCTCAAACCCTACCCAAACCCTATCTCTGAATTAGTAATTAATAAAGGCTGGTTTCTAAAGTACTTCTTCCTGCCTCTCTGTATTAATGCTCATGGGTAGCCTAAATGGGTTCACTCAGATCTTAATATTAAGTATTTTACTGTTATCAACAAGATTGAACAAGACATTTTCACCTGGCTATATCCAATGTTTAGATCTGTTGTGGTATTTATGCAAATTAGCACATACGTAATTAGATTATGCACTGTTTGTCCATGTTAACAAACAATAAAAAAACTTGTAATACATTTTTTGCTTGTCTTGATGTAAGTAATCAACTCATTTTCATGGTGATATCTAAAGGTTAAAAATGTTACCCTATTCACATGAGAAAATAATGAATAGGATATATTTGGGTCTTTTTCGAAACTTTCCCCTAATGGGATTCTTCTGGGATTTTTTTTCCTTACTCAGAACATATTGATACAAAATCAGTTTGCTTCTGTTGCAATTTGTTCAAGGTTGACCCCCATTTTGGCTTAAAATGACTGGACTATAATAAAAAATAGAATTTTGTCTCAAGTAATATTAATGTCAGAGTAATTTGACTTACAGGGGCCACTGCTGACGCACCTACTAGAACGCCTCAGGTCACGAATAAGTGCATTTTTAGATGGACATCAGCTGGACTTGGACTATTTTCAGTATGTTATCAATCAAGAGGTGTTTATTTTGTCATCAGCCGCCACTATCTTTGATATGCCAAATGATATTTTGGAGACCCTCATGGATTTACAAAAAAAATTCAAGCAGCTCTTTCCCAAGAGGTGGCCCCAGTTCTTACGAGGGAATGTGGTGGTGGACGAGGTCGACCTAAGTTTATTGTTTCAGAGGAAATGCTGTCCCGTCTCATAGAGATGTCTTTACCAGATTCTTGCATTGCGAACATTTTAGGAGTAAGCCAGTCAACTATCTTTCGCCGAATGCATGACTTGGGTTTGTCTGTAAAAACTACGTATAGCACAATGTCTGACAATGAATTGGATAATGCCATTTTGGCCATCAAAAGAAGACTACCAAATGCTGGATATAGGATGATAAAAGGCTGCCTGCAAGCAGACACACAAAGAGTGCAATGGAACCGCATAAAAGAATCCATGCACAGAGTGGATGCCCCTGGAATATTGGAAAGGATGACACAGCTGGGGTGTATTGTCAGGAGGTCATATTTTTTTCAAAGTCCACTGTCCTTAGTCCATATTGACACGAATCACAAGCTCATAAGGTATGTTCTTATGTTTTACCTACGAAAGTGTAATGTTATGCAATTTTACGTTTAACATGGTTTTACTTTGAAGGTACAACATCATCATATTTGGTGGGATAGACGGGTTCTCACGAAAGGTAAACGCATTTATTTACAACCCAGTGGAATCTATCTATCTATCAATCAATACTATTACTTATCTATCTATAATCTGACTATCTATCTGTGTTTGAATGTATTGAATGCTTTAATGTATTACATTCATTCTTTTTTGGTATAGATCATGTACCTGGAGCCAGCAACAAACAACCGTTCAAGCACTGCCTTATCATTCTTTTTCCAGTCTGTGCAAAAATATGGCTGGCCTTCAAGGTAGGAGAATTTTTTTTTCTGCTCACTTCCTTGCATTTAGTTAAACCCTCATCCGTCCCTCAGGTCATTTTGACCCAAAACTGATTTTCCAAAAAGTTATAAAAATTGTGTGTTGATCGTACCGGTCCAAGATTTCTTTACTTTTGTCATACTTGCACCAGGAATACACACACAGACAAAAACTGAGTGGATTTGAGGAGTTTAAATGGGTGCAATAAAAAAAGTAACAAAAGTGTCCCTAATGGGTCATTTTGAACCACAAAGGAATGAATGGAATTTACGAGGAAACAGCACTTTTTTATTTAAAGATTTATACCCAAATGAGGGGCTGGGACTACAGAATATCCCCAATGCAGAAAATGCACACACGATAAACACTCTCCAATAGAAGAGATTTTTTTTTTTGCAAAATACAGATTTTTTTAATGTAAACATTATTCTTTAAGAAATATCCAGAATAAAAGGTAAATATAATAAAAATCACCCAAAAATAATAGAAAAACAATTATTTAGAAATAAATTATAAAAATAGAATCTAAGATTTCTGGCCCTAGGGTCATTTTGACCAAGGAAGGACACTTCTGTTATAGGTTCGGGAGGGACGGATGAGTAAACATGTTTATTTGTATTTTCTTAACATTATGGCAGTCAAGCAGATTTAACCTCTCCTTTCACCCCTCCATTTCAGGCTCCGGGGTGATCAAGGTGTGGAAAATGTGGCAGTTGCAGAAACCATGTTTCGTGTGAAAGGGACTGGAAGAGGAAGCTTCATTGCTGGGAAAAGCGTACATAATCAGAGGTAATAAACAAGTAAGGATGTCACACTATCGTGTAATTTATAATTTTTAATTGATACATTTTGTATTCTCTAGAATTGAACGCCTCTGGCGAGACGTCTGGGTCAGCGTAACACAGCTGTATTACGTAATACTTCACAGCCTTGAGGAAGATGGCTTGTTGGACTTGTCAGATTCCCTTCATTTGTTTTGTGCACATTATGTCTTCCTCCCACGTCTGAAGCGTGACCTCCACAGTTTTTCTGAAGGCTGGGACAATCATCCATTACGGTCTGAAAATGGGCTTACCCCTAACCAGATGTGGATAATGGGACACATGCACACCTCATCTGGAGACAATGAAGAGAGTTTTCAGGTTTGTTTTTTTAATTGATTTTCTATGCCTTCAAGTTATACAGGGCGTGCATAATTATTAGGCACGTTGATTTTCTGATCATATTTTATTCCCAGGCACATTTTGTCAATTCCAAACCATATTAATCTTAACTACTATTTATTTTGTATGTAATCATTTATAACTGATATATAATTGCTCACGAAGGCTGAAAATGAAAAATGCCTTTAATTCAGGTGCGCAGAATTATTAGGCACATTTTATTTTAGATAAAACAAGCCAAAAAAGAGATTTAACTCTTCAAAAATCAGTCAAAAGTCAAAAATTATTAAATCCCCATGAGAATGCAATAATAATGCATTTTTCATTTCCAGTCGTCGTGAACAATTATATATCAGTTATAAGTGATTAAATACAAAATTAATAGTAGTTAACTTTAGTCTGTCTTTTGGTGTCGATTTCTTTTGGCGCTGCCACTGCTGCATTCCTCTGTTGTAGATGTCATTCCGAGAAATGCAGATGGAAAAGGTGTTGGTTTGATCAACTTTACTGGCGATCCAATTCAGAATCTCCCCAGAACTTTGTAATAGAAATAAACAGAAACGAAAAATGAAATGTACCAGCAAAGTAAAACAAACACTTTCTTAATATACCATTTTTACCATCATATTCTGCAGTTCTGCACACAAGCAAAAACAAAAAATAAATGCTTTGATATTTCAAATTGCTGGATAGGAAACATTGAAATGATTAATATTAGATAAGTGACACTAAACTATTTAGTAATTTACCGTAATCCACCGTTGGCTGCATGTATCTCTATAACATCACTGTCAAAGGTTTTCTTGCACAATGGACACTCAGCAGTCTGATGTGAAATTAAAATACTGAGTTAAATTACACATAAACAATCTTTTAGGAACCATGCATAAACCATAACCTGAAAATGCATATTTTTTTTTAAACATGTAAATAAATATCCTTTTCACCTTCTCTGTCCAGACTTCATTTATTTTTGAATCACAGCTTTCAATATCTGGTGACTTTTCCAATTCCTGAAAACGTAAAAATCACATAAAAATGGTGTTTTCAGAGATTATGAAATATTAACAAAAGATCAGTATGATTATTATTATTATTTTTTAAACACGCCTCTTTCCAGGTGTCAACAGAAGTTGAAATAGCTTCTTGTGGGGAGTCTGGGGACTTCATCGACTGGAAATAAAACAGAAACTCAATCAACCTTGTTTTTAGAGCTCACTGATGACTAAAATAAACATCTTGGACTTACATCATCACTTGAGATACACAAATCCACATGTTCCACCTTACAGTGTTTTATGTGTACTGGAAGGCACTGAAGGGGAACCATTTTGCTGCAAAGTGCACACTGGGCTTTGGGCATTTTTTCGAATTCCCTTGCATCAGGTGGTAATGGAGTTATGTCAATTTGCTCTTGCAGAGGAACTACATACATTGTGCTCTTTCCATTGCTGCTCACGGTTTTTAATTGCTGTCCATTATACCCATCAGGGTCAGGAGGGATGACAGTCAATTTCCGTTGACCACCTCCACCTATGATTCAAAGTATTTAACAGAATATAGAAAGACAATACACCAAAAATATTTAACAGATAGAATCCATCTGATATCTATAAACGCATATGATTTCAATCCACATAAGTTTTAAGAGGTTAGGACATTTTTTTCAAAACGATCCTTCATACCTGAGCACTTGTGAAGCAACCATCCTCCGCAGACTTTTGCCAGTTTTGGATATGCATTAACAAGCACCTCTGATAGCTTAATTATCAAAGGCAGAGTAAAACAAGAGTAAGGAAATTCACTCAACACAAAAAAAACAAGAAAAAATACATTATTGATCTTACCTCTGAATGAGTCATGTTTTCGGTTATAGCTAATGATCTTCTCCCAAGTCCTGCAAGTGTAAGTTGTAATTCTGTCTCTCCTTTGGGCGTTTTCTCATATTGTTGGTCAAGGAGAAAAAAAAAACATCAAAAAGGTTTTCTGTGGCCGTTTATATGGTCCAAAACGTTTTTTACCCCTCACTTTCTTTCTGAAGAATCCAGGAAATGACCTAAAAAGGACTTCATTATTATTTTGAGCCAGTTTAGAACATTGAGAACACTCACATGCACAATAATATATGTGATGTAATGTTAATGTGTGATGAAACTTATATACAGTATGTAATCCAATAAAAATATATACTGTACAAACTGTATATTCCACCAGTAGAGACACACACACATTTTTTTAAATCTCACACCTAGCCATTTCCTGCTGAACCGACTGCACATTTGACTTGGACCTTCTTTCTTCTGCTGACTGTACACTGATATTGGACTGGTTCCCCACTTTCGGTTGTCCAACACTTAAGGTGTTGCTCAACATTGACACCAGATTCTGGGCTGTATGCAAGATGTCACCTAATGGAACCTGATGAACAATGAAATATATGACTTCAATACTTAAACAGTGAACACTTATATAAAATGACCGGTGTATTAACGTACAGTGCACGTAACACGGCTGTTAGGAAGTCAACACTTAAAATTGCTCATTCTTTTATGTAACTCTATCTCATCGCGCTACAGGCTGCAGTGATGACCTTCTAAACAACTGTCTTCTTTAAGCACCTAACGTTACATCTACTCTGAGAGCTTATCTTACCTACTATACTATCTCTGTAATATTGCTACTCTCTGTTATTAGTTATAACTAACGTTAACCCTTAAACACAAGGGTCGTCAAGTTCGGTCCTGGAGGGCCCGTGTCCTTCAGAGTTTAGCTCGGACCTCATGACCGCCAGAAACAAGTTTGATGACCACTGCTTAAACATGTCAGATTAAAAAATAATAATAATAATTAACTTACCTGAGACGAGGTGTGAGCGCTTGGCTGCTGATCCGCCATTTCAGCGCCAGTGGTTTAAACTTTGGTGGGGCGCATGCGCACTTCGTTGAATCGATTCATCTTCCCTCGGATAGTAATGCCTGTGACCTTGATGATGTATTTTTGACAGCCGTTTCGCACACCGCACTTCGTGGTCGTAATTTCGCATGTCGTGTGTGTAACAGAGCTATTGTGAAAACAAGCGCCGTCTGTAAACTGTCACAGTCGTACATTTTAGAGTTGTACACAAAATCGCGTATCTGTAAACTGTCGTGGCAGTAGATTTTGGAATCCAACTTTGACAAAAAACAGAATTACTTACAATAGTTTTAAATTACGCACGATTATATTAAAATTACACACAAGTGTTTTGAATTACGTACGATTATTTTTGAAAGTGATTTTATTCCATAGTTTCTAAGCACTGACAAATCAGTTAAATTTTACTCACATGCATTAAGTAGCAAAGTAAACTACATTCTAACTCACTGAATCTACTCCATAAAATATAGGTAACAATTTGCACTCAATTAGATCGAGTAGAGTTTTTTCTATGTTTTTATGTAAAGAGTACCTACATTTCACTGATATGAGTCATGACACACTAAAATAAATGAGATAAAGTCTACCCTTATATTTCTCAATATGAATTATTTATAAAATGGAGTAATGTTAGTTTATATAACCAACTACAGGTCATCTGCTTATTATGAATGATAAATATTGAATAATTAAACACTAAATATGACTTATTCAGAGAAGCTTGAATTGACCTAAAAATGGTCAGAAACAGGAGATCACATCAATTGCTTTTATTGATCAAATAACAAACATCTACAAAACCCCTTTTTGACAATAAACACAAGATTGATTTAATGTCACCATTATTGTGATCAGTGTTTACTTTAGTTGAGCTCTTTTTTTCTTGAATCATTTTAATACATATCGCGTGTCCAACAAAAGGATAACATGAAAAACTAAATAATTTTCTTTTTAAGGTCAAAATGTAGCTGATAAATATTTAATTGTTTTTTAGTCTTGACCCGTTTCGTCTACAATCGAAAACCGTTTATGATCCTTTATTTATAAATGAAGTCCATAAGCCCATCATTCTTCATGAAGATCTTCCGTCATTTGTTGTAAAAGTCATCTTGACCGTTTGGCTCATATCTGCCCCCTTTAGGTGCTGCAGGTATCTGTCTGCCTCACTTTGTGCCTTTTCACTGCAGTTTTGTGTCCAATCAGCAGGAGTAATTATGTCAAACACATTCATGAAAGATATTAGTCAGACTGCTGAAAGTGAGGGTGTATAATAAATATTTTATTGGCGATATACAGAGAAACAGCAACAGGCACGTGCCAATGACACCGCATCAACCCAGTGTGTGAGTGATGGTGGAGTCTGAGGTGAGTCTCGCCTCATCACTGCCTCACATCACATATCTCCTGTTTATCTGAGCACGAAATGTTCAAATTCAGTGATTCTGACTATAAAAATTATCAAATTATTGGAATCAAACCGACAACAAAATTATTGCATTTTTTTATGATATAATTATTCGTTTTTTTTCCATGATGACAAGTGAGTCTCTGAACGCACATCACTGACAGACGGACCGCACCCGCGTGTTGTGTGTATGATTTAATCTGTTATATGGGCAAGTGAAATAATAAACTCCGCATAAACACAGCAAAGGAAGTATGCACGAGAGCACCTGATGAATTAGGATGCATGCACGGATGGGTCGTTCATAAACCAATTTCTAACATGACTCTGAAGTAACGAGTGTCTCAGAGAGTGATTTGTTCATTTTGTGCTGACCGCGCATGTGCAACATTGCCCCAGAAAATGTTTTCAACTACTTTCACTTTCATCATAGTCCTACAGCTGGTAAGAAGAATTCAGCTACACAAATTCTAAGATAACCAGCAGTCAAATAACAGCTTCATGACTTCACCCTCCTGTACTCCCACACCCCATCAAAATCCCTGCGTTCAGCAAACCAGCGACGTCTTGTTTTGTCTTCTCATGAGGACAGTAAATCGCTTTCCCGCTCATTCCGCTTCACAACTCCTTCCTCGTGAAACATTCTTCCTAACTCTGTCCGGTCTCTCCGGTCAACCACATCTCTCACAACATTCAAAAAACTTCTCAAAACCCAACTCTTCTGTGAATATCTGATAGACAAAAAAAAAAAACCTCACTAACCCTTTCCCTCAACAGGTAGTGGTCTGGCTTTAATGAAACTAGTAACTTTGTATTGGCACCTAATGTATTATGGCTCCTGTTTGACATATCGCTTTGTTGCTCCCTAACTCTATGTAAGTCGCTTTGGATAAAAGCGTCTGCTAAATGACTAAATGTAAATGTAAACAGTCGTAAAACATAAATGTCATCAAGACTGACCGGCCATTAAAGTAACATTTGAGTGACAGGTTGACTAAACTTTGACAGGAGGGTCATAAATCAATCAACATTTTGACAAACAGTAAATGATTAAACTACTCGGGTCCCCATACTTGGAATTCAGCATGATGTTTCTACAGTAGTTCTAAACAGACAAACTGCTTTACAGAGCCTTTTGTAAAAACGATTTCTCATTCGGCAAGTAAATGAAAATGTGTAACCATCGGGCTTCTAAAGGGAGGGATGGAGTGAGCCATTGGTTGCAATTCGCAACATCACCGCTAGATGCCATTAACTTTCATACACTTGACTTTTAACCTCTGTTTATCACAAACAACCGAAACTAGTGTTGCAGTAAGTGAAGATGGTAACGGTGTTTTTGAAAATTAAATGATTTCTTTTATCTACAGTTGATTTCATCAAAGGCTGTGGCTGAAGTCAGTTCTTGTGTTTTATATATTTCTGTCTTTGTTGTTTCTCTGTCCATCAGTGATTCTGTTTGTTATCACTTCATTATCTCATTCAGTCCAACATTCAGTGTTACATTTGGCAGCCTGTAGTATTCACAATAAGCAGTGGTAATTTCATCTGGGATAACCCAAATGGGGCCTATGTGAAACCCGCAAACAGCCCACATCAAACCCATCTGAGGCCAACATGACTTTGCTGGCTGGTGGTCATTATTTCAGTTAATTTCAGTTTAAAGTGCCACATTTAGTCTAGATCAATAGGCTCCCACGTTCATATGACACATCTTAAAAGAATATAACTGTGACGATTGCAGATGGAGTGAAAAGTCTGGAGAGAAAATAGTGTCTGTAGATCAGAGTTTATTTATACCGATCCATGAATCCATGAATACATGAATCCAACACATGCAGAAAGTCAACCTTCACCAGATTTAATATCAAGTACAGAATAATCTTAAGGAATAATTGAAGGTGCTATGTGAAGCAGAAAACCCCTTTCAGTCATGATTTATTCACGATAAAGCAGTAGCCTCCAGTACCTTATTACAATAAAAGTATTAAAGCCTGAATATGTAATAAATGCAAATTTATTGAAATAAAATAACTTAAATCATTCCTTCCTCTAAAATATATTCCCTGATCCCTGACGTTTAAATGCTGCCTATTGCTAAATAACAAAACCAGAAAGTTAACAAAGGAAGCAAAAAAATACATTTATTTATCTATTTTTCTGCAGATGAAGTTGAGTGTGTGAGATTCAGGAAGACTGATCCAGAGATGATCTCCTCCAGACTGAACCGCTCCAGATCTCACTCCACTCTCAGAGTCGCCAACTGCTGTTTCATTCCCCGGAGCCCAATTCTGATAAAACACGATCTCTTCATTCACCCAGAACCAGATCCCTAAAGAGCAGAAGTGACGTAACCCCATCCACACCTCAGCAGTCGAGGCCCGATGAAGAACTTCAGTCACCCAGAGCTGAATCTCCTGTGAATCAACTGAAACCAGATCCACATGATTCTCTCTGCAGTATCTCACAGCTTCAGTCCAGCTCAGATTCTTCTGGATCAATATCAGCTCATCTGAACACACAATAAATACAAACAACTGAACATTAGAACAAAACACAAACACTGAGACTGAACTGAGATCAGTTTCATCATGAAGAAACTTCTGTCGTCAAACACACACATTGACTTTAATTAACTCACCTTCATGACACACAAACGTATTAGAGTCACTGCAAGATACATCATGCCATTTCCCCTCATTATTCATATTGGTCATCGAACAATCTTCAGAATTATAAGAATTATCAGGTTGACCAGAGTCCCAGTATCTGAAGGCGGAGTCAATGTTATCTGACCACTCCCACGAGTCTCTGAACAGACCAATCCAGACAGATGTGTGATGATCATTAATGATGTTGTGGATCAGTTGATTTTCAGTCTGGTTCCTCACACTGATCAGATCAGTATGATACTGTCTGCAGAAACTCTGAGCGTCTCTCCATGTTGAAGTAGAAGTGTCAATGATGAATGATTTACTGCTGTCTGTTGAAGAAAATAAAGATTCAAATCTCATGATTTACATTCACTAAAAGTCTAGTCGTGAATCTTCAGAAACTCTTTTCTTTTGAAAGTTTTGTTTCACAAAACCACATCACTGATTCACACGCAGAAGAAGCAGAAGGCATATTTAAACAGCAGCTTAATAATTATTTGTTTATATAAATAAACTATTTATAGCACAATTTGAATTTTTACCGGTGATTGTGAAGGAAAATAAGACGCTTTGAAAACCACGTGGAGACACAGAATATATGTCTGTGCTTGCTTACCCCAAGAGTCTTCTCTCCACCACATGCGCGCAAACTGAAATCCGCCAGATGGGACAAGAATATTTTTGTCTCATTTTTATTAGTTGACGAAAATGTCAGTCTACTTCTATTACAGTTTTCGTTATCATGTATTGATTTTTATTTTGTCATCGTCTCGTTTTTGTCAGTGAAATCATGTCGCTAAAGAAAGATTTTCGTCTTAGTTTTCATCAACAAAATTAACACTGCACTGAATGAAACACTTATCACGATGAGGGGTTTTCTTCTTATTGTTCATGTTTTCTTCAATGATTGTGAATGACTTAATCTTTACTTCATTATCTCATCGACTCAATCTGATTTAACTCATTCACTTGTTCAATATGGAGACATCTGAATCATTCTTTGTGGGAGACCTGAGGACTGGAGTTGAAAACCACAGACTGAGACTACACCTAAAAGTATACTTTCATAAGTAAGTAAGTAGTAAGTAATTTTAATTTATAAAGCACATTTACACACAGCGCAAGCTGACCAAAGTGCTGTACAATCAGTGACCAGAAAAGCACAGTTAGAATAAAAACACATAGCACCAATAATCACAATTGTATGAAACATAAAATAAAAAGTAAAAGCACACAACACAGAAAATACAGATAACAAAGAGGAGTGCCAAATTTAAGAAGCAAAAAAGGCCAGGGAATAAAAATGAGTTTTTAACTTAGATTTGAATGCAACAATGGAGGTGGCAGATCTAATGTCCTGGGGGAGCTGGTTCCACAAACGCGGAGCAGCAACTGCAAAAGCTCTATCACCCTTCTGTTTAAGCCGTGAGCGCGGCGCAAACAGGAGCCCTTTATTTGACGATCGTAATGACCTTTGTACTGAATGTGGCTGTACAAGGTTAGTGACATAAGTTGGTGCGAGCCCATTTAGTGCCTCATAAACTTAGAAGAGGACCAGTTTAGTCTCCAGCAGTATTACAATAGTACATTTACAGGTACACTACTAGCAGACTGTTAATTATATACTAAATAAATAAATAACACTTAAACTTTACAACTGTACAGGGTTTGGTGTCAGTTGGGTGTAAAACTCACTTGGTGGTGCTGCGACACACTCATAAGACACATTCAGGTATTTGAAAATTCCACCACAAGGATCAGCGAAGACTGAAAAAACTGAGTCCACAACCATAGAACAATTCTTTCTTAAATTACATCTGTGACATAAATGCCAAAAAAAATCAAAATTATATAAAATATTATCTGATAATATCTGACAGCTCTTTAAAAATGTTATTTGTTCTTACCGAGTGATCATCTCACTTAGAGATGTGTCCAGACCGCACTGAACATTTAAGAGCTGTTCAGGTGGTCTTCCAGTGGAGCAGGTCTGTTGGTCTGTACGCCCATAATTGGCTGTAAGGATGTTAATAGTTCCCTGATCTGTTGATAAAAAGTCACATTACATGCGGTTGTGTTTTTTTTTTAATTCTTTAAGCCTTTAATTCATTGGGCAGCATACAAATGAAACTCACCACAGCTGAGAATTATAGTCTGTAATTGACAGGTAATTAAATCCTTTGGTACACCTAAAGTTAGAGATGATAAGTGAAATAGAGATGAGAAGTTAGTTAGAGACAAGAGATGAGTTAGAGATGATATGTGAGTTAGAGATGAGAAGTGAGTTAGAGAAGAGAAGTGAGTTAGAGACGAGAAGTGAGTTAGAGATCAGAGGTGAGTTAGATATGAGAAGTGAGTCAGAGACGAGAAGTGAGTCAGAGATGAGAAGTGAGATAGAGATGACAAGTGAGTTAGAGATCAGAGGTGAGTTAGATATGAGAAGTGAGTTAGAGATGAGAAGTGAGTTAGATATGAGAGGTGAGTTAGAGATGAGGGGTGAGTGAGAGATGAGAAGTGAGTTAGATATGAGAGGTGAGTTAGAGATGAGAAGTGAGTGAGAGATGAGAAGTGAGTTAGATGTAGTAATGCTGTAGTGTCACATTGACTGTTTGTGCAGATTTGTTTTAATCTGAGGTGTCCAACCCTGTTCATCTGACCCACATGTGTTCTGTGTCTTATCTGTGATGTTTATTATTGTTGTCTTATGATCATGTTTGTGAAGTGAAGGTTTGCTGTCGATCACCATTGTAGCAGATGAATCTCATGTTCTCATTACAGTTCTGCTGAAGCCATTTTCCATTTCTCATAACAGAACAATTATTTGTGTCAGTTGATGGTTCAGTTTCCCAGTTCAGATATTTCACAGGATCACCCAGAGACCACTTCCATATTTTAACACCTGTTCTCTTCAGTCCAATCCAGACATACACTAGACTGTTATTCACAGTCTTGTTCAGCTCGTTCATGTCATTGATGTTGTTGACTGTGGCCAGATCTGTGTAGTTCTCTCTGCAGTATCTCTGAGCTTCAGTCCAGTTCATCTTCATGTTTATATAGTGATAGCGACGCTGAGAGCATTCAGATAATGAACAGAGAGCTGAAAGAGAGAGTTTTTATTTAGACACATTCACTCAGAGCTGATCTAAGCAGGAGCGGGCTGACACAACAAATTCATCATTTACTGACGCAACGTTTGTATTGAAGAAGTAGATTCTGACAGGTTGTAGCCCGTTAGTGTCTCAGAGAGATGAGAGCTCGAGTCAGCAACTCGGAATCAAATCACATTTCAAAACATGTCAGACTTGCGCCGAGAAAACAAGAAAAGAAAGCAATATCATTAACATTATTCACGATAAAGTCAATCATTCTTTTAATCTTCCATCTACATCCCCTGCTTCATCCACTCTGTTTAAATGACGGCTGCTCACCTCTCTCTCTCTCTCTCACTCTGCCTCCCTCTCCCTCTCTCTCTCTTTCTACCACTCTCTCTCTCTCTCTCTCTCCTTCTTTCTACCACTCTCTCTCTCTCTCTTTCTACCACTCTCTCTCTCTCTCTCTCTCTCTCTCTCTTTCTACCACTCTCTCTCAGTCTCTCTCTCTCTCTCATCCTAACTATCTACACCTGGCTTGACTTAGCTTCACGTTGTCATCCTGGTTTAGCAAACGAGCAACCAATTAAGCCAGGATGCGCCGAGCATACTACGTCAAGCCGTGCTTGCTCAATTATCCTGGATTTCTTTATTCTACTCTTGTGCAATACCCCTCTGGACATTTGATCATCACTTGTATGTTTTGCGATCGCTGTCCGGCTCGCTTGAACAGCGGAACGGGGATAACTGCTGGTGCTGCAGACTGGGAGCTCGGTCAACTCACGAAAACATGGTATAAAAAGCCTTTTCATAACGTAGTTTACACAGGACTGGCGGGAAATGTGCATTGATATACCTATATTCTCATGTTATGGGGTTTACTTTGATATGTGAACTGTCTTTCCCGCGTCCCAGCGTGACATCCGACGGGTTTTCCTAGATCGCATCACATATGTGTAGTCAGCAACAATGACAGGGTAAAACACGCAGGTCGCTTCGCGAGCATATCATGCTCTAATGAAGGGAAACGGGGATTTACAAATTCCCCTCATTGTGTTCGGTCAAAATGACTGTCGGCTTTCAGATTTTTTCGTCACTGGTAATAAAAAATGTAAGATAATTTTCGGTTAACACGACTTCTGGTACACACACGTACAGGAATATCTGGATCACGACCAATCAGAGGGGGTCCGCCCTTCGCTCTCTCTGATTGGTTTAGACCACGATTTGGGCCTAATGTGTGTCTGTTGTCGAATCACAGGAAGACTTTCAGAGTTGCGGAAACTTCTTTTCTCCCTCAAACGTCTGGTCGTTCTGGTGAGACCTCTGATTATTTTTAGTCGCACCATTGAAAAATAAGGTCACATTTGATTCAATGGGTCTTGATGTACTCACCATTTTGGAAGCAATTTGCATGAACTATCCCTAAACTCCCTTTCAGAAAAAACAAACAGTTTAGATGAGCTCTTGACTTTTTCTTATGTTAAACTATGTTATGGCTGTCACTGATGAATTTCATTTATTGCTGCTGGAAAGCATTGGAATTAAAGGATGTAGTAATCCGTTTACATTGCAGTCAGTGCTGCTTAATAATATCTTTAATTATTACTGCAAACATGTATTATTTAAACTAAACAGCAAGTTTAATCAGACAAATGCATATAAGAATCAGAGAATGAATCTCAAGAAAGGTGACCGTCAAATGTAAAGCTTCATCTCTTTTACCAATCCCAGCATGCATTGTGTAATGAACAAATGTGCTACTGTTTTTTTAACATTTATTTTTGCTGTTGTTTCGTCTCCATTGTTGAGAGCCAGTTGTTCTTACTTAACATTATACCACGGGGCTGTGAAATGCATGATTCTGATTGGCTGACGAAGGTTCTACAGGTGTGAATTATTTTTCAGTTAAACACACACCTATGAAGTAGCTCCAGATCTGTCGACAGAATTACAGGTCAATATCACTGCGGCATGTTTAATCGTTATAACGGATTTATATTGTAGGTACAGTCCACCACAAACAACATTGAAGACGACTTCAATTTCCAGAAATATCTTTTAATATTTATGTATAGCAAATTTAGGCAATTGGGCGAAAACTGTACTTGACAGTCCAGAAGTTGAAAAAAAAAGAAAACATGAAAGGCAGCCAGCGTTAGAAACGTCATAAAACGGTTACTGAAGAACTACTAGACAAGATTGAAGGTGAAAAAAAACATAAAAACACCAAACAGACTACAGCTTTTGCAGTAAATGTGTTCAACGATTGGATTTTAAAAAAAAATATGTCTGCCAAAGAGGTAGAAAGAGAGAGGAAACGCTTTAAACAACCACCTGCGAACTTTCTATAAAACTTTGAGAACTTTAGCTGGCACTAAATTAATAAATTAACATCGATTGAATACTTGTTGCGTTTTTTTATATCATGCTCATAGCTATAAAATACCAACAAATTATTATAAGTTCAAACAAGACAACACAAAATCTACATCGGTTCATGTTATGATTTGACTATGACCGCTCAAATGTAAACGCAAGCAATGTGTGCGTTCTTGTAAATCTCATTGTATCGTCAGTGGCGCAGCCTGATGTTCCAAATATGGTCAGAGGGGTTACATTTCTGTGCAGAATTCGACCAATCACAACACACTAGTGACCTGGCCAATCATAGCACACCTTGCTTTTCAGAGCGATGAGCTACTAATCTAAACAAGATTTTGGAGTGTTGATGATTATATCATCTAGTTCCTACTTGCTCCCCTGCAATAAATGACACGATCACAGTCAGTCAGCACAAACTTTAACATAAGAGCTTAACTAAAGGAAACACTAAACACTATAAGTGTGACTTCTTACTGTTGATGGTTTATTTCAGTGTTTGTTAACAGCAGGTATTCATCATTAATGAGATAATGAAGTGATGAATGATTTCTTACCTCAACCTGATCTAACTCATTCACTTGTTAGTATTATTTAGGGAGACATCCAAAACATTCAGGGTGTGAAGGCACTTTGTATGAAAGACTGCAAAATGCACTAATTTCTCTAATGGCAGCAATCACCTTTTCACGAGTTCACCCTCGCAGATAAGCAGCTAGGTTGTTGGATGAATTGGTAAAGCATGGATATGAAGGTTATGCGTATTTGGCGAGCTGTGCTAGGAGTGGGCTCCGAGCTCACGGGGTCTAGCCGGGGTCTAGCCGGCTCGAGCCCAGAACACACCCCCCAAATGTAGGTAAAGCTGAACAGCCTCCGGAGTACGCATAACCCCCAAAAAATGCCCCGCAAGGCGTTACGGAGGTGCCTTCCTAATTGGTTAATGCGAAAGGATGAAGGCCCTGCTGGGCTATCGCTGCTGCGATGCTGGTTTCAGGGCGAGCGGTGTCTACTGCTGCAGAGCATGAGTTGGAAGCACAGCCAGGGGCTGCTGCGATATTAACTCTGTGATGAGTGGTGTCAGCAGCTGCAGAGCAATGTTGGAAGCTCTGGCCCCTGCGGGGGCGGTCGCTGCAGCAATACTTGTTTCATAGCTGATGGTGTTTGCTGATTCAGAGCCCTAGTTGGAAGCTCGAGCCCCTGTGGGGCGGCCGCTGCTGGGATACAGGCTTCATGTTGAGAGGTGTCTGAGCTGCAGAGCACGAGTTGGGTCCACTGGCCCCTGCAGGGGCGGTCGCTGCTGGGATACTGGCTTCGTGGCAAATGCCTGAAATGGGTGGAGACGAGAGGATGGGGGCATTTCTGGAATGTGGTTGATGAGATGGAAACTGGGTGAAATAAGAGTGAAATGAGAGTGCCTGGTGGGTCGGTGGGATTTCGATTTCTGTAAGCGGCGTGGAGTGTTGCATTTGGAGGTTGTGATGATGGGGATGTCGGAACCATCTGAAACCTGCAGGGCTTCTTAGTTCTACCAGATGGTAAAACTGTGGCTTGAGGGAGGCGACTGAAGGAGACTTCCGCTGTGGTAGAGTGCGGGATGGACGTACGGGCCTCTGCTGGGATGATTGCTGGGAGTACCGGCCTCCGTAGAGGCGATTGCTGCGGCGAAGTTGGCTTGTACGTTTGAGTTGGCAGCATGAGCCTCTGTAGAGGCGGTTGCTGTTTTGATGCCGGTTTCATGTTGAGACGTGTCTACTACCGCAGAGCATGGGAGGATGCAACCCTGTGGGGGTGGTTGCTGCGGCGATGCTGACATCGTGAAGATGATTGAGAGGGATAAGTTAGTGGTTGTGACTGCTGCGGCGGAGCATGGCAGGAGGCACGGGCCCCTGCGGGGGCGGTCGCTGCGGCGATTCTGGCTTCGTGATGGTGATTTCTTCGTTGAGGTGGAATCGCTGGCCTCTTTAGAGTTATTATTGTGGCGATGCTGACTTCAGCTATGGAGTCTGTCACTGCCTAGCGCAAGATGCGAGTGTTAGCCCTTGTGGATGCGGTCTGGAGAAACATGTCTTCACGTTGAAGCGCTGGAGATTGCTGAAGCGAATCTAACGGGCGGCCGCTTGTGCGTCTAGCTGAGTCAGGCTCGCGCTAGCGACGGCAGCAGTGCTGAAGACTTGTGTTCCGGAACCCAGCGCTTGTATCCCCAACGACGCAGCCTCAAGTTACAGACGATTTGTTGTTCTGGGGCTCTTGAAGGTTATCAGCCCGCCTTGCCTGGGCGGCCGGCTGCAGTCGAAATGTTGTACTGCACATCGAGCTGGGATGCCGCGGGCTGCTTGAGGTGCTCGGCAGGGATAACAATGTTTTCGGACCCAGAGTCCTGCCTATACTTGCCGAAGGCCTGCTGCGGCGGCTCGAGTGAGGGAGGCTGTGCCGAGCTGCGGAGGTAGATTGTCCGTGCCGGGAATTGACGGGACCCTGAGCTTCGGTCTTGGACGACTCGTAGAGGTTGTAGAGCTCTGGTTTCGACATCCGCCTACTGAAGGGGACGTCCGTGTTGGAGAGGGGCTGGCGAGGCGTTGTCCTGCGCTGCGAGCTGAGGCGGGCTGCTGAAGGCTCTCGGCTGGGATTTCCGTGCCGTCCTGAGGAACTGGAGCGCGTCCCGGACTCGCCGATTGCCCGCTGCGGCGGCTTGTGTGAGGGAGGCCTCGTTGAGCCGCTGGGGTGGATTGCCCGGGCTGAGAGTAGGGAGAACAACGAGCCGGGCCTGGCTTGTTGGTTGGCTCTCGGCCGAGCAGACCTCGGTGAGGGGGCGTCGGCCTGGGACGATATGTGGAGGGTGGAAAGCTCCGCTTTGGTGGACTTCCGCGTTGGAGAGGGCCAGTCGTAGGCCCTAGATAGTCCATTTGTGGAGGGCGGGGATCGTGTGGAGAGCTGAGGCGTTTGACAACGCTGGTGAAAGAGGTGGAGTTCTTGTCGGAGGAAGCGAAAATGAACCCCTTTTTGTAGCTGCTCGCCGAGAAGATCGGCGGGGCTGGCGGCCCCGTGGCGAAGCTTGGGACTTGGCTGCAGAGTTTGACTCGGAACTGAAGAGATGGGAAGCACGTGGCAGCGCTGAAGGGTTGAGAGCATTTGTAGCGTTGGTCATGACGGGAGTCTCAGACATGTTATCGAACTTGTCGATGTTGAACTTGCGAGAAGCATCAGGTAAGACTGCTTGTCTATTTTTGATGGAGCTTGCTTGAGCTGATAGGGTAAATGCTGTGATTGTTGATGTTGTACCAGCCGAGATGATTGTGATGAGGTCACATGCTCGAGCTATATTTGATTGCTGATGATATACAGGCGAGCTGATTATATGCTTAGGTTCCTCCCGAACTTTGTGAATAAAACATCATAAAGGGCAGAAAACTCAGCTGTTGTCCAGAGCCCAGGATGAAGCGAGCGGAGGCAGAAATCTCAAACAACAACAGAGGACAATATCATCGTTGCTGTATATGGATACCTGGAGCTGTACGACCACACGCAAGCAGCATTGTGAAGTTGTATGGTTGGAACTACAGTTCTAGCTGGGGTAAGAAGAGCTTTAATTATCTTTAGACATACATGCATCAAGCTTTTATCAAAGCAAGCAAACAAGCAACATTCAGTGCATTCTATATCCATCCATCAAAATATATACAAATTTAAATGGACGTATTTTAGATTGTCAAGAAAATACAAGAACTGTTTTTTTTATAAATGCGCTTGAACCTAGGTGCTCTAGGACCCTGGGGAATCCCTATGTGGAGTGACTTATGAATTGATGAAATATCGTCAAATACAACAACAGATTACAAAACTGAGATAACAAAAGTTGCCATTAAATGCAATGTATGTTTTTTACAGCAAGAATTTGACATAAATTTGATCTGAACATATTTATTAGAAGATGTCATTACTCCACCACCTGTATGTCGTCATCAACTAGATTGCTGTTGGTTAATATGGTGTTTTTTTTCTAAATACATTACTGACTTTTCTCATATAAAAGAATACAATTCAGATAAAGTTAGTTATATGTTTCATGTATTCGTCTGAAATAATATGGGCTAATTAAATCCTAATATAGCTAAATTTGCACAATATTTTGTTTATTTTAATGAATGAAATAATTACTTTTTGTTCAATAAATATACTCTCATTAAAATATGTTAATATCACGATATATATAAAAAAACAGAAAACATTCATAAAAAGGTTTTTGAAAGAATTAAAGATATAGTAAGATTTAAGATAGATTTACATTAGAAAATGTGAGTGTTGTTTTGTGGCAAACCGTGGAACTGGGAACAAGGGTGATGACATTTTCAGCCAATAATGAAACAAACTAACTCCCAATGTCTCTATGATCGTCTGAAGCAGAGATATAAGTCTTGCTAAATGGTTGCTAGGCTAATGTGTCTGGTTGCTATGGGGGGGTGGTTACTCAGTGCAGATGTCCCCGAATATTAAGCGTTCAGAAGATCTTTCACTTTTGGCCCTCAAGGGACATATTTTCACCATCAACAAAGACTCAGAAAAGACGTCTTTTGGACACATCACCTTTGCTTGTGGGTGGGATATATTAATTATAAAATGGTTCTCCTGACATTTAAATCAAACGTAAAACCAGAAACACAAACTCACCAATGACAAGAAGACTGAAATATAGAATCTGAGCCATTTCTGAGGAAGAAACACATTGAAAACCTCAAATGTTGAACTTCTGTTTGTTTACAATTTTGACATCCAACATAAATTCTTTTGCAAATTTAAACTCAATTAAATCTGTGAGCGTGACATAAAAGTTTGCTTAGTTTCTGTCATGTATAAAAGTCAATGACGTTTAAAGTCAACATTTCTATCACTACTGTATCTCTTCAGAAAATCAGTTCTTGATAAAGTTTCATTAAAAGTTATTTTCAGATCAATTCACAAAAACAGAGTAATTTCAAAAGAATGATTTTAATAAGAATGAGAATGTAAATAGTTCTTACTCTTCATCTCTTGTCTGTTTCTCTCCTCAATCAGCTGCTGTTTCTCTCTCTCTGTGTTTATGTGTCATTATGTTACATCTGGTCTTCAGCACCTCCCATCTTTTGGTTATTTCTCAAGAAAGACTTATTTTCTTATTTACTTTACATCCTGCTTATTTGTATCCTTGCTCACTCAAATGAGAAGAAACAAGGTGTGCGTTCTCTTATTTGCTTATGTGATGTCAACGCTTGACGTTTTCTCGTCTCATGTGTGTTTTCTGTTTCTGGGTCAGAACAAAGGATAATTCTTAAATGAGGAGGCTCTCAGTTCGTGTCACCGGACTCACTTAGCTTTATTCCTCTTTATTCCATCAGTCCATTGTCATGTTTTCTTATGACAATAAATATATTTTTAAACGTCTTACTGTGAATACATTTAATGGTTACCAAGTATTGCTATACCAAACATTATATCCTCCTCAGACCTTCACTACGACATATGTGTGGCTTAAAAGTGTTTATAGGTTGTGGTTTCACTATGTTAAAGTAAAGTAGTTAAATGCGTTTTCTAAAAAGGAATTGAAGCTGAGCAAACAAAATAAAGCAGACTGCACACGATAATCAGCAATGGTATGAATAACGACACATAAACATTAGAGTCAGTATATGATCATGTTTATGTTGTTTAACATGTTTTTGAGTAAACACGCATATCCAAATTGTCAGGTGAAAGGTGGTGGCTGTCGAAAAACTTGCTTGCTTCTCCGCCATTACATTGCGCGCTTACTGCAGAAATGCAGACAACGACAGGTTTTAAACGTTTGGGTTTATTGAAGCGCTTTGTATTTTGCTTGATTAAAGTCATTTCAAACCTTAAAACTTAATTTAGAAAGCCGACATTGCCTTTCAGTCATGTCAATTTCAGTTTAAGTGCTCAGAGCTTTTGCATTCATGCTTGATTCAGCTAATAATATTTTTACATTTAGAATCATTTACGAATATAAATTACTCTCTTAAGTCTTATTTTCATACACTATTCATGTGCCATTCTTCATCAAAAAACATTTTTTTTTAAATAAAAAACGTGAACTTTGCGTTTGGAGCGATCGGATTGTCAGATGCGCGGCATTACAGAATTGTCAATGAGGACACTTCACTGACAGTACAGGAGTAGAGGTATGAACATGGGTTTTATTAGATTTGTTGTAAGCAGTCTACAAAATAGGTGATTTTGCATTCGGAAGAGAGCAGAAGCTCATTTGCATTTAAAGAGACACACACATAAACAACGCGTTTTCCATTGCAGCCGCAAATGGCCATGTTCAACATTGTAAACTGAAAGATCTGTGGTGTGTTTTCAGCTAAAACTATACAGACACATTCTGGGGATACCACTGACTATTTTAACATTGCAGAAAACAACTGGGATTGAGGTCCTTTAAGCAAATACTCAAAGATAGTCAATGCAGCAAATGTAATTCACTTCTGATCTCTGACATGATACCTGAATGTGTCTTATCATGTTTGAAGTACTTCTTCCTTGCCAACTCCCTGTTGTGCGGAAGGAGGTATACTTTGTTCATGTATTCTACTGCCTGGGAATTCGCCAATGACCGTCTAGAATCTACAGCCACATTTTTTTTAGAAATGCTAGGACATATTTACAATACAGAGGAACTAACTAAATTGTTTAATTTGAAATGCTCAAACATCTTTTTAGTACCCCTCAAACTTAAGTTTGATAAACTAATATCATATCCGTGGCTTAACCATCATACTCGTTCGCTGGGAAGAGAATGTCGTAAAGCAGAACACAAATGGAAATCAGATATTTTGCATGTTTCTTTAGAGATGTATGATAATTGTTTGTCTGGTTTTCAAAGTGATGCCAAAGCAGTTAAAATGTAATACTTTGCTGATGAAATAGCTAAAAATGTACATAACCCAAAAGCGTTATTTAATACCTTTGAACGAGTGGTTAACCCTAAAAGCAGATTATTACCCAATGCTAACCCGGAGTGGTGCAAGAAGTTCATGAATTACTTCAGGAGTAAGATTGAGATTTTAAACGCAAAATTTCCGAGTGTTTATGATGGCCCTAAACTTTCCAATCTGGTGGCTGATCTCACTCAGCTAGAACATTTCATCAAATTGATCTTAAGAACCTGTTACAAATAATTCTTACTTTAAAGCTGTCTTCTTCTCCAGTAGACTTTATGCCGACTCGTCTTTTTAGAGAAGCATTAGGGGTGTTTGGGCCAGCTGTTTTATCAATCGTTAATAGTTCACCGAGCACTGGTGACTTTCCTTTCTGCCTAAAGCATTCAGTGGTAAGGCCTCTGTTGAAGAAACCGAATCTTGATCCAGCTTATACTGAGAGTTTTCGTCCTATTCCCTCTTTGCCTATTTTGTCAAAAGTGTTGGAAAAGGTCCAATTTCTCCAGTTATCTGCATTTCTATCAGATCATGCTGTCGATGACAGGTTTCAGTCAGGGTTCAGAGCACTGAAACGGCTTTTCTTAAAGTGACCAACGATCTCTTGCTGATTTTAGATTCTGGGAATTCCCCTATCTTAATGTTTCTGGATCTAACAGCATTTTTTGATAAAATCCATCATAAGATTCTTTTAGATCGCTTACAGCAGGAAGTGGGGATTAATGGCCCTGCTTTGCGTTGGCTCTCCTCCTATTTGTGCAATAGTTAGATTTTAGTTACAATTGGTAACCATTCTTCTCTACTGCAGCTCCGGGAATCTGTGGACTACCTCAAGGTGGGGGTTATTTTTGGGAAATTTGGTATTGCCTATCACTGCTACGCTGATGACAATCAACTGTACACTCTGTTAAACCCAGTGGACGAGTCCTGTTCCACATTGGTTCAGTCCCTCACTAAGGATGGCATGGATAGCTAAGAACCTTCTCCACTTAAACGAGTCCAAAACCAAAGTGGTTCTGTTTGCTATAGCTTTCCTGTAGCTCAGTGGTAAAAGCATTGCGTTAACAACGCAAGGTTGTGGGTTCAATCTCAGGGGATTGCACATACCTATGTATACATGTATAGGTTACTGCAATCTATATCGCATTGGATAAAAGCATCTGCCAAATGCATAAATGTTATGTTTGGTCCTCTAATGTCCAATCCACTTATTTCTAGTCATTAGAGGTATCTATCTCGAAACATCCATCCTCACTCAAAAAACTTGTATGTTTTTTTCTGATTCAGAGTTGAACTTTTTGAAACAAGTTAATACAGTGGTGAAAACAAGCTTTTACTTTATTCGGTTGATAGCCAAGATACAAACTATGCTGTCCATGACTAATCTGGAGAAGATTGTCCATGCTTTCATATCAACTAGGCTGGACTATTGCAACTCTTTGCATTCAGGATTGCCTCAATCAGTGGTACATAGACTACAGCATGACTACAGCAAAATGCAGCGGCCAGATTATTGACTGGGGGGAAAAGGAGTGATAGAATAACCCCAATTTGAACCATGTTAGAACGGCCAACGTTGATTCATTGGATCGATTTTAAGGTGCTTGTCATGGTTATATAAATCCTTAATGGCTTATATGTCAGATATGATTACCCTCTTTAAACCTGTAAGAAATCTACGATCGGCCGATAAATTACTGCTCAAGGTTCCTTCGTCCAGACTTAAGCGGAAAGGGGACCCGGCCTTCTCAATAGCGGGCCTCGTTTATGGAATAACGTTCCTCTAGCCATTCGATCTGTCCTATCTCTTTCTGCCTTTAAATCTGCTTTGACAAAGAATTTCCTTAGCATGTTGTTCTGATTAAGTGGGCTCTGGCAATGTACTTTGGCGTTCTAAGTATATTTAAGAGGGACGTAACATCTGTACTGTTTCATGTATTTTAGTATGTTTTAGGTGAATGGAGATTTGTGTATGCGTTTTCTATTTGGTATGTTTTCTATTTGGTGGTAAAGTTGAATCTAATCTTTTGTCAATTTTACTGTTTATGATCATTGGATGTATTGTACCCTACTTTGGGGTGTCCCTGTGGCAGCAAAAACGTGCTTTATAATAAATAAACATAAACCTAAACCTAAATAAAGAATTCTAAAAAAGGAAAATTCATTGCAAGGGACAGTCCAAAAACCTTACACTTTTCATAATAAATGCATATTTTTAATTATTTAAAATAATATTTGATGACTTTATCTTGATGTAACATTGATGAAAGATCACATAGTATTAGTTTCTAATTCTCCAGGAATGTTGTAGCCTGAATGTCCACCCAAACTTGAAAAAGAATTCAATCAACTATTGAGTGTTCAAGGAATAACTCAACACATCATAATCTTGCACAATGATACAGATTTATTAAAGATCTCCCAGATGTTTAGTTTATTAACCTACACAGAGAAACAAATAGGCTGATGGTGGCGCACTCAGATGCAGCGGCTACTCTGGGTCCCAAATATGGTGCTTTTATGTCTTGTAATGTCGTCTGGTCGTCTCCAAATAGTGTCAGTCTACCGCCAATTCCATGAGGAGACCACTCTGAGATAGTTTTATGATCGCCAAAGCCTTCTGGATATCGGAAACGCATAAAAACACAATGTCTTGCCGGCGGCTACTAAGAAGCTACAAGGCCTTTGTTTACTGCTGGGCCCAGACTTCGAGACCGCGGCATATCCCAATGATAGTACCCGTACAAAACGGTATACGAGCTAGGCTAAGGGCTAACCCCACAAGACCGGCTCTTCCAACATTGATGTTCTCAAACGTTCGCTATCTGGAAAACAACTGGATTTAATTCAACTCAGTCGATCTACACAGCACGAGGCAAGGGACTGTTGTGTGTTTGTTTTTCACTGAAACATGGCTAAACGACAACATCCCGGACTCCGCCATTCAACTGCATGGACTAAACTGCCACCGAGCAGACAGGGATGCACTACTTTCTGGTAAGACCCGTGGAGGGGGCTTGTGCGTGTATATCAACAACAATGGTGTAACAATGCTGCGTTAATATCTAAACACTGTTCATCACTGGTGGAGTTTATGGTGGTGAAGTGTCGACCGTTCTATCTGCCGCTGGAGTTCACGACCATTGTTATTGTCGCAGTGTACGTTTCACCGTGTGCAAAGCTAAGGAAGCGCTTCGTGAACTGTACAACGCCATCAGCGAGCTCCAAACAAATAACCCTGACGGCTTTTTCATCATCGCCGGTGACTTCAACCACTCAAACCTAAAGACAGTTCTACCAAAGTTCTACCAATATGTGAACTTTGCAACAAGGGGAAATAACACACTGGACTTTGTTTATACAACAGATAAAAATTCCAAAAGAGCCGAACCCCGCCCCCACCTCGGGTACTCGGAACACATCTATGTTATGCTAATCCCAGCTCACAAACCAGTTCTCATACTCGCCAAACCGGCTCAAAAGCAGATCACAGTATGCCCAGACAATGCCACCTCAGCCCTGCAGGACTGCTTCCAGGACACAGACTGGAACATGTTTAAAAAAGCAGCAACCAACAACAATCACACAGACCTGCAGTAGTACACTGAAACAGTGACTGCCTACATCCAAAAGTGCACTGAGGATGTGACAGTCACCAAGACCATCACCACAAGTGCCAACCAGAAGCCATGGATGACAGCAGAGCCTCGTGGGCTGCTGAAAACCAGAGATGCAGCATTCAGATCAGGAGATAAAACAGCCCTCAAAACAGCAAGAGCCAATCTGTCCCGCAGCATCAAAATGCAAAACGGTCATATGATCAAAAAATCAACAATCACTTCACAGACAGCAGAGACACACAGAGCCTGTGGCAAGCCATTCAGACCATCACTGACCACAGGCCTGTGTTGACGACACATCCCTCCCAGATGCACTCAACCACTTTTATTCACCGTTTGAAATGCAGAATGACACACCTGCACAAAAAGTGCCCACACCTCCCAACGACCAGGCACTCTATCTGTCTCCAGCCGACGTAAGGAAGACCCCATCTAGGATTAACACACGCAAGGCTGCGGGTCCTGACAAGATACCTGGCCGTGAACTGAAAGACCGCGCTGCACAGCTGAGAGATGTCCTAACAGATATCTTCAACACCTCGTTGAGCCAGGCAGTCGTCCCCAAATGTCTCAAATCCACAACAATCATACCAGTTCCAAAGAAATCAACTATGTTGGGTCTAAATGACTATCGCCCCATAGCACTGACTCCAATCATTATGAAGTGCTTTGAGAGGCTAGTCATTTTACATTACATTTTTACATTTTGGGCATTTGGCAGACGCTCTTATCCAAAGCGACTTACATTGCTTCATCCTATACATTTTACATAGGTATTTGCCTACCCTGGGATCGAACCCACAAATTTGCTTTGTTAACGCAATGCTCTTACCAATGAGCTATAGGAACGCTAACAACAGTGGTAGTCATGCATAACATCAAGACCAGCCTCCCTAACACACTCGATCCGCTCCAGTTTGCATACCGTCCAAACCTCTACGGATGATCCAATCTCCTCCACCCTCCACCTGGCTCTTACCCACCTAGAAAATAAAGACTCTTATGTTAGGATGCTGTTCATTGACTTCAGCTCATCATTCAACACAATTATCCCACAAAAGCTCATAAATAAACTAAACTTGCTGGGCCTAAAAAAACCCTCTGTAATTGGATCCTGGACTTTCTAACCGAAAGACCTCAGTCAGTCCGAGTCGGCCACAACACCACGAGCACTACCACACTGAGCACAGGTGCCCCACAAGGCTGTGTGCTCAGCCCGCTGCTCTTCAAACTGCTGACCCACGACTGCACTGCCAAGTTCAGCTCAAACTAAATTCATCAAGTTTGCTGATGACACAACAGTGGTAGGTCTAATCAGCAAAAATGATGAAACGCACTACAGAGAGGAAGTGGCACAGCTGGCTGAATGGTGTGGGACTAACAACCTGTCCATCAATGTGAGTTAGACAAAGGAGCATGTGATGGAGAAACTCTGTTGATCACCCCCAACTGACTATCGGCAGCTCGCCTGTGGAGAGAGTCAGCAGCACCAATTCCTGGGAGTGAACATCACAGAGGATCTCATCTGGACAACCAACACCATGTCACTCTCCAAGAAGACACAACAGCGCCTACACTTTCTCCGCAGGCTGAAAAGAGCAAGTCTCCCTCCACCCATCCTCACCACTTTCTACATGGGAACCATTGAGAGCGTGCTAACCAGCTGGGTCACTGTCTGGCACGGAAACTGTACTGCAGGAGACCGCAAGACCCTCCAGCGGACAGTGAACACAGCTGCAAAGATCATCGGTGCCCTCTCCCCTCCATCCTGGACATCTTCGTCACACGATGCTTCAGCAAAACCAACAGCATCGTGAAGGAATGACAATAAAGCTCGAACTGAACTGAAAAAAAAACAATATCGCAAAAGGCACCGATTTTGTGGAATGAGTATTTGTGGGAGTAGATTGGGGTGCAGATTCGGATTTCACACATTCCGGGTAACCTTGAAATTTGAAATGCTCGTGACAGCTCCTGATTGGTCACTTGTAACTATTTGTGACGTAGACTGGTCTCTATTGATGTCCATGCGCTTACATAACCTCAGGGAGAGGCATGAAAACGCAGTTGTGATTGGTCGATTAAGGTACCATATATGGTAACTTGCCTGACAAAGGGTTCAAACTTTTCTCAATTAAATGGACAAAGTAATAAAGTGTTGAAATCAGCATTAAACACTACATTCTAGGTAATACTTTAATATTCTTGAGAAAGCACCCCTCAAGCAAAGATATGTTCCTAAAAATGTCTCTGTCCACGTTGAAAAATTGTCTCTTGAGGGGACAAAAGTTAAGTTTTATAAAAAAAATTGTATGGTGTGTTTTGAACGTGACATCCAGTGGAGCTCTTTGCAAAGATCAATCTGGTTCACATGTGATGGTTTTTAGACTAATATAAGTTTTCACATGGACACTAGTGACAGACAGTTTGTGAATAAATTGTTCTTTGAACCAGTACACCACATTGAACTGAACAGTTTGAAACAGTTTACATCTCAGGTCAACAACAATCCACATGTTCCTCACTTTCAGACATGGATTCTAACACAAAATGAGCCAATATTCCAGAGTTTATGAGCTGTATTATTCAGCTGTTACACCCGTTGAGCAAAACTATGTCCAAGGTAAATCTTTTCTACATCTTCTTTTCTATTTTCAACACTGAGAAGTGTCATGATACACTTTGACATCAAGACTCATCACAAAAACTTCAACAAAGGTCACAATTAACAAAATACTCAACAACCTTTGAAGGTACAAAATAAGATCCTTCACTGGAGAAGTGTCTAACCCAAAAATAAAGGAACTACCAGCAACACAAGTGTGTTGGCTGGCTGAAGGCATGTTACAGAAAAGTGTTTTAAACTATTACAAGATATAAACATGCAGAAAGGTAAACCCTGAAGAGGTTCATATAAAAAGGTTTGTTTGATGTCCCTTTGTTGTGTTTGTCTACTAGAACTATGCCTGTGCTATAACATTAGTTTTATTCTTCTCTTTTTCCCTCTGATCTTATGTGTATATTGTTGTGTTATGTTTGAGTTTTTTGTGTAGTGTCAAATGTCCAGTGACAGGTTTAGAGTATGTTTTCTTGTCACCCGCGCTTTATCACTAATGTGGTTTTGAAATCAGATGTGCAAACAAAGGTTTTGTGCTCTCAAGAAACAGTCATGACAAGCTAGTTAGTTTCCCAACTGATGCATTGTACTGATTTAAATGTATATTTTCAGTTGGTCGTGACAGGTTACATTATTTTAAGGCTGTGTGAGGCTGTACCACATTGGGCCTTATAAATGTTATCTGTTAAGAAGTTGAATATATAAAATCAATGTCAAGATTTCTTTTAAACTACTTGACTAGAGGGCATGTGATAATTCCTTATTTTCTTTTCATTAATCACATGTTTTTGGCAAAGGCAATGAGGGAAGTATATGTTTTTTATTTACTTGTTCCTTTCAGGCTACTAAGCATTCACATAAATCTAAGTTAGGGAAAGCTGTTGTTTATTTGAAGTAAAATCGCATTTGACTATAAAAGCTTTGTTCACCCTCCTCTAATCTTGGCACGCACTGCCAGCTGCCAAGGCTCACAGACACAGTGACTTTATTAAACCACACACAAAATGTGCTAAAATACATTTATTGAAACAAAGAAAACTAAGATCCATCATTTTGCAGTTCTTTCATTAATTGTTTGTAATGTCTTGTGGTGTTAATCTTGTATATATGGTACAGAATGTGTTTTGCAGTGTGAGATGACCCAGTGGTACAACTATTATAATAATCAGATTGATTAACTGAATTAATAAGACATGAAGAATCAGTGTATAAAACTCAATAATGGAGTCAATCGTCAAAAGAAAGCTTCATTCTGCTGTACAAGTCTCCTCTTGGCACCGGCCCTTCATGAAACAACCCATGAGTGAGTCCTGCAGATCATTTGATTAAGAAAAATGTCCTGCTCTTTTTTCACTGGCTTCAAGTGTTTTGCCTGGTTATTCAAATTGCATATCAGGTTTGATATATTTACATATTAGATCCCTGTTTCCAATACATACCCAGATAGCAAGAGAGCAAATAGAAACCATTGAATTTTGACTCTTGACTTTCACTGAGTCAATTTTCTTAAAGTGCTTGAAATGATATTGTTTTAGTAGTGTTACATATGCAGGGCTGTGTCTCAGCTCGAGTTCATTGTTTTAAATATATATTTCACATTTTTATGTCTGCAAATTTCCACCAAATAGCAGCATTATTGTCAAAGAATAAACAGAAAAATGTTTTAACGTTTTCGGCATTCAACAAGAAATGTAAGGTTAAGCGCAAGTTCTACCCTGAGGAATCAAACGTTAAAAAAGCAAAAAAGATAATTCCAGCCAAACTGGTTTCAGACTTTTGCTTGGCTCTAGTTTTCAGAGAAGAAAGATTCTTCATACCGCTTTGCTTGTCGTGTCTTTGGTAAAAATTTGACACATGATGTATTTGTGAGCAGTAGATACAAGAACTGGAAAAGGCACTCAACAAATTTCACAAACATGAGGAGACTCAATCCCACAAGGATTGTATTGTCCAGTTACAGGGCATCACGAGGAAATGATGTCCAGCAGATTGAAGCATCAAATGCTGAAGAATAAGATAAAGAAGGGAGTATATGCATCGTATTGTGGCTGTGACCTGTATGTTAGGGAAGCAAGGGCATCCATTCAGGGGTTTCAATGAAATAGCAGAAAGACATAATAATAACTTCATGGAATGAATGGGGCTTTTACTGAAGTTTGATCCTTTCTTGCAAAATTGCAGTCGCAATCAAACAGAACCTACCTCTCCTCTGTCAGTCAGAATGAAATGATAGATTGTTGCTCAAGAGAGGTGACATCAACTATTATCAAAGAAATACTGGAGTCAAACATCTTCGTCATTATGGCAGAAAAGGCTAGAGATGGACACACTGAACAAACATCTATCTGTGTGAGATATGTCACTGAGGGAACAGTTAAAGAGAGATTAATATCACTGACAGAGCTGAGAAGTGTTGAAGTCAATAACAGAAGCATATGAGAGGAGATCACAAGAAGAAGGAATTACTCAAGTGAAGTGTGTTGTTCAGACATACGATGGGTCAGCAGTCATGAGTGGAGCAGCAGGAGGAGTTCAATCTCTTCTCAGGGAGAGGCATCCTGAGGCTATATATGTCCATTGTTATGCCCACGAGTTGAAACTTGTCTTGTGCCACACCTGCAGAGGGATTCCTGAGGCCACAGAGTTCTTTTGCATACTGGAAACTCTTCCACACAGTGAATGCTGTGCTTGACAATGTGTCGGCCATCAACACGACTACTGCAGTGTGGGTGAAAACAAAAATCTGCAAATTCTCATTTGTGTGTTTGTCGACTCTTTTCAAGGATCTCTAATGTGTAGTTGCAGGCTTCCTTAAATATTTCCAAAAAGAGACCTTTGACCTTCCCCAAGCATTGGCATACAAAGATGCTTTTTGTGACTCCCTAACACAAAAACACAGTGATTCCTCTGCTGCAGATTTGTGTGCCAGAGTAAAACTTTCTGGGCAGAGGCAGAAGACAAAAAAATTGATGATTTTGTTTTTGAATCAACTTGCGGTGCTCATTGGGGAATCAACACAGATACCGAACAACACCTGGCTAAGGAGAACAATGGGTCTAAGCAGGATCCATCGACTGGCAGTTATGTCAATCGAGAAATAAGCCGTAGGACAGCAATTGAACCATGATAAAATGATCAATAGATTTGCTGCTCTCTAAGACAAAAGACACAGGTTTGATGGTCCCCATGAAAAACAGTAACTGGGCTACAAAAGGAAAAACTTTGTCTTTGCTTCTCACAGGCTGCTTCTATTTGGCTTTATATTTAAAAAATACTTTTAAAGGGAAATCACAGCACCCATATAAGTGATTACATTGTCCTGTCTAATAGTTGTTTTGTATTTTTTCTAATATGGAAAGACGATGTTAGCTTAAAGTTATGTTTTTTCTGGTTAAAAATCCGGTTTGTAATAGAACATAAAAAGATGTTTCTACATAGTAAAATGTTGTGTTTATACAGTAAACAGGTGTGTGTGTTTTTGTGTGACCGGGAAGACTCGTATTTGGCTTGTTCAGTTCTCAAATGTTTTACCCATTAATGCATTACAGTGGAATGCTGCAGTAAGTTTACCATCCTGTTAGTCAAATGTTAGTCTTTTTTTTCTATTGTAACTTCATGGGGGCTGAGCCCCCCTCCAATGCTTTCTGTAGCTCAGTGGTAAGAGCATTGCGTTTACTTCGCAAGGTTGTGGGTTCGATCCCGGGGTTCGCAAATACCTATGTAAAATGTATAGGATGAAGCAATGTAAGTCGCTTTGGATAAAAGCGTCTGTCAAATGCCTAAATGTAAATGTAAGTGAGAATCGTAGAATCGTAGAATCGCCCCTGTTGGAAACTCTTTTTTTGCGGGAACACACTTCATACAAAGGAGCATCAACCAGATGCACGCTGTATGTTTCACGAGTTCACCTGAGCAGATGATGAAGATAGCAGGGGTAGTAAAGTATGCGTGTTTGGCGTGCTGTCCGGGAGCAGGTTCCGAGCTCGCCGATTCCATCCGATCCCGGAACGCTCCCGCCCCCTAATAGGGGCGAGTGCGCCGAGCTCGGAAACGGCCGAACCCAGAACTCACCCCCGGAGTTCTGCTATCGACAATAGCTCAGGTGGAGGAGTCGGGGAGGTGGTGGGATGTGTAATCCTTTAGAGATGGCTTCGGGTAAGAATCTTTGTCTACTTATGTGCTGGTTCGCTTGAGCTGATAGGGTAGGGTCTATGATTGCTGATTGCGAACCAGCCGGTCTTAATTATCTGCTCTGGCTTCTCCCGAACTTTGTTAATCTATAGTCATCCATTAACATCATTTAGTAGCTTTACTGTAGGTCAAAACCTGTTTAAAAACGCAACGCTTAATCATTGAGTAAAAATGTATATTTGTAGCCTTTGTTTTTGCAGGATGCATATGCAAAACTAAAATCACATCATAACCAGTATTTTTTTTTTAAGTTAACCATTTTTGGAACAAAATATTTCAAAAGAAACACAAAAACTGAAAGGATAAAATACTGATTCTGCTAGGAGTGGAATGAAATTTCTTTTTGCATAGTTTTTAAGCCCTGATTTTAACATTTCAGATGAGAACTGACTCTTCTGGCCACTTCCAAGGTTTTTTCTCCACTCTTACATATACATCTCTTGTGAAGTTGTGGTTCCTTGCCACCGTTGTCAATGGCTTTCTCAATGTTTCTCAATTTCTCAAGTGCTGATTTTGTTAAATCCATTAAAAACTTGTGTATTACACAACATCAACTCATATTTTCTTTCTGCACGTTTTATTATTTCTTATTTTATTTCATTTGTTCTGGAATATTGTATTTAAGGTTTCCAGTCCTGATAACAATGTTTAATTAAATGTACTTCAATTCAATAAATTACACTTTCTGACATGACAAATAGCATTTATTTCAGTTAGTTTATCAGTGTATATTGCATAGTGTGCAAAGGCCCTTACTTCACTGTGTTTATATGTTTATGTAGCCTGGCTTACAGTAGTGGGCAGTATACACGTTGTAATTCACTGCCGGTAGTTCGTCATTCTGAGGTTGAGATGCAGCGGTAGGAAATGGCAAACCTGTGCTGAGAGCCTGATGTATATCCTTTAGTTGCTGGATTATTCTCCTTTTATAGTGAATCAAATAACCACTCATTCACTCACATACAGTCAGGTCCATAAATATTGGGACATCGACACAATTCTAAAATTTCTATAGACCACCACAATGGATTTCAAATGAAACGAACAAGATGTGCTTTAACTGCAGACTGTCAGCTTTAATTTTGAGGATATTTACAGGAAGTAACCTCAGTTCCCTGAGGGAGGACGACTAGTTGTGTAGAACTGACGGATGGGTTCTTGAAACTCGTCATATCTGAGTGATTTGTAAAGGCCAATGAAATTGTTGAATATATTTGCATTCATTCACCTTGGGCTGAGGAGCCTGAGAGCCTCTCACGACTGCTGCACCGGGCGGCACCTGGCGGCACGCGATGTGGCATGAAAGGACACAACGTCTCGTTCCCTCCATGTGAGAATATGGATTCGGCCGTGTTCCGTACATAACCTGAATGACCCGTACATAACCTGATATGATTATGTGTTTTGTTTAACACCATCTGTTCTGTCTCATGATTGAGCAATGCCCGCGAGACTATCTGATCCGGACTGGATGACATAAATCCGGTCACCAGGTCCTGAATGTTCTAGATGATGGAGAACAGGGACTAAAGAGGTCACCATGTCCCTGAATGTTGGAGATGATGGCGACCCGGAAGTAAACTATCATGCTGTCTTGACAAAATAATATGAATCCGAGTCTGATTTTCCATGACCACTGTGATGTCCTGTTGTTACTTCCTGTTTTATGCATTATATACTAGTCCTTTAATACTATAAACTTGGGACTCTGATTGAACTGCACTTTGTGTCTGTGTCAATTCTTGTCTCCGGGATCCAAAACTGAAGGTTCAATCGACTAGACTCTCAACTTAGAATAATCAAACTTAGTTATAAGGGGACAGTAAGAGATAATAATCCATCAGGAAACAGAGGTTACATCCTAACCGAGACGTTCCTTTAATGTCTCTCGATGTTCAATGATCTCTTATATTCGCTAGAATACAAGAATCAGTTCAAATGAGTCCATTCGTGTGTGAGTCATTCTGAACGCAATGTGCGTTCATGCTAGCGAACTCGCTGTGTACAGTATATGCTGATTCTATGATCCAACTGGACTGATAAAGACATTACAATATGGACGTCATATTGATAAGAGAAATTTCAAAAAATT